>JAPSES010000002.1:18204863-18217248 GCA_029822895.1 Maxillicosta whitleyi
AAATTTTTTTTTTTTTTTTTTTTTTTTTTTTTTTTATCAGTTGATGGTTTTGGTTGCTAGTGGCTGTTTTCACGGATTAATATTAATAAACCAAGAATATATGTTATTTCATTAAAGCCAAGTAAGAAAATAATCCACAAAATTCTGTTTATTTTTTTAGCAGAGTGGGTAAAAGGCAAAGTTAGGATTCTGTCATTGTTGAATAAGTAAATAAAAATTCAACCTCAAGCATAAAAAATGTGGATGTGAAGCTGAAGATAAAGGTGTACAGTGATTTATATTCCTGACCATCCTCATTTTGCTCTCCTCCTCCACTGTCAAACCACAGTACTAATCCTTTCATGCTTGGAAAAGTTTCATACTTGTTGTGCACGGGACGTCCATCACCCATATTTGACAATATTTTGGAAGAGCAGACTCAAGCATTTAGAATGAATTAATTCCACGAAGGGCAGGTTTAACCTTCAGAAAAACAATGCATCCAAAAAGACGCCTCCGCTGCGTTTATTTATGCTCCGTATCTCTACCCAACGTCGCTTAAGACTGAAGACCAGCGCTATTCTTACTCCGCTGTCACTTCCCATATTACTGCTGTCATCCACGGTGTGCTGTAGCGTTCCGTAGGCCTGCCATGACACCATTGGTGGCGGGTTGAGCCTGAACGGACGCAGACAGAGGCATAAACGCCGCTGAACTGAACCGGGCTCGCAGTACACTGAGTAAATCAACCTCCCATTGTAATGAGCTGCTGTGTAGGCTGACTTAATTAAAAGTGATGTTAAATAATTTCTCTGTGGTGATGGTGCCGTGAACTCGGCTCTGCCTCACAGCGCGACCTAGTACTCTTCTCCACGCCTGATTTCAGCCATCATGCACACTTGAGAAGTCATATTTATCAAATGGGAATATTTATTTTGTCTGTGAAAACCACCCCGGCCATTAAATTTAGATATGTAAATTAACTGCCTCCCTTTTTCGCGGAGTCTCCTTCTGCAGAGGGGGAGGGGGAGGGGGGATAAATCAGCCTGATTGTCCATCTGTATATATGAGATGGAGCACGGCTCAGAGCAACGCAAAAACGAGCCTCTTCTTTGGAACAGTGCCTTAGGAGTTTCTGCTTTCTTGCCTTGATTGCTCCGTGTTCCTCGAAGGCTGCGTAATATGGACGACAGTTCAATAGAAAAGTGGAGGGAGGGAGTACTATTAAATTTGTCTGAGGGTTGAGTGAACTTGTCATTGCATCCCACACAGACACACACATAAACGCACACAAACACACAGGCGACGCTATCCTGTTTTTCCTGGAGATTGATTCTGTCGCACCGAAATAGGCTTAGGATGAAGTCATATATTACAACATGATTCAGCCTCATTAGAAGTACTTCACACTGGTTTGAGGGCGACGCCGCAGACACATCCTCGGTTTAACGGCAGCCAATGGGATCTTTTCGGGAAGACGTTGTTGTTTCATTGTGACTCGTCTGTCTGAAAAGCATCAGCGAATACACAAAACACACCGTTGTTATCTCTCCATGTTGCTTATATGTATCGATTCGCCACAGATCCCCTTTATATGTGGAAATATAACCATCAAGTCCAAAAAAATAAATAAGAAAAAGATGAAAAACTTCATCTCGAGAGGATCATTAAAAACCAACCAATATCCCTTAACACATAGATGCTCGATTGAAAATGTAATTATTGTTGCCAGTGTGTAATTTAATTTCTTTATCTTGTCATATCCTCAGTCAGCCGGTTCTCCAACAGCCCCCAGCCCCCGTCAGCCAGCAGAACAGCAGAGTGCTGACAATGCAGCCGCCGTCACACTGCTTTTATAATAGCATACATCAAGCCTTAAACGCTTCGGAGAAACACTCAAACATCTGCGTTCGGGTAATTTTTGTTGCCCTATAGATTCTGCCCAGACAGACAGAGTGCAAAGTAATAGGTGTGCAACAAAATGAAGAGCACACACTGTTTCTAGCGGCTGCAGTGATTTTTTGGACTTAAGTAATCAGTGAGTCAGTGGCATCTGCAGAGGCCTCCTGCTTCTGCTCTTGCCCCAGGCAGTGCAACCAACTTAAAGTGCTCCTGTATGTACAATACTTCACCAAAGGTCTTAATGTAAATACTTCATGGTGCACTGAGTGGCCTATGAATATGTGATAAGGATACGGGCGGCAGTCTGAATTAACCGCTGCACAAAGTAACCATTTGCATAAATATGTATTTTATTTTAGACGCAGAGTCACGCCCTCACGTAGAGGTGGGAGGTCTGGCCGAGGCAAGATGAATCCATGACCTTCCTTATCAAGTTGGAAATGTAATTTAGAGTCAAAGCCAACTACAAAAAGCTGATGGATTTATGTATTTGTGCAATTAAAAGGTGGTGTCACATTAGAGGTCATTCGTTTTTGCATTACAATAGTGATCAGTGCCATAGTTTAGTAGATAATTCAATAAACAGTTGTAATTAATCCAAATTAAATACAATAAATATCCAAAGGTCGTACTTTGCTATGACTTCTGCTTTTGGTTGCTCCTTTTAGAAGTTGCCGCAGCAAAGTCTGACTGTAATAGACATATGTAGGCATGTGGAGAACATACAAAGTCCACTCCCTTTACATGAACGCTGCTTCTTTTTTGTTACAAACACCTTAGAAATCTGATTATTTGTGACTTTATTGCTACTTTACTTCTACTTCCAGCTACTTCCTTCAGGGGTCAAATCATCTGCTTCCATCTGACCCTGTCTCCATCGCCACACCCATAACCCTCCTCTTTGGTGTCTCCATCATCTCCACCCCTCCACCAGTATATTTGCTACATTCACCCCCCTCTACACATGTCTAAGCCACCTGTCAGGCCTCTCTCACTTTGGCCCCAAACTATCCAACCTGAGGTGTCGTCTCTTCACCCTGTCCGTCCTTGTCACTCCCAAAGAAGATGTCAACGTCTTCAGCTTGGCCTCCTGTCTTTTTGTCAGTGCAGCCGATGTGGTGCAGGTAATTGGTCTGTACTCTGGCCTCCTCCAAACACACGCACCGTAATAGGTTGATGGTTCAATCTCAGGCTCCGTTCAGACAACAGGTCTTGATGACAATTTAGATTTTTTTTTTTTAAAAAATGCAATTTTTATGGTGTGCTCATTCATATTACACATTAAATGTAACTTGTATGAACCGAATGTGACCCTGAAGTGACCTGCATGTGCAAAAGAGGTCCTGCCGTCATACGTGACCACTCAGGCCCGCCCTGTGTTTATGGAAGTAACACTCCTAGGACGCAGAATGATGATGTTTGTCGTATTTCAATAACTTAAAGGTTGGATAAATGAGACCTGATCGTTCAGACTGAAGTCTTATTGCAAGATATCAGATATGTAGGACCACGTATGAAAGTGGCCAGGGTTGGATTTGATCAAATCTGATTTGTGATGTTCAAACTGTCTTTAACGGATTAGTTACAAGTCATATATGGGTAAAAAAAAAACAAAAAAAAAACAGTTTTTGGCCACATTTACCTGCAGTCTGAACGCAGCCAAATCACCTGTAGGTGTGAATGTGACCGTTAATGGTTGTTTGTTTATGTCAGTCATGTGATGAACAGCTGATATGTCTAGAAAGCTTTTAAAAAATGAACAAATGAATAATTCATAACAACTTTTAGTCTTGTTTATTTTTTACAGTGTGCAGTTAGTCACTAAATGTGTTTTCAGTTGACCCTCAATATATAATGTCTGCATAAAAATTTCACCAAAACTCATTTTTCGATTAAAAGTTTTTGTGGGTTTTCAGGCGTTGTGAATTTGGAATATTAGGCAAAAGAGTCATGAGGGAAAAAAAAAAAAAAAAAACAGTTGTGGATGGACGTTATAACAAGCAAAGATGAAGAGTTTTTTTTTTTTTTTACCAACCCGTGGTATGGTATGTGTGGACACACCAGGAAACTCAATAATGTTTTAATTTAGTATGAAATAGAGGGGTAATATATAATAATAATAATAATGAATATATCTGTAAACCAACACCATATTTATGTATGCATTTGTGATTTAATGGAAAAACCGACATAACACACTTCTGTTTTCTCAACATTTATTAAATATTGGTAAAGTACACACTTTGTGTTTCAGACACATGATCTATTTAACTGGGGTGTGAGCTGGTAAAATAGTGGAGGGTATTTCCCACCCAGAACCCCAATAGTCATAACTAATTACCGATAACTTTCATTAGTATTTTTGCTTGAAGCGTTGGTCCGGTAGTGAACACTTTACATGACATGTCATATAATGGATGTACATTCTACAGTAGTAAGTGAAAACTCATGGTCTTTACTTCTTTAACTGTGTGGACGTCCCACTCTGACACATACTTCTCCTACCGAACGGCTGCTAACTACATTGCTAATCAAGCTGTATTCCAGTTAGCTGATGTAGCCAAGATCTGTGTTATTAAAGGCTCTTTGAAATGATCTTGTGAAGTTCAGATGCTACAGTAAGATGATGTAAAAAGACACAATTTCTCTGATTTGCTGAAATGAGAGTTTATGCAAATGTGTAAGATCAATGACAGTGTAAGGCAGTCGACTTTATCACGGTGTTTGATATCATAGTAAACAGCTGGCCTCACCATTGAATCTATTTATTTTTTTACCATCTGGTTTCTTAAAGTGCCTCCACGTGATGGTCTAGTGCTGTTTGTAAAATGTAATGTTTAATGGTCGTGGCCTTCAGAAGTGCACTGGTACTGAGTGTGACAGCTCTACTGGTCTTCATCATAACTGATGTTGTGCTCCAGTCCATGTCCACAACTGCAAAAATCACTGGTTAATCCTTAGAAACTCTTCATTTCTTAAATCTTCACAGTTTGGTTCTGGTCAAATTTGACTCAGATCAAGAATTCCCTCATAGGTGTCTCTAACAAATGTTGAACTACAGATTTATTTACAATGTCTAAATAGAATATCCCACACTAATAAATACATGTAATGTATAAATATAATGTTTCAGAGCAGGAAAAGCAATTTTTTTTTTAGTTTTACAAACTTGTTTTTGGATAAAAATATTACTATCACACAATCATGTCCTGTTTTACATAACATATAAAAACATAAAAAGCCATTATGATTTATATATAAAATTGACCCAAACCAGCCTCAGTGTCCAAAAATCTGTAGCACCTGTAAAAGTACAAAATTATAAAATATTTTCATTTTTTTGTGTATTTTTACAACATTTCAGGATATAAGAATGATGCATATGGTATTTTTTTTTAAATTTTTTTTTTTACTACTGTTGGATGTCAAAACATGTCAAATTTGACCCGACTAGTATGTAGGGGTTAATTGACCTGCAGTAACTTGGGCCAGTGGCTCGTCTTTTCCCTTCTGCACGGTCGAACACAGGTCAGTCTCTTCAGAAATGTTGCTTTTGCTTACATATAGTCACACAAGGAGAGATGTGGAGCTGCTTTTCTGTTTGTCACTTTCCTTCTGCAAAAGACCTTGAAAATAGGCCAGTACTCCCAAACACTAATGCACTATGTCCCTAAATCTTATTAGTTTGTACCTTAGTAAGTGTCAGCTGGAGAAGTGAAATGGATGGATTCTCTTGAGTTCTACTAGTTCACATGACAATGATGCCCTGAAATAAGAACACAACATCTGTTCAGTCAATAATTGGAGCAGAGCTTGTTAAAATGCCTCACTGTACTGAAGGATGGTTGTTCTGTCTCCTCAACCAAGCCTGTACATTTAAAGAATCCGCTAATTCCAATTTCCCACAACACCAGTCACTCACAGTTGGAGCCGTGTTTTCATGGCTTTAACTAAAATATTCTGTTTGAGGGTAGAAGTTGACTGTGAGTCCAGCTGGAGCACACACTCCCTTTACAAACACAGGGTTTAATAAATGAGGTCCGTTGTGGCTAAGTACATAATTGTAGTTTCTTTCAGCAGCAGAGGATACACAAAACCAAACCACCAGTTAATGAAAGAGTTAAATCATGAACGGCCCAGACTTAAAACACACTCCCAGCCAATTAGCCTCTCCAGGAGGGTGCTTCACACCACGCTACCTTTGACGCTTCTGTCTCGTCCCAGCTCAGATTTTTGTGAAGTCCAGAACATCACCCCATGTGACCTGGATCTGGATGAGTCTGACGCTTTTATTGCATTCAACTCGCAGACTGACAACGATGCCCCGGTTGAACCACGATATGAATAAATCTGTAACACATTCAACCTAGAATCTGTGTTTGGTATCGATCTGGTCAAGCACCAGTACATGTCCATTTGCTTTTACTAAGCTCTGTGAGGTTCTGTTAAGGATGGCCCTCAGGGGTTGGATCATACATAATACGGGGAGATCTGTTACAAACCATAGCACAGGTTATGACCAGAGTTGTTTCCCTGTTAGGAGGTCTGCATTTCCATAAACATTTTGTAGATTTTGGCATTTTTTTACATGAAAATTATGGGAACAGCAACTCTGGAAAAACTAAACTGATTTGTTGCTTGTTTTAGGTGGATAATGCCATGAATACAAACACATAGAGGAAATGGAAACCCATTTTGCATATACATTCTGTTGTAGCGAACATTGACCTCATGTGATTGATCGGGTGTTTGCTGCTTTTTTCCTGATTTTCCAATAAAGTGGAATACAGTAGGTCATGAGAACTGATAAGGAAACCAAATGAGTCAGATTTTCTCCCGTCTCATCTGTGAATAAAGACCTATTTTAGATCTAAACCAACAACTAAAATCCTCTTTTTTCATTATAATGTTGCTTCTGTTTATTTATCATTTGTAACATCCAGTGCCACCACATTTTACCCAGATTTTATATCTTTTTACGTTTTCCAATGTTTGCAGCCATGGCTCAGTGGGTAGAGCTGGCTGTCCAATAACTGAAAGGCTGGCAGTTCAAATCCTGCTCTATCCTAGTCAGGCCGTTGTGTCCTTGGGCAAGACACTTCACCCTCCTTGCCTCCAGTATCACTCACACTAGTGTCTGAATGTTTGGTGGTGTTCAGAGGGGCCGTAGGTGCAAATTGGTAGCCATGCTTCCATCAGTCTGCCCTACAAATGTAGTTTACCAGCACCAGAGTGGGAAGGTGAGAGCGAATGAACAATGGAACAATGAAAAACACTATAAAAATCTAATCCATTATTATTCATGTTTGACATTTAATGGAAATTGGTAGAGCGGGTCGTCCATTGACCAAATGGTCATCAGTTCGAGTCCTGTCCACATGTTGAAGTGTCCTTAGGTTAGACACTGAACCCTAAATTGCTCTCAGTAGCAGCGCCTTGCATGGCTGCCTACAAGTGTATGAGTGTGTTTGAATCTGAAGCTTTGTAAAACGCTTTAGGATCCATGAAGGTATAGAAAATGCACTATATAAGTTCAGTCCATTTAACTTTCTATACTGGGATAGTTTTCTGTCAGATTCTACAATTAGATTGTAATTTGAAATATGTAGAGATATAGATTCACAAAACTTATTATACAAAGCTGAAAACCAGCTGATTTAGATTCCAGTGTTTGTTTAGCTGGTATAGATCATAGCTTGGCCTGTCATCCAGTTTTCTCAGTGTTTTCAATACTGAGAAAACAGTCTGGTTCTGGTCCATTTGCTTTGAAATGTGCCCAATCTATTTCATACTGGACCAATCACAAGTGTTGGAGGACAGGTGTTTTACAATGTGTCACATGATGAGTCAAAGTCAGTTCCAAATCTGTACATCTCAACTGTTGTCGATTGTTTGATTCAAAAATAAGGCTTAAGTTACAGTTTACACGCTTTATCCTTACGTTTCTCTGACAGAAGCATCTCATCTGTCTTATCTGTGATTGGTTTACTCTGCAACTGTTTTGTCCCGTCTTCATACTTGGATTCAAGCCTCACAATTTCAGACACATATCTTATTGAGAAACACGAATGGGTGGCCAGGCTACAGAGCCCATTCCAACCCAGTCCTCCAAAGAAGCCAATGCTCAGGTTACTTCTAATGAGGGAATATTTATGTCCCTGTTAGAGACAAGAGACCTACAACTATTTTTAGGGCACTTCCAAATTATTTATCTCTACATTTAATATGTCCTTAGTGATATTTCACTATTTATTATACATTATACAATGTTATACTTTGCATTATTCATGAAAATCTGGTATTTTTCTGTATAGATATATATTTATATGTAGTCGGAGTAAAGCCAGGGATTATTTTAGAAAGAGACTTTTTCCTCAAAAATACCATTAAACGAACATAATAAGTGTCTAGGGAAGACTGTTTGTCAAATTACAAGAGTTTTACTGGTGAATCTATGTTAATACAAGTTATCAAAGTATCAGTAGATACTTTTGATGATGGGTCTTAGAGGTTTAAATAAACTCAAACCTGAAATCTTTAGATGAAAAAATTAAAGATGGACTAGATCAATTATTATAGGGTATAAGGGTGACTTATTTGCAGAGAGGATTTCAGTGTAAGTTAATAGCCACTTTTACATAAAGATCCTGGGGGGAAAAAATCCTGGTGAGATGGTGATCACATCTATTTTCTACCATTGACTGATTTCCACAGCCAAGAAAAGGAGGAACAGAGGTTGCACTTTTAAACAGTGGACCTGCATTCTGGAATCAAAGGGGCAGTGATGTAGTGCAACGTATATAAAAGTTCTATGGAAAAGGGGCTAATGTGAGTCAATGGGATTCAGGGCTATTTGAATGCACCCCCAGTGGCCGTCAGCAATATTACAACCAGTGTTGGGAAAGTTCATTTTGTTCAAAATTCAGTTCACAAATTTCAAAATGAACTAGTTCATTCATAGTTCATGATTATTTATAGTTAATAGTTTGTTTATAGTTTATAATTGTTTATAGTTAATAGTTTGTTTATAGTTTATAATTGTTTATATTTAATAGTTTGTTTATAGTTTATAATTGTTTATGTTTAATAGTTGATAATTATTTATAGTTGATTGTTCGTTCATAGTTCCATAAAATTAACTAGTTCAAAGTTCAGTTCACAAATTTCAAAATGAACTAGTTTGTTCATAATTTGTAATTGTTTATAGTTAATAGTTCCTTCATAGTTCCATAAAATGAACTAGTTCACAGTTTGTTTGTTTTTTTCTTTCAATATGTTTCTTCTATTATTTTTTTCAGTCTCATTTCCAAAGCTCATATAGAACCACAGACAGTATTTATTGTCAGGTTCTTCCTTCCTCTCAGACCTTGTCATAGAAGCTCTTTGAAATGTTCATTTGATGAATCCTTGTTGCCTCCTGCTGCTTTTTTGTTTTATCTTGTTTTGATGACGCACACGGCGATGCAACGGCGGTGGTTATTGTTGTTGTTGTTGTCAGATGTAATGTTTTTCCACTAAATCTTAAGGCTCTTAACGGCGTGTTTACCCTGGTTTTCAGTTGGAACACTAAAGACATTTGGCACCTATTGAACAAAGTTAAACAGATAGAACATGTCGTTGAGTTCAGTTCATGTTCACCCAAAATACGGACGTGTTTATGAACAAGACACAACACTGATTACAACAACATTAGCTTCATGGTGGAGTCCAGGTCCTGATCCCTGGATCTGGACCTTCTTCTCAGAGCTGATGTCGTTAACAGTTTGTCTGCAACTTTTTTTTTTTTTACTAAATGTTTATCTTTCCTGTCTTTATTTTAATGCATCCCTGTTGTGCGCAGGCCTTCTGGGGACACTCTTGTAGGCGGAGAATCCGGTGACAGTGTACAATGTCAGGTTGCTTTTATTGCAGCTTTGCCCCCAAAGCCCAGTAGTGTTTAAGCTGGATCATAACAGTACAGGGAGTGATGGATGTTTGGAGCCGCGTTTTCACTTTGTGGTTATTACAAAGCCTGAGCATGAAAAATCCTTGAGGACATAAATTCTCACATACCATTAAGTAAAATGTAATGTTGGAGAGGATATTCATCCTAAAATGAAAAGGGGGAAATTGCACTGCATGTAGCTTAAGAAATTAAGGTCCTCCTTCGTATCCGTGACATGTGAGACTTTAATTTACTGCTGGTTCTGAAGTGACACACAGGAAAAGGTAGGAAAGAACAAGAAGAAAGTGCTGAATGAGTCATCTTTTAATGGTACCTGCTGCTGGGTAGGATCGACTTGTCCTCTTTTTCAATAAATTACCATGTGAAAATTAAAAAAAAAATTTTTAAAAATCACAAAACAGAAAATGCGTCTTTCAGCCATTTGTGTTACTGTTGCATCACATGGTTCTTTTAATCTCTGCTAAATATACCGGCGCTGTGAACAGATTGCTGCATTCTCACAGCTCAGAGCACAAACCCCTGCATCTTATCTGGAGGGTGTACTCACTTCTCTCTCTCCTTTTTTTTTTTTTTTTTTCACAGATTGGAGGACTCAGGACTCCTCATCTGCATTTACTATTTAGCGCTCATAGAAGCAGTTTCTCTCATCTTTTTTCGCCTCTCTCTTCCTTGGACAGTCTTGAAGAACAGGAATAGAATTGAGATGCTGGCATGGGCTACTTACTCGATGGAGGCAGCAGCTGCATAAACAATGCTTTATTTCACATCCTCTTAATGTTTATTCACTGGCTCCCATTCGTACACTGATAGTGCTGAGTCACACCCTCATGTGCGCGCTCTCTAATTATTCTGTACCATAGCAACCGTAACTTAGCAATTGCTAGACCTCTTCCATTTGAGAGGTTTAGAAAAATGTCATTATTTTTCTGTATTTATCCTTTCATACTCAGGAAAGTATGAAGTGAGACCAGCGGTGGGCACATTGTTATGAATTAGACTTCAGTAATTTCTCCACCAGTCCTCAATCCTCAACGCGTGCGATGCTGATTCAAGGTGTTTAAAGATAAAGTTAAGCCATTAAATACCGACTTGACAGACTCGTAAATGACTTGTAACTTTATGTGAAATTTAGAAGGGACATTGTTTCATTAAGGTTCGGGCTATTAAAATGTAGTAAGCGCCTTATATCTGATGTCCCACATGCACGGCCCTGCAGGAGTGTCTGGAGGAGAGCCACTGTGAAATCTGGGCTCCCTGACAACTTCACCGACAACTCCCAGCATTGTGTTGTACCGCTTTGATACACACCACGCTGAATCACCCAAAATATTAATCATGCATTTACTGAAACTATGCAAACTAGAAATATGATCACAGGAAGACACCTTTCATACCACCTCAATTCAATTCCCGACTGTTTTTATTGGAACGCTTACATGTTGCCAAAGCATTTCCATAAAAAAAAAAAAATATATGCGTATAAAAATACATTAACAAGGATTAGAGCTCATGCATAGAAGGATCCTGTGTTGTTGTGAATAATAATATGATATATTTTGCTGAACAAGTCAATTTTTCTCCAGAATTTTTACAAATAGGTAAACTGAATATTTAAGAAACGCACATTTCTGAAATCCTCCAGACTGTTTAACTCCACCTTATAACCACCTAATTATTATTACACACATACACATTTTTAATTATCGTATATATTGATAATATAATGTCCACTACATGTTGTGCAAATTGCTGTTCAAATTATGTGCCTTAATGGAGTGTTTTAATATGTGTATTTAGTAGGTAACATTTTACAATAAGGGTCCTTTAATTAGTTTTAGTAACATAGGGGGGTAGTAGTGGGAATAATGGTCTGTGATTGTCGGAGCGAGGGGGGGGGGGTATGGGTCCATGAAAGTAAAACTGAAGACGCTTTAAAATTAACTCTCTTAACTCTGTGTTCACCCCCCCACCCATGGCTGCAGGTGCCAATATATATTAATAACTAGTATGTCGGAACTACAGGATATTTTCCTGTTTTTAACTTCATTTCCCATCATGCAGCGTGGTACTGGTACTGTGCTTCCATGACTGTAAGGCAGTTGTATTCCAAAATGACTAATATCCTTGAAAACATTGGACCTATCAAATTGAAGAGATATTTCATGTGGAGATGGGACTATTCCTGAACTCTAGGTACCAAACTGGTGAGTTAGAAACATCTACGGTACATTTGTCAGAATCGTGTGTAAATGTGGCGTTCCTGTTTTTAACTTCTTTTCCTGTCATGCAGTGTGGTACTGAGCTTCCGGTCAACTGAGTAATGTGCTCGTAAGGTAGTTGTTTTCCAAAATTACTAATATCCCCATATATACTCAGAACTACTTAAAGCTTTATATATGTATATTTATTACCTCTGCCAAGGAGGTTATGTTATGCCGGCCTTGGTCTGTTTGTCTGCAACATAACTCAAAAAGTCATAGATGGATTTTGATGAAATTTTCAGAATTTGTTGGCAATGGCACAAGGAAGAAATGATTAACTTTTGGGGGTGATCCGGAA
>JAPSES010000002.1:18237333-18249809 GCA_029822895.1 Maxillicosta whitleyi
ATTCATGAGGGACACCGGAAAAGCCAGTCGTTCAACCACAGACCCTCTTCTAGTTTACAGAAAACAGCTTCAAGCAACAGAAATAGGACATAATTTTTCACAGAAATGACGCACAATGTATTCAAACATAGTGGAGACACAGCAGTATGAATGAAATAATGATAGAAGTTGACCTGTAAGTCAGGTAGAATATGACTGAAGGCCTGGGTGTAACATACATAGCTTTGCTTTACAGTGACAGTAAACCAATCCAACCAAACACTAACCCATTTGAGACAGAAGTCGACCTCTGGGAAACAGGGGAAACTCCCTGTTCACTGACATTTTGAGCCTTGGATCTGACCTGTTATGTCAGTAAAGAAAATATGTGTACGCATAAATGACCTCTGTCCCTCAGGAAGGTCTTTACTCATCAGTCATGTCAGTAAACACATCTAAGCAATCAAGCTGGAAAACATGTTTTCAACATTGCTTTCGTCTTGTTTTTCATTTTCATTCCACTACATGTGAGTGATGCTCCATTAAGCGAGGACTGTGAAGTCTGCAGCTTTCCTGTCAAGCGATAACTCCACCACCACCACCACTTTGAACCAACATCTTCAAACGCAAACATGTAGGTAATCAGTCAGACCGCGTTGTAGCATGTTTCATACGCGCTTACTTCCAGAGGAAAACGCGTACCTTCATGACCCGGTGTCTCTGCCATCTGACCAGAGGAAACCAGTGCACGCTGCTACGTCGTTTCCACTGGGACACTTCCAGTTCCTTCTAATGTAAGAGGATTTTTTTTTCATCTTCAAAGGATGCTAATTTGTAATTCAGATTCATCAGACATGTTTGAGTGCCCGCTGTAAAGTGCCAGCATCGAAATATTCTCCTCCAAATAACTAACTAGGGAAACTGTGTTTATTTAATATCTTCAGACACCTCATTTATTCGCGGCGTGCACTGAAAAGGTGCACAGGATGGATTTACTGCATGAAGTCTTACATTTTCATCAGTCTTTACCTACACTAGTTTTCCTTTTGTGTCCATTTTACGGAGCATTAGCAGGAATTCTTAGATATGCTGGATTATGAGTGTATGACACAAGAGAATAGACACATTGTGCGTCTCGCATAAATGGACTAATGTATAATGTCTCATTCAGTGGAAGAGCTTTCCAGAACTTGACAGTGCATAATGTAAGACAGTTTTTGTGTTTTAGATTATTATTCTCATTCATATCACCTATAGAGTTCATGGTCTTTATACTGGGTACTTCATCCTCACAGCAAGAGGGTTCATTGGGTTCAGACCAGAGCCTTTCTGTGTTGAGGTTGAGGTTACCTCCACCATTAAAAACAGGTACATAGAGGTTAATTCTCCAGTCGGTGCCCCTGGCCATGGTATTGCTAAAGATCAGGGGCCTCATGTACAAAGGTTGTGTACTCCCCAAAACGCGGCGTACGCCCTTTTCCTCGCTCACATCCAGATGTACAAAGTGAAATGACCGTGGAAATGTGCGGTGGTCCACGCCAACTCCATATCTGCTGTACGTACCTTTCTAGTGCTTTTGATCCATTGGCAACAGTTGGAGGTGATACTGAGAAACAGTTAATAATAGGAAAAAGGTCATTTTTTCGACTGATGTGCACATCAGAAATACACAGATGAATAATGAACACACAATTCAACTGCCAGAGCAGCGCATCCACCCCACCAGAACCAAGACCCATCAATGCCAATCCTGCCGTCTGAACAGGATGTGATTTCAACCACATAAAGAGACAAGAACACAAAATTCACTTGTTGATAAATGCATTTAATGCAAGATTAATGTCTGTGAAAGCATTTATAAGTCAGTCCAGTTGCTCCTTGATGCTGACGCTTGCGTTATAATGTCCTCCTGAGACTCGGTGAGCATGCATCCATGCCGGTAGGATGGGCATCAGCAGCTGTTAGACCAGAGGAATCCCAGGGTCTGTGACATGAAGCTGGGACTGTGTCTCACTGTCTTCTGCCTCATTGTCTTCTGAGAAATAATAAATTGAATGATTAAACATGAGTCAAAAAGTCTTTGATTTCCGCTATGATATCCTGACATGATTACGCTGTGATCAGTTTATGACCCGTAGAATGAACAAGTGTGAGTTCCACAAATATTAAATATATTTACCTTGGGGATGATCTGAGTCACCCTGTTAGACCAGTGTCCCTCTCAATAGCGGTGACTGTGTCTGCTCAATCAGGCTGAGTTCAACCTCTTCTCTCCTTCCATGTCTTTCAGCCTCTGCTTTGCTTCCACCTTGACATCATGTGGCCATGCAGAGAGGAGAATCCCACAGAGAAACCCACCTGCAGACCCTGTTTATATTAATTTGCATATTTAAATATGAGTGGGGAGAGGGAGGAGCCTGGTACTCCAACATATGCGCTCAGTTCCACACCGATTGGGATGTACAAAGGCAATCTGCTTGGATTCAGGCGTACGCTCAGTTTTGTTCATCTGGATTTTTTTGTGCGTACACAGGTTCCTTGATTTGAGCATATTCCAGATTTCATTATGAAATCCATGCAAGTCTTTTATACATGAGGCCCCTGGAGTTGGTCCTCAATCACGTTCAATGGCAGCTCACTGCTCCTAATGTGTGTATGTGTGCTAATGCTAATGCTAGGTACCATGTGCATTAGGATGGTAAAATGCACAAACTGAATTTCCCTACAGGGACATTAAAGTAAGAACCTTCAAAGGCATACACAGTATGAACTCTAAGAACCCAGAAATGTGTTCCTCACAGTTTGTAGGTCTTTGCAGTTTGCTCTCGACTTCATCTTGGTAGAACTATTCATGTGGTGTTTAATAATTATTGAGGTTTATGTTTATGTTATTAAGTATGAAATATCATGGCCAAAAACAAACTTTGCTCTACTTTTTTCCACCTTGAGAATGTAGACTTCTCTGTTCTTGTGGAGTATGTACAGGCTTTAAACCTAGAGAACATTAGCTTTCAGCAGCCACATAGTAAATCAGAAAAAAATGTATAGTGAGCATGACTTACACACTATAGATCACAATCCAACCGTGGATAATATCACATTTTCAGAATGTTTGAGTGACTTTAGGTGATTCTGGGTCTTTGGTGACTGTCGCCTTCAGGATTTGCCCCAGGGGTGGTTCACCTCCTTTAGGTCTAAGCTCCTGGAGCAGACTCTGGAATTGCGGGAAGATTTTTCCCTGTACAAAGCCGTCTCTGTCTGTGCTCCATGTTTTAAGGCTGGCTAGTAAATTCCCTGCTTGGCTGACGCCTGTTTGCACACAAATTTATGTTCACTCAGTTCCGCCCACTGCAGGCCATTATCATTGTTGGGGGCTCTGAAATTTATGCCCTTTGTTTTGCCTTACACGACCTTTTAATCCCTGGTAGCAGGAGCATGGCTCTGATGATGTGTAGGCTGGCCTTTTGACTGGTCCCTTCACATCCGTTTGGTAACAATGGATGGAATACATACTGTAGGATTCAGAAGCAGTACCAATGACCTTTTAATTTACACATTTTTAAAAAGATTCTTAACTATCGATTAAGAATTAACTTTTGATTCATTTGTATCACTTTCTGACCTATAATTCAAACTTTGTTTTGTTTTCTTTTTTTCTTTTTTCTTTTTTGACAAATCAAGACAAAAAAATATTAATTGATACTAAATAGTTCAAGTCTTTTTACAGTCTTTCATGTAAACATACATACATACATATTACACACAAATATGATAAAGTGCTGTGAAAAGCCCTGGGCTTACATTGTTCTAATGACCACACATGAATTTCTTATCTCAGTCTCTGCATTAAGATACAATCAGGATATATATGCAATATGTACTAGAGTACAAATAAAAAATAATCAGGGAAAAAACAACTTCTATAAACCTAAGTGGTAGTATTTAGTCTAAACTCTCTTTACTTACTTAACATGTCTTTAACTTTTCTGTAAAGACAAGAATTATTGCAATAATTTTCTGATATTTTATGCCACGTTTCATTCAAAGTATGTCACATGTTTCTAACTGTTGCTTCTTGTCATGGGTCAGATTTGACACTAAATAGTGACTTTTAGAACCTTTTTTTTAAAGGTTGTGCACATGTTCTTTCTATTTTATTGTTGTATGTGTCGAAAAGAGAATGACAAAATAAATATGTATGCACATTTCACCCCTGGAAAAACTAAAATGCTAAAAATGGCCAAAGCATTTTGTACAGAACTGTATGTCATTCTCTGGTAATTAGAAATTCCTCTGAAATTATTGAATACGATTGAAAAAAAAAATAGTGATTCTCAAATACCTCTTGACACTTTCAAAACCTATATTCTCAAATACATCATACAATGCCCCTCAGTTGATAAAGTAAACCAAATAAATAACTTATGCTTATTTTTCCATCCAACTTTGGACTTGAATTAATAATATCCCTTTGAAAATGGTTGGGTAACTGGGTAAAGCACAAACAGCACAAATGCAGTAACTGTGTGACATGTTTCTTCAGGCTATTGAGGAGAGCTGCAGAAATATAAGGCAGAGGTTACGTATTATATTCAGCTCTGTGGGCTCAAACAGGGAAAACCAAATGCTTACACTCACTGTCATGACACCAATATCTCACAAGGTCAAGCCCTCGGTTCATCTAATGAGAAGCAGCAGCTCAAATAAAACCTCCCCCCACCTGTAGTTCATGATGAATATCTCATGTTCTACTTTATAGTACTGTTTATAAGAATCAGACCATCTTCAGGGTTGGTGTTTTTGCAGGGTTGGAATGTGCATGCATACTTATTTGTCATTCTCTTTTCTTCAGATACAACAAGAAAATACAGGAAATATGTGCACAGCCTTAGAAAACACACACAAAAAAATCACTTAATGGGTTCTAAAGTGGCTATTTTGTGTGACCTCTGACCCCATGAGAAGAGGCAGTACAAACAGAAACTTTTGGCATGTGTTGAACGAAACCTGATGTAAAACGTCTGACAATTAATATTATAAATTTGATATTGTCTGAACAAAACAGTTACAGACATGCCAATTGAGATCACACTAAATACAACATCTTTAGTTTAATGGTATGAGACCCAGACAAATCCTTATGGTGAAACGTATGGTTTGGTCTCAGCACCCCCCTTGTATCATTTGACAGTCGTGCAGCTGTTGTCACCAACACCATGGCCGGCAGATTCATGTGGAGGAACAGGTACCGGAGGCAACACAAAACCAGGTGTATGTTCAGAAGAGCCAGTGAAAGTATGTGTATAGTGTCTTATTAATCAGAACAGTCAGAGGCACAAATCCCAGGACACCCTGGCCCCCAACTGAGAATGGGACAAGCAAATTTTGAGGGTGGCCTCTCTAGAGTTCCTGCACTGGCATCTAACCACATGTCTAGGAACTCCATGGACTGGGAGGTTCTGGAGCCTGCTCTGTTTCAGTTGAGTTGCAGGTTCTAAGTGCTGCAGGACCTGGATCACATCACTGTGGTATAGCTGTATTTACCCAGCAATAACCAGTTGTGTAGATAATTGAGCATGTGGAGACCCTCCCCTGACAAGAGGGAAACTATGGGGGGCTAGAACTAGAGAAGCACGGAATTCATCATTTTTGTGTTCTTGCTTGGCCAACTCCACTTCCCCATGACTGATTTGGAGGGGGATACCAAGGTCCCTAAGGTTTAATCCAAAGGAGGCATGTGTCCACAGTCCTCTCCCTGCCATCCACAACCCCCATCCAGTGATAGTGCAAAGTGAGAATACCCCACTGTGTTTATCATCAGAACAGAACGGTCTGACTCTGTTCCACTGGGACCACTATCTCTAAGCAGCTTGTGTATTTATCTGGTGATAGACAGGAGGTGGTGGCTTCAGCCCGTTGTCTTTCTGCCTCTCTTCTCCAAGGCCAAAGCCAGAACATCATTCTCAATCCCATTCATCAGACACAGGCTGCACCAGTTCTAGCCTCCTTTGCCTTATGAGAGCGGAGGCAGAGCATCAGAAAATGGATGGAGCTGCTTCTGCCGTCACAGGGCATGATACTGACGGCCCAGTCATAGTCAGGACTAAGACAGATGGAACAGGAGGTGGTCCCATTTATCAGTGGCGGAGATGAGTGGTTGGTCTGCAGACAGTATTCAAGTGACTTGATGAACTCTTCTGCTTTGTCTGGATACTGCATGTTTGTGACAATAACCATATCCAAATGGTGTGTTGTGGCTTTGTCTGGAAAAAGGAGTCGGTCATGTGGAGGCTGTGATAGTTTAAAGCTCTAACACTTGCTGCCCATTCTCAATGATCTTGCCAAGTTCAAAGTGTCTCATGCAGGAATGTTTGGCACTTTAGTGTAAAAGTCACCAAGGAGGACAAGATGTTCATTGCTAGGGATTCTTAATGACATCGCTGGGTTCAGTGTAGAACTCATTCTTATGGTATGGAGGTCAGTTTGAGACTGTAGGAGCTATAAGGGTGACTGTGCCACTAGAGGTTTGGAGTTGGAGAGTCAGCAAACTTCCTCATCCATTGCATTTTCTTGCTTGGTGTAAGAGTTACAGCCTGCTTGTCAGTGTCAGTTCCCATGCACCCAAAAACAAAGCCTGTGGTGGGACAGCATCTTAGTGGCTGCAGACTGCCCAGCTTGATGAGGGAGGTAACTGCCCAGTGAGACCCAAGGATCCCTCCCACCATCAGAAGCCGCTCTTGACATCACTTTCTATGCCAGTCGAGCACTGGGGCCTATTACATGTAGACTCGGATCATTGCTGTTAGCAGCAGCACACCGCTTTAGGGACTCCAGCTCCAGTTTCTTCCTCAGGGTTGACTCCCGCAGCCTCTCCTGTGGCCAGGCATCCCACAAAGCAGTGGAGGTTTGGAATCATGGTTATTCTTCTCTGAGGCGAACTGCCTTTTGAGGCTGGAGAGCCCCACCTGCCCCAAGCAACTAGTTTTGATCCTCTGGCTGTGCAGTTTCAGTAGGCTTTTACTTTTTAAAACACAGGCTGCAATTACATGGTAGATATTTCATGCTGTCAGGACCAACAGGATGTATCATATCGGTGTGTTCAGCCTGTTCTGGGTCTGTATTATAGGGATATATCAGCACCAGTGGCCAAAGTTTACCTGTTTCATAAACCTGTACTATTGACTTTATGTTCAGTCAAGATAGAGCGATGAAGACCAAAAGTGACTTTATTTGGTTTTAATGAAGATTTATTTGCTTCTCAGGTTGATTCAGGGAAATAAATAACAGCAAGAACAAACTAACACAAAACATCAAACAGGATGTAACAACAATGCCAGTGCAGAATTTCACATTCACTGCATCGGTATAACAATGTATTATTCTTGTCCAGCAAGTGGCTGAATAGCTGAGCTCACAACAACAAAGAGAAGAACATTGTTATTTTATTTTACTTGCCAATGATACACGGGGATGGGGGAGTGTGAGGTGTTAATGGGGTTAGTGGGTTTATGAGGGTAAGTGTTAACCTTAAGCTTATTACCTTTTCAAATAATTTTTTTTGCTTTAAATGGCTGAAATTATTATGTTATCGGCAGGTATTACACCGGTTGCTCTGTACCTCATTGTCACTGAATCTAAAATACTATGAGACACACAGTGGGGGAACCAGAGTGGAACCTGGACCTGGAAGATCAAAACCAAAAATGACAATGAAATGTCAGATTTTTTCCATTTTACCAATGTTATTATCACTGTGATGGCTGCTATTTCATATTGGTTTTCTTTAATAGCCACACTCAAAACCACATGTTATTTTTCACCAGTAGATAAGTAAAAAAAAAAAACCCAAAAGATAAAGTGGAACTACGTATCATCACTGCAGCTCATAATTTCCAGCTGTTCTTTTGGTTTTGATACTCAATTGTAGTCATTAGTGCTCAATGCCACTGTTTTTTTTCTTCTCATTAAATTGCCTTGATTATATTTAAACAAATGTGGTAAATCCAGCTGGTTCAGATGATCTTGAAGAGTTTAATAATACTGAGATCCTTATCCAACACAATTGGTTGTGTGTTAGAAAAAGGCCAATTATATAATAAATCACCATTGAAAATACGATAATAAAAAGCTGAAAGGAACTTCCAGCAGTGAAAGAGATAACATGGGGGACATTTATATTATTATATAACATTTTGACAGTCCTTTTAATCCATTTTTTGCACTAGAGTATTTCAAGTGAATTAGGTCAGGTTTTCATATAAAAATAGTTTCCATACTGTGTGAGCCGCTATGCAAATATTCCCTCAGATATCCCCGCCTGTGAACCTTAGTCTCAAATGTCATCTTATAATATGATGACAGAAGATGCAATCACTGTTGCAATTAGTATAATGAAGTCACCCACTTGTGTTCTTAACCCTTAATGTGTGAAGCCAGTCTCCAGTATTAAATAACCATTATAATAAACTTTTCTGCTTTGAATGGAGAGCTCTTTTGCAAAGCGCTGATTAAAAAAATAGCAGCATATTTGTCTCCATAAACTTTAGAGAAAGACAATTTTCTTGTTGCACAGATTATTTAATTAACTATATGTAAAAGCTCCACTGACAAATGTCTTCCACTTCATGTAGAGATTCTTAAATGTGCCAAATGTGTCGTCTTTTGGAAACGTAACAACACTCTGCATGTGTCGGCTCGTGTCACATTCGTGTTTATGTTTTATTCTGTTTGTTGCTGCAACGCTCAGGAATAGATCCATCATGTGAGATCAGCTCAGTTAGTGTTTAGGAGGGAAGCTATGCAATATGTCACCATTACTGTGGGATCCAGTCCTCCTCTTGGACTCTGGTGTTCAGGTCTTTGATTATCGTTTGGCATAAATACAGCACTCACAGTTCATGGGAATGAAATATTTTTGGCTCATGCGGAATTTAATCTTTTTATTGAAGTAAAGTCCCTACAAAAATATCCCCCCCTCCCCTCTCAGTGTCTTGGTTTTGCACTGATGCCAGTGTCTCTAATAGTCATCATAAATTCTAGGCAGGCACAACCCATTCCCTAAAATCTGCAATTTGATAGATGTAGTGTGGAAATAGCTGAAAGACAAATTGACCGTGCTTCAGCACAGACCTTGATTGTGCAAACATTTTCAAATACAGTATATCACACAGAAGAATGAGCTAAATGTGGACATGAACTGTTTAATTACTTGTGTTTTTGGTGGATTCTTGGTGGATTAGCTGCTGCAGGATGATGTGAAACTGTGAATACAACCCCTCAGTGAAAAGCCTTTTTTTTTTCCCCCACACAAAAGGAATTCTTCATTGTCCTGTCTGGTGGAAGGAGAAAAGGGAAACAAAATCCAGTGCATTTGATTTCATATGCAGATTAATGTGGAATTCTTGGCATGGGCTTGTCTGCTGCACATTTCCCAAAGCTACATTTTGTTGTGATACTCAGTCAAATTAGCTTTGAATTCCACTGATCATCAGACTCATTAAAATGTGTTTATATTGCAATCAATTTTTCCACGGCTCAGTAAAAAGGCTGCTGCACAGTCTTAGTTATGTACAGCCAATATTCTATCTCTCTGAGGTCTGAACAACCTTCTTATTAGGAAATAGTTCCACACGCACTCTGGCACATGATTTACCTCTACACGTTACTTGTTGAATACTTAATAGTACAATATTTTATCTAGACTATGTTAGTTTGCCATTGTAATTTAATGGCTATCTCATTGAAACTCCTCTGTGCTTTAAGATACTATATAAAACAAAAACTCATGATAGATTTATCCTCTTAGTCCAAATAATAAATCTAAAGCGGATGTGTAATTCAATAAATCTGGATTACATTAAGAGAAATGCATCTCAGAGATTCAATTTAGGACTTATGAGGCTTGAATTATGAAAGACGATTACCATCTGCCTCATGCCATGTCTGCATAAGAACTGAAACTGAGAGGACCGTTTCATCAAAGGCCCGTGGCGGTTAATATAAGTCACTTTTAGAAATAAACAGTGATTAAAAGAACTATTAGATGAAATGGGCATTTTGGGGAGATGATGGTTCACTTTAAAGACTTGAAAGCCAATTGAGGTCAGTATCATGGGGTATATATTTTCATCAGCTCCGCAGTGGCAAAACAGTTGCAGCTGTCCTGTAGCGATTAGCTTGTCACGTCATGTGGTGTACACAAAGCGCTACTAGGCTAACAGCTGAGTCAAAAGTAGAGGGCCAGACCCGCTTAATGGAATACTCACTGGAAGACTTTTCCCCCCCGTTTTTCATTCCCTGCTCCTGTCTCAGTGGGTGTAAGTGCAAAGTAAAGTATCCTCCCTTAAAACTCTCAACAGAAAGTAATTTGCATTGTATTATTCAAATTGCGGTTAAGTGCATAATACGCTCTAATTACACGGTACAGTACAGAGTGTGTTTTGGAATTCATGCATTTCATTTTTCAGGCAGACTAACACACTCAAAATGAATAATGGAAGGTGGCCATTGTATACATGTAAATTGCTGTCAGTTCTCTTTTAGGGAAATGGAGGGGGGGGGGTTGCATTTGTTTTTTGCTAGTAAATATCTCAATCTGCAGTGCATGCTTATGTCAGTCAGTCTGTTTGTGTGTGTGTGTCTCACTCAGGAGCGACTGAAGATGAGTAGCATTTGCAAGTGAATACTAAACACTCATTTAAACCCACAAAATTAATGGACATTTCTTTATAGGGCAATGAGGAAGGTACTCGATTTTCAATGATCTATCTTTTGGCAGTCTTAATTGCTTTAATATGATAATCCCCATTTATTTGTCGGGATGTGTCATTTGAAGTGCCTTATTAGTGTCTGTATGATACAGACGTGGTCTCCATGATGCAACAACAGCCACAGTTAAAGACAAAGTGGGTCCAATTTTCGCTGTGACAATGCACAGAATGGCCATAATGCATCTGCGAGAATTTGAGTTTTTGCACAGAATCAATGAGCCAGTTGTAACCTTTGGGCCATTAAAACTGGAAATAGCTTTGTGTTTTAAATTAAAAGCAGGGACGTGCATGGGTGGAGATCTTATGTTTGAAGTGTGAATGAGATGGTAAAATATGAGTCATCATGCATGAGTGAAACACAGCACAGCAGTGTACAGTAAGGCAGAGTTTGAGATGAAAGAGGGTTTTAAAGGTTTGTGCAGCAGAAGGTAGACGGTGGAAGGATGAAAACAGTCAAAGTGAGTCACTCTGTAAAAACCTAGGCCAGGAGTGTAGGGCTGGATTAGAAGGCAATAACTGTGATCACCATATTTGTTTTCCATATTGACCAACATACAGAACACTGTAGCCCATGAAGCTGTACAGTATTTGTACCTGTTCTCATGAAATGATCATGGTAATGTGATTTATCCTTGATAAATAACGTGTAACTGGGACTGAGTATGTAATCATTTCACCAGGTCAAAGGTCATTACTGAGATGTGTGTAGGAATAAAAAGACAAATGTGTCTGAAAACTAAATTACCGTAATTTCCAGACTATAAGTGACTACTTTTTCTCGGTTTGAACCCTTTGGCGGGCTAATGGCCTCAGCAGGAAGCACAAAAGCAAGACAGACAGGTGATGAAGAAGCAGATGCTAGTTTTAAGCTTAACTCATTCACCCTCATTATGGAAAACACAAACATATGCATATATGTATATTTATGCTTATGTATATGCATATATGTAAATACACTGAAGAAGAGGAGGAGTTCAGGAGGAACATAGAGATAGAGATCAATAACTTTTCTGTTTTTATAACCAGCTCTTTTACTGCTGTGTTACAGGCACAGTTTAGAAAAAAAAACAAAACAGTGAAGGTATGTAAATTAATATTTAAATAATCTTTGTTTACCATCTTTCTGTGTAAATATCTCATGTCACAATGGGGACACCTGTGGTTTATAGTCAGATGCAGCTAATATTCAAGCGTGTCTTATAATCCGGAAAATACTGTATTCCAACTTTCTGGCCAATAGTGTATGATACCATCCATCCACCCACTTGTCCTCCACCAGGGGGACACTGAGGTGTTTCCAGGGCAGCTGAAAGACACCCCCCCTCCCCTCCCCTCCTTGGACAGATGCCCGAGTCACCTCAGTTGGCCTCTCTCACTGTCGGAGCAGTGGCTCTACTCCTCACCCTATCTCTGAAGGAGAGACCAGCCACCCTTTGGAGGAACCTGATTTCTGTTAATTGTATCTGCAATCTTATTCTCTTGGTCACTACTCGTGACCACAGGTGAGGGTGAGAACGTACATCGACCGGTAAATTGAGGGCTTTGCTTTTTGGCTCAGCTCCCTCACAGTGTCTGCATCAGTGCTGACGCTGTCCTGATCCGCCTATCAATCTTTCACTCGGAGGGATATAACACAATATATGATCCTGTACTCCATGTTCTGATCAAGACTGAAGCTCGAAGACCCAAGTCTGTGGATTTTAACAATATATATATATATATATATAT
>JAPSES010000002.1:18323060-18334672 GCA_029822895.1 Maxillicosta whitleyi
AACTCCAAAAACCCAGTGGGAAAAGAGAAACCTCGGGGAGAACCACAGTGAAGGAGAGATCCACTCCCATGGACGGATATATATATAATGTAATGAAGGAACAAGCATTATGATTGTGGTGCGAAAATGTGACATCTCTGCATAGAAATTGTTATATTTTGGTTATTATTACAACCATCGTTACCTTTGTCGGGGAGTGCACTAACGTCACCAAATAACCTCCCAACTTCTTCCATAGTGTACCTTTAAATACAGTTCGGACCAACCTTAAAGGACACTGGAAACTGCATCCTACTACTGTGGTTTATCTTGTTTGTGTCTTGAGCAATGAAATAAAATTATGCACATGGATTTATCAGAAAACTCAATTATATTTCACTTTACTATCAGCAGGGCACAGCCATCTCGACATGAAGTACTTGATGACATCAAATACTTGTTTTTATCCTGTTCACCAGTGGGAGTTACTAAATAAATAAATAAATATTTATTGACAAGCCTGTTGGTCATATCTCAACATCAGCTTCCAGGAATGAAAAGTGTCAGGAGACACATTTCCACTGATCCTCAAATATCGCAAATATAACTTATATATATAACTTGCACATAAAAATATACCTAATGAAAAAACAATTTTGCCAAAACTCTTGTTTTTTGATTAAAAGTTTTTGCACTGTGTTTTTTCAGGCATTACGAAATTGGTATATTACACAAAACCTCAATAGAAAGACTTTTTTTTGGAAATAGTCATCTGAATAAAAAATCTGGGAGAAAAAGAAGAGTTTTAACAGAAACATGGTGTGGTATGTGAGGACACACCAGGAAACTGAATAATTTTATAATTTAGTATGAGATAGAGGGGTGATAATGAATATATCTGTAAATAAACAGCATATTTGCATTCATCACCATATTTATGGAATGAAGTCTCATGTCGTCTCACGATAATAAACAAATCGTGGCATTTGTGATTTAATGGAAAAAACGATATTATGCACTTCTCTTCTTTTCTTTTGACATTTAGGAAATATCGGTAAAGTTTTGTGCATAAGCCTAATGGAAGTGTCACAGTCCGTCCTGCTGCGGTCCTCTCCCTCACCTTTCCACACCTCATCAACCAGATCTGTGTCACCTGTTGCACCCAGCTGTGCCCACTCACCTGGCCAGAATATACACAGGGCAGATTCATCCATCCAGTACCAGATTGTCTTGGACCCTACCTGACTTTCCAGCTTTTTCTCATGCATATGTCCCTGGTTCCGACCCTGCCTGGTTTGACTCCTCCTCACCTCGGCTCTGTTAACTTGACCTGCTTTTCTGTCTGTGACCACGAGATCAGTTTTCTGGATATTCTCTTATTGTCTGCCTGTGATGACGTGGTGTTTGCTCGCCCAGCGTCATCACTTCACCTCTTTTCCACAGCACTTCTGTTATGGGAATATTTCACCTTTAATGTGGAACGGCGTCCGTGTAAACAAAATGGTGGGATCATTTGGGCTCATCTGTAACGTTTCTAGAGGTAGTAACAGATCTGTGATAAAGGTGGAATCATGATTCTGGAATGCTCTGTAAAAGGAACACCTCTTACTCCACAGTAACGGCGTGTCGTTTTGGTGGCGTATTACATGTGCGACCCCTGCACCGAGGATATCTAAAAATGAGCGTGGAGTGTGTACAGTAAAGAAACATGTCAACGCAACCAGATAGATGTCGAACTGGGGAGACGGTGAGATCATTCTCGCTGTTGTCGTTCAGGGGGAGGACTCTATCCATGCTAATATACAATGATTCCGACTCTTGGATCCATCACCGATCCTGAGCTTCAACCTTGCCTGGTTCTGTCTGGAGTCGTCATCATCATCCTCGATCCATGTCAGCTGCTGTTAAAGGGTGAGCCGCAGACTTAGCGTTCAGCTTGCTCGTTTGGCTGAGCGTCAGGCTCGTCTGCCGCAATAAAGCCCAGGGATCGAGTCCGGGCTACGCACTCAATCTCCGATATTGTCTGCACCCAGCAAATTCTAAAGAGACTTTCATTATTATCCCTGCTGTAAGCCTGCCCATTTGTAAAAGAACTTTGCATCGTTTGCCAATAATGTCTGCTCTTCTTCGCACCCAAGAGAATTGTGTTGCGATTGGGTTCTGTCCAGTATCCCTGACAGGAAAGTGAGGCCAGTGTGAAAATCTGCAGTAACTTTAGGCGGTCTTAAGTCAATCCATGTAGACCCTCATATTAAAAAGGTCAACTCCACAGCTGAAACAAACATGCTTAGAGTCTGATACTAAAAACAGTTTTGTCTCTGGTTCATCTCCTGTCTGTCAGAACTCTACTGGGCTGTGTTTTTATGGAACTGACCAGTTTCAGTTGTGTTAAGCCATAAAGTTCTGTACCATTATGGGTGCGGCCTCAGTGATTGACAGGTGAGTTCCAGGTGGGTCTGCTATGTTCTTGCCAAAATGGCCTTTAAGAACTGTTGTACATTTAATACAACTTTTTTTTTTTTTTTTTTTTCCTGCAGCAAGCATTTTTACTGTAGTTGTTTCAGGATTTACACTAACTGTGCTGTCATGGAATTCTGTCTCGAGGTTTACAAGTACTTAAAATAAACACGAAATTAGTTTACATTAGCATAAATTAGTTTTGATAAGATCTGCCAGTTGGCTGTAATTGCATATATGCATATAATGGCTTTGACATCGCTGTAATCAAACATAAATGCATGGTTTAAGTGTTTAAGTAGCTGACATTACTTTATGGCATGTGTTATAATACTGTTAATGTTTTCTATATATATGTATATATATTCAACTCTACCCTCTTGTGTTCATAAAACCAAAATGGCAAAAACAATATCAGGCATCTCAAATCTTAATCAGTTCAAAAACAATAGGTGACATCTCAGAGAATGTGACTGCTATTTATATACTATCGATAACTCTAATGCATGTATAACATTACTATATTGTTCATAATATTGAAATAACTATGATCATATTTAACAGATAAAGACCCAGTGCTGCTTCTGTTTCTTTTACAAGTTTTTCTGTCTATTAAACCTTTCTTTTGTGATTGCTTACCATTTATTATATTATCCTTTGTGTTTTGTGTGTGTGAGCTGGGTTTCCATGAAAATCGTGTATTTTCTTATATTCAATTAAACTGATCATGTAGATTTTCAGAAACTCAGATTAAAGTTGAAGGTTATTATATCAGAAACAGAGAACATTGAAGAAAAAGTCACTTTTTCAGGAAAGATGTGAATAAGTTGGTAGAAGAGTGTTCATTCACTGTCAATGATCCATCTCCATGGGTTTTACTGGTGAATCAATGTTGTAGAAGATGACGGTGTTTACATGTTCACTATGGAGCCTCTGAACGTCCAAATGGGTCAAATCTGATGACCATGAAAATATGAAAAACTATATGTTACACCAATTATTTCAACATATCAATAAGTTTAGTGTTAAGAAGTTATTAAACCTTTTATATCAGTAGACAATTTGGATTGCCAGTGGCTGTTTGGGTTGTTACGGGTTAATGTAGCACGGATTGGATACTGTTTGATCATAATATGTTCTATTATTAGGCTGTTTAATAAATGCATCCTTTGGTAGAGCTGCACAGAAAAGTCCTGTGAGAAGTTTGAAGTGTGTCTTCTGCAATAAAAGAAATCATGAAACAGAATCAATGAATGAGGAAAGGAAAGTGAGCTTTATCAACTACAGGGATGTACTGGTATATGAGCTAGCTCTGTGGTTCCAATGTTGACCATGTTTATTGCCCTGCCCCCCCAATGGGAAGGCAAGGGGTATTGTTTTTGTTTAAGTTTGTTTGTTTGTTTAACACTCTAACAGCAAAAATATTAGTTGAACTCAAACCAAATTGGGTCTATATATGGCCAGTGACCCAGAATAGATAGATTTTTGGAAAAGTAGGTCAAAGTTTCCATTTTTATGACCCCCCCCCCCTTTATAATGGGCAAAATTTCAAATGTCTACACTCATGTCAAACTCAGCACATATATAGAGGCAGTCGATATGATGACATTACCACACGCGCATGATGACATCAGCTGCACTGATGCCAAAATAAACTACAATATGTGCGAGGGCGGGGCTTGTTGTACCTGGCACCACTGGTTTAGTAAATACGTTGGTTAGATCCCTCTATCCTGCTGTTGACTGTATAGGCACTATGTCTATTTGGGATATTAAAATGACATTGGCAGTATAATGGATCCATATGCAAATTAGTCATGTAGTTCTGTCAATATATGACAACCACCACCTGACAAAATAAAATGCAAAATGACAAATCTTACCTAACACACAGATAACATAACAGCTATAGTGTTTCTTCTTTCAAGTGTTTCTTTTTTTTTTTTTTTTTTTGTTACTGTCCAGGTGGTGAATATTCATTTTCAGCTAGATGTTCATGTTGAGTGTGTATAAATTAATTAATGCATACACAGCTTTTTTTCTCTGTCCATGAAATTGTGTAACTAGACTGATTAAATGACTGCATTGTATTGGACGTTTTACAAATGTGAAGAATTATTGAAATTTTCTATTATAAAATGAGCATTAAAATATGTGTGGTGTACAGCAGATACTTTTTGGTTAGATGCACATATAGACTGTCTTTTTTTATAACAGTTACCCCGTTGGCCACATGCTGAAAATCTCCCATAACCTGTGGGTAGGTCATGACCCAGACTTCTAAAAACACCGGTTTGCTCTTCTGCCAGTTCACAACAGACAAATCCACAAAAGGTCATCTTTCCCCAAGGCAGTTCAACACCTTTGCATCTGTTCCACTGCCTACTGCACAACAATTATTAGTTTATTTCCTAAACACGGCAGAATGCAGAACAGAGGGACAATAATATAACAACAATCATGTACTGTTGTATTTCCCAGTTTAAACACAGCATGTAGATTTCTAGCTCATCTGACAGTCTCCTATTGTTAAGTTTTCTGCCAGTGCTGTACTATCTACATAACAGAACAGTTAAGGGGCATTTCAAGCACCTCTGGGCTTGACAGGTCTTTTTTTTTTTTTTGACAATCTGTGTTCTGTTTGAACTCCAGAAAAAGTATTCATAGAAACTTTTATGACTACTTCTGCTCCAAAAGCCATGTTCCCATTGTGTCAGTATTATTCTATTATTATTATTATTATTTTTATTATTATTATTTATTTTATTATCAATCCACTGAAGGTTTTCTGTTGATGTTTAATTATATTTTTACTTCTGCCATGATTACAGTATGTATTTTGTTTGAAAAAGCTAACCACACATGCAGCAGTTCAATTCTGAAATTCTATAGGCACTTGTCAAACGTATGGGTTGAGCACTTAAAAAAGCTTTTGTATTAAGTATCACTTTACATTTCTTTTATAACCTATTCTCACTGTTAAAACTACCACTCAGGCTGCCCTTTTTCTGAATTAAAGGGTATGTCAAAAGCACAAGACTACTTATAATGCTTATACTTATAATGTGTGATGCATGAACACATATCTTTCTGCCTTACTCCAGTTAACCACACTCCAGATCAGGCTTAGGGCTTTTTGCTGTGAGTCAATAGTGCTAACTACCCAGGCGCCGTGCCACAGAGCAGGCTAAGTTTCAACCCCAAGGTGGCTTTTGAGGAAAGTTGGTTCAAAAAAATCAATAGGTTTCTCCTTGTTGGGAGCATGAATGTGCACAGTGCATTTCATGCCAATCCAGCCATTAGTTTCTGAGACACTCTTAGGTCAAGCAAGCAAAGAAATGGTCAGATGAAGGCAATCACATAATGCATCACATACAGTAGCGGAGATTAATGTGGCAACAGTGTGGCTTTCAGTGTGATGCTTTGTGTTGCAAAAGCAATTCATTATCATCTTATATATAAACATTTCAATGGATTTCTGCCTTTCCACTGCAGCTTTTCCTGATGTGAATATGTCAGATCCACAGAGTTAAGCTCACATGTTCCATTTCAGCTGGAGGTTAAGCTTTTAGCTTAGTGGAGTATGTGCCTGCTTCTGCTGAGTTAGAAGAATGGCCTACTGGTCTAAATTCCTGGTCACTTGAGTGAGGATAAAAGTGGCTTAGAGTCAGTGATCAGTGGTGGGCAGATTGACTTCAGAGTCTTTATCTAAAGATAGGCCAGAGCACAAAAGTGAGAGACTTCAGCCTCTATGCATAGTCAAAGCTTCACTCAAGGTAAAAGGAAGAGATTGTCTTTTGAACCAGAAGCCCCCTTCTTTTCCTTTTCAGTCTGTGGTGTTACACTACTGCGCTCTGATACTATAGGTTTTATCTAGATTTACATTTTGATCCAATTTAAATGTATTTTTAAAGCCATGTATGGTTCACTGTATCTGAAACACACTCTGCTTAGCACATATACACTGGACTTTTTTTTTTTTTTTTTACCAACACTACCAAAGACTTCAAAAAAAACCACGTGTTTCGCTTTCCCTGATGCAAGCTTTGCTCTTACATGTTTCCCAATGCAACATCAAAGTGAATCATGTGAAACCAAAATGTACTGGGATGTTTTCCAGGAATGTATATGTTCTTTAATGCAGGCGAGAGCTACTGTAACAACTCCCAGAGCTGAAAGTGATTGGGACACCTGTCTTCTTTAGGAGAGATTTTCTTTTATCATCCTACAACTCTACCCTTGGGACCTTTAAGATGGAAGCAGATTCAGAGGACGCCAGTGTCCCAGGGGGCATCACTGAATCTACAATCAGCAGGAAAAAGGTATTCACTGATGTCTTTGTAGTACAATATCAAGTTCAAAAGTGAAGCATCTTCTATTTACAGTCAAGGGCTGTCCTACGTCAACCTTCAAAGGTTTGAGGTATCTCGTCTGATATATAGTAATTGTAAGTGATTGATTTTTGATTCAGCCATTCTCTTTTGCTTTGTTCAGGTTGAAAGGTTTTTGCATTTAATTTTAATCAGTATCGGGGCTGTCAGTGGTTAAAATCAATAGATATTTTTAGAGTATAACTGCAGCTTTTCGTGGAAACAAATTTCAGGCAATGATAATATCCAGGGTTGTAGGTTTCTTGTCAGTTTTTATAAAGAAAAGAACAAAAGCACAAGACTGGACATGTTGAAAACAAAAATGAAATTCCCAATTTCGTTTTTGTGTTGCACTTACCCCTTAAGGTAAAAATCTGACTTTTATGTAACAAAAGCTTACAAACTACAGATACATCACGAGTAAAACAGAGTAAGATATTAAAGTTCTGGGATGCAAGCGGCAAAATTACACTGGTACTTCAGATTTATGGATTCAAGCAGCTGTAAACATGGTCACTTAAATGGTTGTTAATAGACATATTTCCATGCGTCATTTGTAATATTCTGCAGCTGTAGGTCTGTCAGTCAGACTGATAATACATGACATTGTTTGATGAGTGATGGGGATAGTGGGAGTTGATGTTTTTAAAATTTGTGTGACAAAAACAACTTGAAGTCACGTTTACTGACGAAGGAACATATGAAAGTTTGATTCAAATTATATTTAGTGATGTATATTTGTATGTACTTCCCTTTTTTATTGAAAAATACACATGGCACAGCATTTCCTCATGTACGGAGAACAAATATGAGCATGAAATCCAAAACCATCTCTGGAAATGACATATTTATTGAATGTCAAAATTTGAAAATATTTGATAAAAGTACCAATATTAGAATGGTTCAGTCTCTGATATTTAGTAACATCTGGCAAATCATCTGAATGCCCCACTAAGTTTGACCTACACAGGCTGCAAAAAAAAAAAAAAAAAAAATGATGTGAAAGGTCCTTGTTAGAGCCAATGTTTGTTTTGTCCTTTCTGGGCTTTTCAGTTAACAGGATCATAACTCTGATCCTCACTCAGAGATTGTAGATGACAGTAATGTACCTTAACGTTGGATACCACCCACTATAAAAAGGGGAAAAAAGAGAAGTCCATCCCAGGCTGCTGTAGATACCGTACATGGTGGATTCATTCTAAGGTAATGAAAATACGACAAATTGTGTTTTTGCTCGACTATCCACTTAAGAAAGCACATTAATGAATATCGTTGCATTTCTGTATCAAATAACCCTTCCTATATCTTAATAGTGGACCATAAATGTGGAAATGTTATTTACTACAGCTTGAAAAGTGCATTTAAAAGAAATGCCTTTGGATCTCCAGAGGGTGAATCACAGAGTCATAACACCCATGTGTAGAAAGAATTTGCAGCAACAAGATGTGTACTTTGAGACAAGAGCAGTGACAAGTCTCAGACTAACCTTTAAAATGAAAAATTCAGGTGTGTGTTTTTTGTTTTTTTTGCTGAAAAGCCGCGCTGTCAGAAGCTCAGGTGAGATGTTCTGTGGATATAGTAAAATGTCTGGAATCAGAGAAGACACCAGAAAACAAAAAGTTACCACTTCATGGATCACTGCGGTTGCCCTTGATATTTACCCATGACAGGTCACACAGGAAGGGCTCTCTGGGAGATGAGAGCAGCTGTAGGAATCAAAGATGCTCCAGCCCCCCATGTAACTAATGTATGACTGTATATACCCACCGTAATGTGATCTGACAACGCAACACAAAGCTTTTGCAGTTGGATAAGGATAAGTTGTACACCACAGTCCACGCACAGCGGGTATATGAGTCTGAAGTCATGCCGCTTGATGTAAGTTGACAACGTAGGATTGGATGTACACGTATGTATTTATAGAAAGGAAAATATTCGAGTTAAAGAGCAGCGCCCAGCAGGTATGTGCCTTAAGATGTCACCTCTTCACATGAATCAACCACGGAGCAGGAGGGGATGGTGGGCTGGATGGTGCCAGGGGGCTACAGGGACCTTATCATGAAAACAGCCAGTGCAGCAATCATGTACCACAAAGTACACAACAGCCCACGTTACACCATCCATCGGGTGCACTCGTGTCCTTTAAATTTAACAGGTGATGGAATCACAAGCGGTGCTGTGTAATTATTTTCAACCAGCCAAATTAAAACAGCACAATGTCAACAGCTGTAACTTTAATCATTGATACAAGGACACACACAGAGGTTTAATTTTTGTGAGGCTAACACCATAATATATGACACCTTGTTTCAAGGTCAGAAGGGCAATGTATTCAGCAAAAAGTCTGCGCTAAGTACCAACATGATATTATGTTTGCTGGATGGTAAAGGACGCTGTCATAAAGGGTGTGTGTAAAACAAATTGCAATCTGTCTGTCAGCTCATGTTAAATGGAGTGCACCATTGATGAGACATGCAATCTGGTGTCTGTTTTTGTTAGCAGTAAGCATTCGCTTATGAGTCTTGGCATTTAATACAAATTTTATGTATTGCATGCATTTTGGGGATTATGGAAGCAAGGTGAAACGTATTGCTCCTGTCATTGTTTGATATCATGTTATTGACCTGCAAATGCTAAGAATGACCTTAGAAGAAAGAAAGAAAGAAAGAAAGAATGAAAGAAAAAAAGAAAGAAAGAAAATAAGACATGTGATTCCATTCATGCTGATGGCTTCTATTCATTTATTTGTTCTCTTTTTGATTCAATGTGCTTTATTTGCATTAATGTCATGGTGACCACTACAGTAGCAAGGATAATCATAATCTATTCAATAATGACATGAGAACATGTGAATAGCAGCATCAAAGGTAATAACACTTCACTGACTAGAATAAGTAAAGAAAAAAAAAGAAAAGAAAAAAAAAGTGTGTGTGGCTTGTATGTTCCGCATGTAACACTTGTGTGAGGATTTGTCACATTCAGTGATGTTGTGACATGCAGTCACATATTGTGCAGTGAAGCGTGTTGTGTGTTCCTCTCCTGAAACAAATTTTTGCTTTTGATTGCAGTCTCAGTTTGGGATTAATTAAGTGAAAATATTAAAATATTCAGCTCTAAATTGTAATACTCTTGTTAATGTCCATCCATCTCTGTAAGTTACAAATGATGTCCTTTTGGTTTTTGTTTTCTCACAGCAGATGACTGAGGACAATCATGTGATGAGAAAACTTGTTAAGTCCATCAAAAAACTTGAAGTCCACAAACCTCCTGTAATCAGTGTGATAACAGGCTCCGTTTGTTTTGAGTCCATCTCCGCTTTAAGGAATAGGATGGAAAAATCATGTAACAAGGGTTGTGGGCAGAAGAACCACATGGGGATGACTTTGCTCTGAAACTGACTAAACAAACAAAATCAGGAGCTTTTTACTTTTTTTTTTACAACTTCAACCAGACTGATTGATCAATTACTTTGACTTAGATACTAACAGGTAACAATTAAACAGTTATTCTAGTTTTTGATACATTTTCGGATCATTTTCAACATGTGCATTATTAAGAACTAATAAAACACACAGACAGACAGACAGATAGATAGATAGATAAAAAATGGGTCAAAGTTATTTTTTAATGAATTTTTCATATATTTTTCTTCTCCCATTTATTTATAATGGATGGAATTGTGTCTGGCACCAGTTATGATTATATTGGCTGGTGCAATACTTTAAAGGCCATATCAGACTGTTGAATCACATCATCTCCTTTTATCTTGATGGTTTATCGCTCTGCCAACATCAATAATCACCCCAAACAATACACAAAATGTACCTCTAATACAATTTCCTAGTCTCCTGCTGCAAAAAATAATAATATTCCCTTTAGAAATTAAATCCTTGCAACAAAATCTGGCAATAATCTTTACTTTAATTGAGTGCTGTGTCATTCCACATAGCAGCACATCACTGATCTAGTGATCTCAATGCCAGCTCACATCAACTGAAGAGTGAGCTGATTGTCTCTTATGCATCCAATTGCTAAATCTGATTCATGGTGCCTGGTTTAAACTGCTGAGCTTGGCTAATATTACTTCTCTAGCCCACTACTTCCCCCACAATCGGCTTCACAACCCAGGTCCACTCCAGCTCCTCCTTTTCAAGTTGTGTCTAAGTCGATCAGTGTAATATTGTTGCCGCTGATGCTCTCTCTGTGTAATTCTTTCTGGTGGGTTATGATGTGCATCTTACTGCCAGGACTCTCCACGTCTGTACAAGAATCGGCAGTGATTTCCCAGAACAGAGCCAGACTGACAAATATCACTTACTGTGGGTGGATTAAGTTTGACAAAAGTGGACTTGATGGAAGAATTATCACTGTTTTCTGTCTTGCAGTGACCACGGGTTTTGCCAGTCAGGACGTGTGCCAGGTTCTTCCATTATATTACCAACATTTTCAGTATGGATATAGATAACAGACAAATGAGTTAAATAGCAGAGGAAAGAATTAAGATATAAACCAGTAAGAGACTGAACAGGAAACAAAGGTCAACTTCACTTGCGTTATTATCCCTATTGGGAAATACCGTCTCTGCATTTTATCCCTCTTAATACCCACACACAGTGTCTAGCATTAACATTATCCATTAGCATTAGCATTAGCACACATTAGGAGTAGTGAGCTGCCAGTGAAGGTCCTCTGGGGCCTACTCCAGATCTTCATTAGCATTGGTCAAAAATACAGGAGAATTAACCCATGAAGAGCCAAATAGCCACTGACGACCAAAACCATCTACTAGGTGTGTGTGTGTGTGTG
>JAPSES010000002.1:18334772-18346233 GCA_029822895.1 Maxillicosta whitleyi
TACTAGGTGGGTGGGGGTGGGGGGGGTGCCAGTACATTGATTATTAGATTCCTCGTGATGATTTGATAACAATTATTCATGTTAAGCATTTTTTTTTTCAGAATTCCTAAATGACAGGAACACAACAGCAGTGCATGGAAGGAAAATAAACGTGGCACATGCTGCCCAGACGCCTTAAGGGATGGACCAGAGGGAACACAGTAAAACCCACTGTAACTGTTACAGTTACAAAGCATCAGATTCACACAATGAGTTCAAAATAGGGCTGTCGAGCTCTGATGTGGACGTCGTAGTACAGATACAAAAGTATTTTACCCAGAAAGCAGTTCCCGAACTGTACAATGAGACTAAAACCAAACTAGCGGAATGACTGAAGTAAGTATGAGGGATAACGCTGACATGTGAAGCGTGCTTTGATTGAAATCTTTTGGTTCGCTGTGAGGTTTATGCTGCTCATTGAGGATTTTGTTTGGTTGCCATTTATTATGACTGAATAAGCTGCACTTGTGTTGGTTCTGATTAAATTAGCTGTTTTCTACAGTTTTCCACAGAAGCATGTGTGTGTGTGTGTGCGTGCGTGCGTGTGTGTGTGTAGGGTCTGAGAGTTAGAGTGGGGAGGTTTTGAAGGTCCACTAAAACAAAGTAAGCATTATTTATTTATTTTAATTTTTTTATTGTACAGAGATTGAAATAAGACTTATTTATTTCTAAAGACACTTTGTTATTTGTTTTGCTAAAAAAAAAAAAACGTTGTGTGAATGATTTCATTCCACCAAAGTTTTTTTTTTGTACTGTTAATGGGTATATATTTTTGAAAAGTATTGCTTTTGATATGGCAGATGTTTTGCAGGTAACTGGGAATCTGTATTTGTGAATAAGAGCAGCTTTTACTGTATATGCCACTGCTGCCTTTTCCTGTTGGGTCCCTGGTGGAAAATATGTTGGATCACTCAGTGGTTTGACACAAATAAAAAATAATGGAGGCAAATTTTATACTTGAATGTATAGATACTGACAAATATACCTCGTCTGAAAGTATGAAGTAGCCACAGAGGGAGAAAAAAATCCTGAATGGGGAAAAAGATGCATTGAAAATCATCATAATCCTAATAATCGTAATAATCGATATTATCGTGATAATTGTTGAATAATCAAATCGTAGTACCCTGAATTGTAAACAAATCAAATCAAATCATGAGGTGCGTTAGATGGCACACACCTACCATCTACTGATCTAAAATGTTTAATACCTGTTGATCAATTAATATTATCCATACATGTAAATAACTGGTGTAAAATACAGTTCATCATCTTTTCATGGTCATCAGATATGACCCATTTGGATGTTCAGAGGGTCCACAGTTACCATGGAAACACCATCATCTTTACAACAGATTCACCATTGAAACCCATGGAGTTGGATCAATGACAGTGGATGGACACCTTTGGTTCAAGTTCGGTTAATGACATATTTTGCTGAAATGTACATTTTTTTCCTCTTTTTTTTTTCTGGTTTTGATGTAATAACCCTCAACTTTAAATTGAGCTTTTATGATCATCTACATGATCAGTGAATTAAATATATTAAAGGATCTGATTTTCACTGAAAAACTAAAATACACAGCATAATATTGCAATAAATGATGATAAATCGCTTAAGAAACATTAAAATACAGAGATAAATACATTTGGGAACTGCCACAAAACTAGCACTGGGTCTGTTTTTTTTTTTTTTTTTTTTTTAATGGTGGGGGAAACCAGAAGACACAGAGGAACCCTGACTGAGTTGAAAGGGGGGAGCGTTAACCACCATGCCACCGCACCACCCAAACAGAATGCTATGATGTATCAAGAGCTGTAGAAAGAAGTAAAAGCGTCATGTAGAACTAGCAACTGGAATGTTCAGCGTTTAACTCTCAGTCAGTTCAGAGCCTGTCTTTGTTAAGATTACATACGTGTTTTCATACCATTAAAAATATTAATTCTCTCTGTCTCCTTGACCACGGCACTTGATAAATATCTGGAATTTGTTCCCTGAGGACCATCAGTGGTAGTGCAGCTAATGTGTGCTATGTGCTGGTGCTGTTTGTTGATGCTAATGCAAGGTACTGCGCGTGTGGGTGGATTAAATGCAGAGACAGAATTCCCCTAAAGACAATAAAGTGTGTTAACCTTAACCTTCAAACCTTTGACAAACCATGGAAGAACAACAGAGCTTCGTGTAGGAGCAAAAAAGCTACAACTATTTGCAGTGTTTCTCACAAAATACCTCTTACATCCAGGATGCATGGTATCGTACACATACTGTTTAATACAACATCTGTGTGGTATTATCTTAAAACATTCCGATGCTCTTATTTATTTATTAGTTTCCACGGTAAATAATAAAAAAGACACATGAAAAGGCAATAAAATGGCCAAATAAGACCGAAAATCTCAAAAGGTTTAGAAAATTGTCTCAGATAATACGAAGTAAACATCTGTAAATAAGACATATGTGTAATAATTCAATGTGTCTCTTAAGTGCTGTTTGAAAAATGATGGCGTGTGAGTGTATGATATGTAGTGTTTTAATTATTTTAATCTTGGACTTTTTTCTCTGAGATTCCATTAAATGAAAGGTGCTTTACACAGAGAATTTTTATTATTATTATTATTTAATAAGCATATATAAATATATATATATATAACATATATCCTCAGTGTTGTTCAATGTATTTATCGCTATTGTCTGTTGGTTATCATGCTTGTCCTTCTTACTGTATATGTATTTATACTTTTTAATAATCTATTTGTCTTCTATACATGTACTTTGCATCATTAGAGTTGTCTTTTAATTTTATTGTGTATAATTATGGTTTCAGTTTATTTCAGACACAAACATAATACAAAAGATAAGGGGAAATAATATAATAATGAAACAAGATAAACAAAAAAAAAAAATAGAAGAATAGAAGAAAGGACTATTGTTGTGCCTGAAAGGGAATAAGAACAAGCCAACACCGATGCAGTCCTCAGACTGTTAGTGTTTAATCACTTCATGTACAACATAACATTATGATTATCTATAAACGCACCCCTACAAACATGTACACACATACAGCCACATACACACCAGTTCCACCATCTGAACACCAAAACACGTACACACCCACATGTACACACACATACCCTACAATAGAACAACCTGAAATCCAATAATGTTCACATCCTTCCTTGATTTTAGAAAAAAAAACAAAAAAAACAAAACATTTCTTTGTACATTTAAAAAAAAAAAAAATTGCACACTGCCTGAGGTCTACCTTCAGCAATAAAACTATTGTATTGTATTGTATCTATTATAACTTTGGTACTCCTCAGGTTCAACTTTTTGCAAACATAAAATAACTACCAAAACACTACACTGCAATTACTCTGAAAGACCAAACATCATCTTTATGGAAACAAACATAAATTCCCACTTTAATTCCTTCAAACATTCCTATTTTGCAGATTTTTTTTTTTTTTTTTAAATATTTGAATTAGACCTTGACTTATGGCTCCAATGTGCTCACTATGTCTATATTTGGTCTATCTGTGATCTGTCTCTACATTCATGCCTTATACAGTATGTTCAGTAGATTATTTGTCCTCGAAAAAGTTCTTGGACATCAGCATAAACCACCGAGTATAAAAATAGGCTTCAAAACACTGCATTGCCAAGGAAATCAGTTGAAATGTTCACAAGGAGACGTGCAGTGTTAAGATTTCACTTTCCTCAGAGGATATACAGGTATTAACAGGCAATCCAGTCCTAACCATTCTCCATGCTTTTTACATCACATCTACGTGAATGTTTTATGAATTTACTCTCTAATCCTCAGTCATGAAATTCCTCCGTTTTTATACTAACAACAGCATTTATTATTCAGCCAGCACTGCATTCAAAAGGGCTACTGTGTCAGAGAGGTCAAACATGAATCAGAGCAACTCTGTAATATAAAAATATCGCCTCAAAGCAGCCAGCAGCACAGGCAGTTAAAGATATGGGCAGACGCCAACAACACTGTTTGCAGTAGTGCCACTATCTGTCGGTGGGTGTAATTGTAAGTACAGTACAAGAGTAATAATACGATATTTAGAAACGCTGTCCTTGACATTACCACCATCATCATAAAATTCTTCCTCCGTGATTAGAGCCACAGGTGTTTAGCTTCTGCTCACAAATCCATTATTGCTTCCAGCTATGTGGCTGTATATTCCTCCTGTTTTCTCTGCTACTGATCCCCCGTGTTGTCACCATGAATAAGAATATGTTCTTAGTGAACTCAGCCAGTAAATTAAGGATTAAAAAAAAAAAAAATCCATCATGTTCCTTGTTTGAATGTGTTGTTCCGCACAACAGACGCATAATGCTCCTTTTAGCATCTCATTCAGGAATCACCAGCAACCGTCACAACGTGATATCACGAGGGTTAAACATGCTTAAAAGTGGTGACCGACTATATGACAGATTAAGCAGCAAAAGGAAAGGGAATCTGCCTTTTTGTTTCTGCGCTCACTCTTCCAGCTCCCACCTGTGCTTTGTCAGTACAGACATGGTGCCCCACCATGACTCAAGACAGCTGATGAATACTAATCCAGCCTTCCATCCAACCTACGGACCAGTCAGAAGTGGCAGTCTGCCTCCTTGTGTTGCTGCATGGCACCAGTACCACTTACCTCTGATGCAGCTTTGTGTGCTTGTGAAGCCCTCAGTGGCCTCTACGCTATAGGGGTGAGAGGTCTTAGTGTACATTTACTTTATAGCTGCAGGATTATGTCTGTGTCTCAAAGGACTGGATGGAAAGACACGTGAGGGGAATACATAATGCATTTCCAGCAGGTCCTTCTGAGTACATCTTGTGACACATATAGGGAGTCTTAAAAAGAGGCTGGTGTTTTATGTAGCATTTCCAGGAAACTACGCAGTGCCTCGACATCAAAGCGTGTGTCATTATTACGCTTTCAGGAAGAAAGTTCACATCCATCAGGGTGAAATGTACTCCTCTCCAAAGTAGCCTTGATGGCTTGTGTACTGTGTCTCTTAACACTTTGCTGATAAATATTTACGCCCTGTAAATATTTGAGGGCCGAACAACATCCATTGCAATTTATTTTAATCATATTGCACCTTTCATTATTTTTCTGAGGCTTACAAAATCAATCTCTGCAGAGTGAGCAAAGATGCATTTAATTTTCCCTCGCTATTAATCTCGAGCCCAATGAGATGATTAATTACACTGTAATAAAGGCTTGTCGCAGTCAGAACTGGGGCTTTATTCATGAAGGCCTCAGCACGGGGGCTACATTTACATTTAAATGTGTTCATGTGCGGGATGTTCTTATCTGCGGGGCTTAGGTTGGAGGGCACGGTGGGTTCAAGTGCAGAGACAACGAATGTGGTGGTCTGTCTGATTACTGTGCAGAGGTTGTCAAACTAAACCGTGGATCTGACATGAATAGCCACTCGGTTGTTTACACACTGCAGCACAAATCTCATGGAACCAGAGGGTTTTCAGTGTTTGGTGAGAGGGAAGACAAATTTGTCCCATGGCAGAGCAGATAAATGGTTTATTGAAATAACAGTTGAAAGGGCCAGTAAAAGCATCTTGTCACCTCTTTTATAGTAAATGTGCTGTGTGATTACAGAGGGAGCTGTGGGTTTTGCAATTGTCTGCTAATTGAATTGTGTGTTGCTGTTTGTTTTTTTTTTTAATATGTTTGGAGCACAAAAGACACACCACGCTGAGTTGTATTATTGTTTTGAAAGGTCTAAATACACCTCACATGTTGATGGGATGTTTTGCTTCAGAGGAAATAATTAACTAAACTACTGTTCTTACTTATTCATTTACTTTTATGCAATCCATTCATCTCCACTCAGCGCAATTAAGATGTCATTTCACATAAGCAGATCTATCCTTGAAAGATGACACCGAAGCGAGGGAATATTTAGGAGAGAAGAACTGGAGATTCTTATACCCTTGGAGTATAGCAATTCATTTGACCTTCAAATGGTTTTAAAGGGAATCTCATTCAGCCATGTAAAGAGAAATGGCTTGTGTTAATGCAGAGGTATGCAGCTTGAATACAGAAGAGACTCAAAATATGTTCAGCTTATGGCTTCCCTACTAATAATGAAGCTCTTCCCATTGGTACTCTTAGGAGATAAATGGATGCCGTCTGTTCATATGTCCAGCACTCCAATCCTACAGTTTCTCTTTTTCTCCTCCTCCTCCCCCCTCCTCCTCTCTTCCTCTATCTCCTCCTCTGTCTCTTTCTTTCTCTCTCTCACACACATATTTTCTTGCTTGCTCCTGCACTATCACATAAACACGCTCGCACATACCCTCAGAAAAAAAAAAAAAAAAACGGATGGGGGGGAAAAATGAAATGCATGAGTAAAGTTTTAATAAGGGAGAGAGGTAATTTAAAAAGTCTTTGGAGGTGTTTGGAAATTTATCAATAACAACCAGCTGGGATTTCATGCATGGGAGCATTTGGTGTAATTGCCTGCACATCCCTGATAGAGGTTCCTCTTCAATAACAAAAATATGCCCTTTAATGCAACTACTTACAAACTCTTACTTTGGCAGTTCATAGGATGAGATGGTTATTGTTGTTTTTGACCATGAACAAAACGCCTGTCTGATTTTATTTATCTGGGGTTCTCTTTGTGTCAGATTTGCTGCCTTCAGTTTTGTTCGTGCGAAAAGAAGAAGAAAAAAAAAAACCAGAAAGATAGCTATAATTTTCTGAGATCGCTGTACTTCAAAGACGCTCATTTGCATTCAGCGGCACAAATCCGAAGCCTCTTTCTGAAACAATAACATTCCTCCGTGTGACTCGCTCCCTCTTAGAGCCTGAGCCAGCAGAGTAACACCACTTTTTGTAATACTATCACAGGTTCTTCCTAATTGCATTAGTTGACAAAGCAAGATGTGTTAATGTAAATTATAACCCATCCTTTGTGGCATTACTATGACATGGATTAACTGTCTTATCTGCACAGTATCGCAAAAAGGATTCGGTTTTCACACTGTTGTGAATACCTCCGAGAAGACAATGATAGCGCTTAAGTAACACATCAACTTGATCTGTTTGTTCTGCATAAGCATGTGTAAAGCTCATAAACCAGCTCTAAACACTGCCATCAGAGGTGGCATAGATGGATGCTGGAGGGTTTTAATAATGAGAACGCTTACCTTCCCTCAGTGGCAGGTCATATTTCACTATGAGGAAACTCTTGTTATCAGTTGATCAATTAAGTAACCCATAAAATAGAAAAACAAGCACAAGTTTTAGGCTAAAACTCCCATAGAATGCCATTTCTCTTTTAACCAGCAGGCTAGAGAGCTTTGGTTTAACATCTGACATTATTTGTGGTTTAAGGGCAAAGTTATCAAGATAAATCAGCGAGCCTGCTTCCGAGAACGACCACACATTATTTACTGATCTCTTTTTTATTTCATCAGAAAAGGAAGAAATAATCAGATCTGTTGTTTTAGTGAAAGGACCCGTACTATATAACGAAAATACACCTCTACAAGCAAATGTTCTTACTTAACTAAACATATTTAACTATTTACAAATGTACTCAGAGTATGTGGTTGATGCAATAAAGTAGTCCCTGTTGGTATTTTACAATTATATATGATGTTTTTGGCTTAGCGTTACTGCTGCATTAATATGTATGTTTAATATGTATATTTTATTGCTGCAGAGTTCGTTTTAGCTACTTTACATACTGTTGGAAAGTTTAATCTGCAGAAGTGTATCATACGCTATAAAATCTTCATGTTTGCGTAGCATTGCTGTTCAGGTCTTTTTCATATCTGGATGCTTGGCTAGTTGTTGGCAGCAAATATTTAGAGTTTGGCGGTGATATAAATTTGAAGTTTTTACGCTGAGAGATACACACGATTCTGACAATTTTCTCATTAATATCTTTGATTAGTCACAGGCTCATAGATTCACCTTAGAGCTGCAGTGCATTCACTTGAGTTTTGGCAAAATGGATTTAAATAATACAGAATGTGACAAAAATGAATGGCTAATTTGATAAGACAGAACATAACAGTTTGACTAATGTTGTCTCTGACATTAGATCTAGACTGTCAGCGTACAGTCTTTGGCATTTGCAGCTGAACGCAAAAATATTTAAGTGCGACCTCATGTTTTGACAGTGTCAGCAATCACTTCACACAAAGTTCTGCAGGTTAAAGTGAATGAACTGAAAGTTTTATTGCTGACAGACATTAAAGAAACATTGGAGACAGGCTGACATAAACTTGCTGGCCGAGTCAAAGTAATGCTGGGATAGTGGAATTAAAAAAAACAACATCAAACAAAGATAGTTTGTGTGAGAGGACGCACCGTTCTTTAAAAATTAGCCTCACACAGATCATAATGACATCTTCAGGATTAACTTATTGTTCATCACTCTTAAAAAACAAAGAAGTATTTAATGTGATGTTTGGTTATTAACCCATAAAGACCCAGTGTTACTTTTGTGTCTGTTCTCAAATTATTTTTTATCTCTATTTTTAACATTGATCTATCACCAGTTAGTCTAATATTATACCCTATATTTTGAATTTCAAATGAAAATCACCTATTTTCCTATATTTATTTATATTTATGTTTTTATTTTCATTTTGTCTATTTTTTTCATTTTTATTTTTTCTATTTTATTTCTACATATTTTTATTTGTATTTTTCTTTTCATGTCTGTACTTTTTATTGCTTCCCCTGCACCACACTGCCATGCTTTTAATGTTTTATGTAAAGCACTTCGAATTGTCTTGTACATGACGTGTGCTATATAAATAAACTTGCCTTGGCATTTAACTCACTGATCATGTAGACCTTCATAAAAACTTGAGGGTTATATCAAACTCAGAGAAAACGGAAGAAAAAGTAAAACATAAACTGAACATAAACTAAGCATCTACAACTACTGTCATTTATCAAACTCCATGGGTTTCACCGGTGAATCAATGTTGAAGAATAGCATCCATATCTATATCAAAAGAAATACTGTTTCATACTACAAGCATGTTATTTCAATAGCACGTCATCTCCAGCACACCCCCATGTGCACCCCCTTCCCCACATCTTCCGTACTGAGGTCTGTCATGTCACTTACTTACTGCACAGCTCCCCAACCCACACATGGAATGCTATATGCTGTTATAGAAGATGACGTTGTTTCCACGGTAACTACAGAGCCTCTGAATGTCCAAACAGGTGATATCTGATCCTGAAAACATGACAAAATGTATTTTACACCAATTATTTACATGTATTAATAGGTTTAGTGGGTCAACAGGTATTAAACAGTATAGATCAGTAGATGTTTTTGGTCACCAGTGGCTGTTTATGAGTTAAAACTGAAAACCAAATGAACATGTACTCAAACAATGGAACTTTGAGGTGCAGCACTATTGAGAACGTCATATCTCTGAGTCATCTCTTTGTGAGCTCAGATAATCAGCCCTGCTTTCAGCTTTGACACAATGCATCTCCCAACTAATTCAAGGGTGTTCTTAAAGAGTTTATTTAGCTTTGCAAAGAGATGATTTTTCTGAACCCATGAAAGAACACTTAATTTTTCAATTTCTCGCAAACTTTAAAAATCAACATATATAGACTTGTGGGAAATGGAAAAAACTTCTTCATGAAAAGGTAGGGATGTTTTCAGGCAAATAGAGGAGAGTAAAATATTTGATATTTGACAATCACTTACGGTGGCGTAGAAGTATACAGATGCATGAGATGAAAAGGCAGACGTGTGATTAAATAGAATACTTGAGCAGAGGTACTTTAATTCTAACACGAATGCAACCAAATGGACAATGACATTGGATTTTATTTCCTACAATTCTAGAGCGTTTGATGGCTTCACAAGATTTATAAGTGTGTTCAAGCATCATTTACCATAAAGCATCAACGTCTAATCACTCAATGATAATAATGAGGAGGAAAATCAAATTTCAGAGGAGCTGCTGCTTTGTACCAAATACCTCATATTTGCGCTGAAGTGCAATACTTGAGTAAAATATGTTGTATTTCATTATGTTTTGAAGGCAGGTGTAAAATTAAAGGGTCAAAACTACCCGTACTTTACTGATGTTAAGAAAAGACAGGTTTTGTTGCCACCCTAAAATAATGTGTGCATTTTCTCATATAATTTACACGTGAATAATAAGGTCACGGTCAGTAGCAGTGTAATCATCCAAACCGCAGATTGGATGTCTGTTTCTCTGACTCTCAGGAGAGAATCATGCAGAGGGAAATGAGTGCTCTCTACTGTGCAGGGAACAAGCTTAGGGCCTCATAGTGTATTAGAGAGGGAATAACCCACACTGCCACCCCTGCTATCAAAATTGCTTAGGAGGAGATTGCTGCGGGAGGTTGTGTCTGTCTCTGCGTCCCGGTTCTATATTTTGTTCTGTGCCCAAGGTGCTTCACTGATCTCAGGCCAAAAGCTGTGTGAAAAATTCTGCCAACTCACAGAGGATGATAGCTAGAGGAGGGGAAATTCAACAATCCAACACAGAGCAATGGTGAAAAGGAGAGTGAAGAAGAGAGAGAAAGAGAGCGAGAGAGGATGAAAAATGAACTGGGAAATGAGGACAGAACTCTAGTCTCTTATCTCCTCTTGTCATGATGTTCTCCAAGATAAGTACCGCCTAAGTATGTTGTCAGGTCCACTGAAACGCATTACTGACAGCACCACAAGTTCCACGGAGGTCTTGTGGTGCAGCTGCTTGGCTAACCTTTCGATCCTGTGCACTTTTGGTTGCTTGCTCGCTGATCTAGAAATTCCTTGACTAAGGATTATGGATGTTGCGGTAGCAGAGAGTCCTAGTGGTTTGAGAGACTGTCTTGTAATGGAAAGGTCACCCTACTAGTCCTTGGAACAGCCATCATGTACCAATGAGTAATCATGTGTGCTGTCAAAGTGTACCCGAAATGCCTTCTCACTCATAGTTCACCTCACACAGCAGTGGCATTCACCAGAAATGTAAATAATAAATACGGTGTTTGTTATTAGAATAAATTAATCCTTAACAGTGTTCATTTTGACTATATTTTGTAATTTAGTTTTAGATGACAGTATTATTTAGTTTTAGTCATAATTTAGTCATCTAAGCTATTGCAGTTTTAGTCAACTAAATATAATTAAAATCTATTTAATTAAATCCACAGTGTGTTTTGTCAAAAAAACAGAGGGAGGGAGGATTTTTTTTTTTTAGATTTTTTTTTTTGCTAAAGCTGGGGGGGATAGGGGGTGGCAACAGTTATACACGTCCATAACTAGGCTGACTTTACATACATACAGTGGGTCTCACATGAAATTTTCACAACCTCTAACCTGTATCCACTCCACACCAATGCTGGGGGGGGGGGGGGGGGGGGGGGGGGGGGGGGGGGG
>JAPSES010000002.1:18357172-18371528 GCA_029822895.1 Maxillicosta whitleyi
AATGAAAATTTCAAAGTGATCCAGAATCCAGGATTTCTTCCGGATCACCCCCAAAAGTTAATCATTTTCTTCCTTGTGCCGTTGGAAACAAATCCTGAAAATTTCATCAAAATCCGTCCATAACTTTTTGAGTTATGTTGCACACAGTCAGACAGACAGACAGACAAACGCCGGCAAAAACATAACCTTCGTAGTGGAGGTAATCATCACTTGAGCTGGTGTTTTCAGAAATAATTATTTTCAGGGACCTAACCCAGAGTTTTCATGTGGATGAAAGACAAATATGATAAAATATGATTTTCCCAAATACCCAGTACATGTACATACAGCATTAACTGTCAACTAGTGTAAAAAAAAACATGCATTTTCCATTACTCAGGCAGTGATGATGTAACACCCATTATATTAAGTGTGGCCACAGAAACTACAAGAAGACCATTTAGAGAGAAAATAACTCAGAGAAGGCCAATAGTTCACTCTTCTTACTTCAGAGTGTCACAAAAATAACAAACCAATCACAAGCTATGACTCATGTTTTTTTCTTTTGTGTACTCACAGTAGGAAATCTGAACTGTGAAAGCTCAGCCTGAAGTCGACCACTTGAAGAGGGGGGTTCTGTTGGTCTCTGGCCATTCACACATCTTCTGTTATTACAAACCATCCTGAGGGGGAAAAAAAACAACAACCCTGTTTTGAATCACTAATAGTATTAATACATTTACAGGTAAAATGGTAAAATGCAGCTTCTCAGCTTTTTAACATCAGACTATTTAGACATTGAGAGGCTCCATATTGAATATAAAAACACCATGAACTTCTTGAACAATGATTCTCCAGTAAAATACATTTACTTTGACAAATCATGGCAATTGTTTTACGTTCAGTTATTTGTATATTTTGCTGAAAATGTTGGCTTTTCCTACGTTTTCTCTATTTTGAAATAACTAATGAATTTTCATTGTTTAAGTTGTTTCTGGAAAATTTTCTCATTTTTTTTTTGCCTAAAAACAATAATATTATTGACAAGGAAGTTTTGCATTTGTAAACTAATTCTATTTAAAGGAAATATGTATTGCACATAATAAGCTTATATTGATCTGCATTTACAAATAAGATGCTATTACAGTGGTTTGCAAGAAATTCCAGATAACAGTGCTGTTAAAATTCAGTCTGTTGCAAATGTTTTAATAAAATTGTAAATATATATATATATATATGTATGTATGTATGTACACACAGACACACACACACACACACTGTTGACTTGATTTATTCTAGTCATTTGTTTGTAATATACTTTTTGAAGAAATGCTGTGTTATTCTAACCAGTTTTTGCTTGAGACATAACTTCTAAATTTAGTTCAGTCAAGAAATAATTCCTTTTATGAAAATATGTGCTCTTTTAAGCTTATTTAACTACTTTAATTTTAATCAAGATGTATATTTACATTTAAATCTGCATTATCTACAAAACACAACACTCATTTTAGGTAAACTTTTCTTACATAAAACTATTTATTTGTTTGTAATAAACAAAAAAGTCTATAACTTTTTCCACTTATTTCTACTTTTTAAGTGGTAATATTATGCAACTTCTAAGAATTCCTTTTGCTTACCCAATTGGGATATTATTTTTGCTCAAAACAAGAAATTTGATTTGTATTTGTATTTCATCATATTTGGCTTATTATTATTATTTGGGGTGTTTTTGCAGTGAGACTCACTATCAAAACAGACAAATCTGTATTTAAAGTCTTTAAAGACTTTTTTTTTTAACCACACAGTATCAGATACACTGTTTACACGTATGTTGTTGAAGACATGTAATCACTGTCAGCACTGACCCTGTTACCTTCAGGTGGGTAATTAGCAAAATAGCAGTTATAAATCCAGATAGTGGGCCACCATCCAGAAAGATGCTGTTCAGCTGTAACAGTAATTACTTTTAATCATAGTGATAATGACTTACAGATACAATTTGAGAGGTGTTTTGTCTCACAGTGTGACACAGACGTACGGGGGTTATCATACTCAGCCATGGTTTTGTGCAGGCGAGTGTTCATCAGCTGACATCATCTGGTGTTATAGTGTTGATGTCATAGTCTTCAAAGACCTAAACAACCAAACGCATCTGCTAATCTAAAATGTTTAATTACTATTGAATCACTCATTTTATTAATACATTTAATTAATGTAGATAGCAGTTTCTCAGTTCTACATCATCATCACATATGACCCATTTGGATGTTCAGAGCCTCCGCAGTGAACATGAAAACAATGTCACCTTCTGTAATATTGGATCACCAGTACAACACCACACAGGCCAGTGAGTACAAACAGGTACAAACAATGATGAAGGCATGAAATAATGAATTCAGGTCTGGTGATATGGTGGCACTAAAAACAGCCAGAGCCAACCTGCTCTTACGCCACATTTCCACTACATGGTACTGGCTCGACTCGACTCAGCTCGGTCTATTTACGTTTCCATTATGAAAAAGAACCTGGAATCTGGTACTAGTTTGTTTTTTGTTTTTTTCTCCCTTCTGCTGTGGTTCCAAGCGATACTAAATTGTGACATACAGTATAAACTCTGCAGATCACCGATCACCGTCAGACAGTTTTCTCTGTGACCTGCTGTTTTACAAAAAAAAAATAGATGTGGAAGTAGACAGTAAATATAGCGGTACAGTAATTTACATGATGATAGCCCAAAACTACACCATGGTTGGTCCAGGATATTCATTCTGTGGTGGCCAACATAAAAATTCAGACTACAAAACATATAACAATCAACTTTTCAGCGACTCTCTGAGCAGGAAATAACGCACCACATTGCGAGTCCAGCCAAGTCGAACTTGTTCTACATAAGTGGAAATGCTGCACAGGAATACCGAGCCGAACCGAGTCAAGCTGGTACCATTCAGTGGAAATGCAGCATTAGACTAGCAAAGTGTGCTCATGGTCAAAACGTGCTGGACTTTATCAACAAAAACCAGACCAATGTGGGTATCCAAGCATCACTGACCACAAAGCCACTCCCCCCTCATGGGACGGCAACGTCACCTTTTTAAATAAACATAACAAATTCTTTGGGAGGTTTGAGGCACTCAACACCACTCCTGGAGGAAAGATGAGCAGTTACTCCTGCTGGACTTAGTGAACATCCAGAGAACCCTAAACAAAGTCAACACAGAAGGTGAAGACAGAAGGTACACACACAGAAGGTACCAAGAAGGTGGTTCAAAAATGTGCTGACCAGCTAGCTGGGGTTTTCACGGACATCTTCAACACTTTACCGCACCAGGCTGTAGCACCCTCATGCTTTAAAACTGCTACAATAATATCAGTGCCCAAAAAAAACACTATCTCCTCCCACTTTACCATGCAGCATTCACCCCCATCATGAAGAAATGCTTTGAGAGGCTGAAGGACCACATCATCTCCAGACTCCCTCCTACATTCGACCTGCACCAGTTTACCTATCGCTCCAACCGCTCCACAGAGGATGCCATCTCCTTTGTGCTTCACCTGAGCTTGAAGGAGCTGGTAGGGAAGAATGCACACGTCCAGATGCTGTTCTTGGATTTCAGCTCTGCATTCAACACCATCATCCCACAGCACCCAATAAATAAACTGGTCCCCCTCGGCTGCAGCACCCTCCTGTGTAACTGACTGCCAGACTTCCTCACTAACAAACTAACAGAGGTAAAAGCATCTCAGATGTCATTTCCCTGAGCACTGGCACACCCCAAGGCTGTGTCCTGAGTCTACAGGTGTTCATTGTAATGACACATGACTGCTGCACCAGGTCCACTGCTAACCGCATCATAAAGTTTGTGGATGACACGACAGTAGTCCAAAACAATAACCAGGCGTACAGAGAGGAGGTGAAAAATCTAATGGACCGGTGCGAAACTAATAACCTGACCCAGAGCGTTGCTAAAACAAAGGAGATCCTCTTCGACTTCAAGAACCAGCCCAGCCACACACCCCTCTCCATTAACAACACAACAGTGGAGAACCAGGTTCTTGGGGGTGCAGAGAACAGACACACTACCCTGGTCCCAGCTAGTGATGGGAAGTTTGACTCTTTTCCAAGAGCTGGCTCTTTTGGTTCAGCTCCCAAAGAAGAGCTGGCTTTTTCGACTCATAAACTCTTTATTTTACCATAACTTTGCAAAAATTAATGGTTTGTGTGTTGAAAACCCTTTCATGTGCAGTCTTTTTATGAGAAGCCTTGTAATTGCCTAATTTTTGTTCATGAGTCAAAAGAAACAGCTCTTCTTTAGGAGATAAAATTTCCCATCATTAGTCCCAACACACCAGGGCCTTTGTAACGAGGGCTCAGCAGTGCATTCACTTTCTGTGACGGATGAGGAGAGTACACTGTGGAGAGCACACTGACCAACTGCATCTCTGGTCAGGGCCTTGTAGTGACTCTGACTGGAAGTCTGTGCAGAAGGTGGTGAGGACAGTGAAAAATTCCTCAGGACATCACTTCCTTCCATCCAGAACACTGCTGACACTGTCTGACCAGGGCTAAAAACACCATCACGGACCCCTCCCACCCACATCATGGACTGTTCCCACTGATGGCCTCGGGAAGGAGGTTCTGTAGCAGCCAGATCCAGAAACAGTTTTCTTTCATATGCCGCAAGACTGCTGAATGCAATATAATATCCCCCTGTCCTCCCTCATACACCCACCCTCACCTACACAGGACTGATCCAATGTGCAATATTACAATACTACAATATTATATTAGTGCAATATTCAGTACTTGAGAACCATAGTCTTTTATACTCACGCACTGTTCTTTTATTTTTTTATATGCATATTTATTCTATCTGTAATATTCTATAGTTTTTATATGCATATTTATTCTATCTGTAATATTCTATAGTTTTTTATATGCATATTTATTCTATCTGGTATGTTCTATAGTTTTTATATGCACATGTGTTCTATCTGGTATATATATTATCCTGTATACATAGTACCTGTTTGTAATTATTGCTGTTGCCTGCTGCGTCAGCTGTATTGAAGTTTCATTTTTGATTCAAAACCAAATAAAGTCTGTCTAAGTCTAAAACCCATGTAGTTTGACAAATGACAGTGGTTGCAGATACATTTCTTCATGTTCAGTTAATGATATATTTGGCTGAAAAAGTGCTTTTTTATTTTGGTTTTAATATAATGATCAAATTTACTGATTGGTAAATGAAACATAAGACAACACTGATCTTCACTGAACAGGATAATGTAATAAATAACTAAAGAAAGGTTAAATGATAACTTAAAAAAAAACATCATGTGGAGGTTACTGCAAAATATTTCTATGCATTTAAGGGTTAAATAATGCTTAAAACAACCTCTAAAAGATGTTTTGTCTAAATTAGCTCCAGTTTTATGGAAATAAGTGTTGTTTGGTGTAGTTGTGCTGACAGATGGACGTAAGTGTCCACACCTAGCTGTGATGGCAGGTTTTCTTTTCCTACTGCCAAAGTGTCACATCTGAAAATGCTAAGTGCTCGAGCGGAGTCCAACTTCTCCAACTTACTTAAGTAGATTGTCAACCTCACAAGCCTTTTTGTTTTTTCAATCCAGTGTATTTTAGTTGAAAACCTTGTTCAAGTTGTACCTTCATGTGTTGGTGGAAAGCTCTGACATCCAGGACTATTATTTTTGACTGCCAAGCAGCAGCAGCAGCTTTTTATTTCATGAGAAAACTAGACTCACAGTATCCTGTTTACAACGTATTTGTTTGTTTGAGTTTCAGGCGGCCTAGCTCATTAACTGAACGCAGTTCAGGAGCCGACTGCACCATCACGACAGCTGGCGATTGGCTTCTGGTCAGATCAGACCCTCACCATGACGTACGGTATTTGGCTAAGGCATAGAAGACGCAAAAGCAGTTGTGTGTGTCATTTAAGAATTTCTCCACGCTTGTTACCAGGGCAACCTGCTCCCTGCCCCTTAAGTAAATACTAGAGAGGATGTGTGGAAAGGAAGAAGAGATCTAGTCTTTCAGATTTTCTGGGAATCCTCAGAGGACAGGAAGAGCAGATGTTAAGGAGGAGCCCTTCTATTCTTGGATGTTTCTGGAGGTGTTTTTGGTCATTAGCTTGTACTCTGTGCAAGTGGAAAAAATGTCATAAGATCAACATTTTCATGGGGCTAAATGTAATTCACAGCTCGAGAAATTGCACAGCTCTTCTTGTCTGCCATGACTGTGGGGCTTCAGACTTGACTGTTTGTGCTTGTGATCAAACATGCATGACAGCTCGTCTTCAAAGCAAAGACAATATGTGAGCAAGGCATGCTGGCAAAGGCATGCGATCACTGCGTCCAGAGGAAACACACAACCTCACACGTTGACATCTCTGTTTCTTTCATCCTGCTAGATACATGCTTATTCTGTGAATACATAATAGAAGATGGGGAACAGCCCAGGTAGTTTTCTCTCTCCCTCTTTATCTCTCTTTTTTCAGTGATGAAATATCAAGTGACAGTCCTGTGACAGCTTTGCTGACCTATGTATCATCTGCTGGTGCCTATAATACCGCTCAAGCCTTGTGAGCTTCCTCTAAGAAATAATTCATCTTCAAATCACCTATACATCTGTGCACGTCTCCTTAGAAAGAAAAGGAACAAACTGTTGACACCTATTTGCTCAAAGGCAAACAACACAAAAAGCTCATTTCACTGCAACCATCCAGTTTTGACATCTGATTACTCAGACATGCACGGCCATCGCATCATGTCAACTCAACACAGTGCCAGTTTTGATTAACACGAATGTTGCACAGACCCGTTCACAGATAGTTTCAAAAGAGAAGCACTGCAGCAGATGCAATTTTGACAAGCCTGTAAACAAGGTAGAGCAGCTTAAAATCCCCCATAATGGAGACAGATAGAAATAACAACTGTGTGCACTCCCCCCTGAGGCAATTCTCCCTGCGGCAACTTTCCCCTGAGGTGAACAGATTTTCCGTCATACGTTTAAATCTGGACGTAGTGACCGACAGTGCGATCTCCCTGTGTGGGAATGGGATACGTAGAGCACTGAGGCTTGGCAGGGGTCTACAGAAAAGAGGTAAAAACCCTTTAGGCCCACAGTCATTCTACCAGAATATTGTTTCATTTAGCTGAGAAACACCTCAGGTAATATACAGAGGCATCTTGGCCACATACAGTTAAAGATCAATTTTTAATAAAAATTCCAGGGCTAGATATTTTTCACACGTCAAAAGCCCATCTGAAGAAAGAAACAAAATTGAACAAAGCTTCCTGTTGCCATAATTCAACAAATTACACACTTTTGCTGAGGACAATATTTGAGCTTGTTACCAAACAAACAAAACAACATCCATATCTGAGACGTTCTTGGCAATGAGTAAGCATTTTCGTCCCCTCTAATTTAATGCAGCCAGCAATTATGTATGACTAATGGTGGATAGAAGCTTCAGTATTCAGCGTTGAAATTTTGCTACAGCGTTTATTTAAACGCTTGATCTACGGAACAACATTGGTTAATACATGTTATTTGTGTAAATGCATAATGTGACTGTCAAAACATGACTTGCTTGTAAAGGTAAGTGTGTGGATACTTTAATGCGTATGCAAACTAGAAGGTTGGATGATTTTATGTAGAAAAGACAAGGCGATTAAACTTTCTATTTATTTTACTTTTCACATTTCAAGGTTTAGGGAGGAACTAATTGGTCCAACTGTTTTTTTTTTCTATAGCTTTTCATCTCAACTGTATTCAAAGTGAAGAGAAAGGGGCTGTTGCTATGGTAAAATAAATTGATAAGGAAGTGCCTTGGTCTGCACACAGAGAGAAATATTCAATAGATGCTTTAGAGGGGATGTTTTGGTTTATTTACTGTTGTTACACTGAAATTTCCGTCTCTGAAATAGCATGAAAAGATCTGTGTCTTATTTAATCTAAGCTGACGAATGTATTCAGGCGTGTTCTATATATAATGCCCCTATTCCTTTTTAATAACAGTCAGACAAGCATATTAATTTGTCATGTAGGAAGTGCATATTAATGCAGTCTGTACTATACGTACCGTACCCTGCAGACTCTTACATTCAGAAGTACTGTGAAGCAGGAGGTGATATTAAAGCAAGGATGAGCGGCTTAAAAGGATTTTTCCTCATCACTTTACTGTACATTTTTTGTCCGGACATTAAGCTTCTTCTATACGTTGCTGTAAAATGTGAACCATCAAAAGCTGTCATCCCTCTGGTATTTTTTTTTTTTTTTACACTCATATGACGAATACGTAAAAAATTAAACTGAATGTCCTGTAACAGAGCAGACACTATTCACTGTTGAATTTCTCCCATGTGAGTATTTTTAGCTGTTGATAAATGTTCTGGTTTCAGCAGCGACTCCTCAATCCTGAACCTGACAGCTTGTCTTTATAGGACTATTTTTTGTGATTTAGCTGTGAAGAATAAGTGTGAAGCCTGTATATTCAGATGATGGCAAGTTTTATTATAAAACAGTTAAAATGTTAATGTAATGAGCTTGACCGTTTGAACTGCTGTTCAATCTTATTTAATGTCTGATCGTGTTATCTTAATTAAAGTTCTTGACCATTTTTTTTTTCTTTTTAAATATTTCCCAACCTAATCACTGTGTCCAGGGATTATTTTGATTCACCACTATATGTGAGTTCTAATCTCCTAATTCGGGACATGTATAAATATCATAATATCAAATCTCACAGTTAAACAGACGTTACACATATGGTGGTATTATAATATTTTCTTCATAACTGATCAGTGAACAGACGTTTTATCAGTGAGTCAAGAAAGCATAATACATGAGGTCACTGTACGGATTATAATCACACTGACAGAACATAAAGATAATCTCAGTTTTAGAGTAAATACATAAAGCTGCTGACGTCTCAAATATAAATTCACTTCAGACACATCAGAAAATAACACACTAATATAAACTGCACGAGATTGATCTAGCACTGCTTCATAATTTCATTAAAATGTTTCCTGCTTTAAAAGATAAGCCCGTACTTTTCATTTTGAAGATTACAAAGTGCCATTATTATCAGTTTAATTATTCTCAGTGATTAAAGGCTTTAATGAATAAAATGCCTACATTCTGTAATAGTAGGTATTAACTCTCATTTAATGATGGCTAAATCTCTTCACTGAGCAACACTTCCCGCGCTTTGGTGCAAATATACAAAACTCAGTGAAAATGGGTTTCAACTTGAGATGCAAAAAGTAGTTGAGTTGAAGCACGGGCTTTTACTTTAGAAATGGTAAGTGGTTTTGAGAAGTACAGAATAAGCACTAATCAGATCAACATCTGACCACGGAAAATCCAATTTAAATTTATGGATGGCTGCAGACAAAAAAGGAATGCTTGTCAGCTATATGTACTGCCACAGCAGATTCCTGTAGACTTAACATCAGTGTAATGTTGCGGAAAATATACAACTCAAAAACACCACAAATCACAGCATTCAAATCATTGTTAGTGGCATGGACTAGACAGTGTCTGGAGTTGCTGCTGTTTACCTCCAAAAGTTTCAGCACAAACAACTATTTCTCGGTCTGTTTCTTTTGCATTTGTCACTTCCATGGCCCTTGTTTAACGTGTATATGGACTGGCTACTTTTACCCTATAATGTATTATGTAGCAAAATGACAGAGTGAAGCAATAGCACTAACCACTAATAATTATTCAAAAAAAAAAAAAAATCAATTTCCACAAATGCCCCAGTTCAATTTCTTAAGGCTACAATATGCAACTACTGACCTTGAGGCTGTATGGTGCATTGTGAGTCCTTTATTTCTCCCCTTAGGTGTGCATGTTAGGCCAGCACTTGTCACTCAATTTGATGGGCGGCTGAGACGACATTCACCCCGAGGCTGTGGTAACATAAAGCCACTGAAGATGCAGAAGTTAATCTGAAAATATATAAATATGGCAACCACAGACAAATCAACAGTTAGACCTACGTACGTACTTGCACCTGCAGTACATGTATGCGCCTGGAAACATCCTGAAGGCTCTAAAAAAGCCTGTACACGCTGCCAAGGCTATTGGCAGTGTGTTTCAAACTCTTCCTCATTTAGTTTCTGTGGTATTTTCTGTGGCTGTCATGTATCGAACTCTGTCAGCCTAGCACTTAAATGTACTTAAAGCTTAATCACTATACAATATTTACTTTTCAAAAACAAAATATGCCTTAAATAAAGCAAGCAATAAGTAGAAAACCTCTTTTTTCCACTTGTTTGCTTTCACTTCTTAAGTAGCGTACATGAATTTTGAAGTTGCACAGGCTTATGGTATGCAAACAAGCAAAGAAAAAACTCTGCAGCTCTCTTTTTCTGTCACTCCAATGCCCTGAAACAAACAAAGCTTTTTGTAAAAATCACACAGCAGCTGAATGAATGCATCTTTCTGTTTCTAATGTATTTAAGCAAGACGTTGGAAAGAGAGAGATACGTTCAATATGACAAAGCTGCAAGGCAAATAGGCTGTCAGAGCAAGATGCATGATTTTCTCAATTGACACTGGGCTGATTACAGTATAATTTATAGATAGCAACTTGTTTCTCACTGCAACACATAGAATCGGCTGAAAACAACTACTCACTTGTGTCTGACAGAGCTCCGGTCAATATTGTCAATACCCAAGTAGCTGGAACTACCACAGTGTGATGGTTTTTGGCCTGGTCTGTGAATTCCCTCTCTTTAATTGCTTTAGTTAAGTTAATTCATTGTGCTTGACTGTGTATGTGTGTTTGTTTGACTCGCTCTACCCATAAATAGCTTTGAGGAATAAAGCTATGCCAAAAAAGCAGATTACACTGACACCTGCAATGTTGATAGGCAGACTTTCCTGTAGCAACATCTGAATCTGACCATGTTTGTTTTAACTAAGGTTTATTATCATCAGGTTGTGAATTTTAATGCAAGAAAAAAGGTCTTTATGACAGCAGCAGGTTCACTTCCACATGTATGCATGCAGACACAGGGGGAAAAAACCCATCAAAGAGTTAATTAGTGTTGCATTCAGATGATAAATTCATAGTATTAATTGCAGCAAAATGCTTCCAACGTAGGGGGGCATTTGCAATTCACAATCACAAACTCATACATAGAGCATGTAGGCATAAAGATGGCAGCATGCGAATATCTAATTGAACAGACAGAGATAAATATTTCTTAGATCTATTTCTGTTTCCGCTGAAGCGCTAATCTCAGTCTTCAAAAAATAAATGCCAGTTTCATGAATGAGAAATAAAATGAGTAAATGCAGATGTGGTTTGGATGTCAGACACTGGGCCTGAAGGTTACGATGCTGCTTTCTGCTGATAACAGCAGGAACCTGTGCAGCGTTGGTACTGTAACTCAGACTCTAAGCAGCAGCCTTTACATTTCAAGTTCAAACAAAGCTTAGGGTGCAAACAAAAATCTCATTTGTGGAGATGAACCATGCAACACCAACCAGAACTAGATGGGCTGCGTGCTCCGGCAGCATTTGTATTTAACATGGAAACCCACAGGCGGTAAATCAAGTGGGCATAACAAGGTGTGACATCAGCTGCTGGTTTACTGTGGAGCCAGTTAGAAGTGTTCTCCAAAGATTCAGTGTGGATGATTAAGGGGATCTACCTCCAGAAATGGAATAACATATTCATAGACATGTTTTTATTAGTGTATTATCAGATGAATATGCATTGTTGCACATTCATTACCTTAAAGGTGTGACATTTTTGCTATTTTTAAATGGAATTACTCATTTTAAAACATGTCCCTGTGCTCTAAATAAACCGTAAATTCTCTGCTTGGGTCTGAATTCTTCATTAATTCAACTCCACAGGTCCATCTTCAACCCCGTTTCTAAGTAATGACATGTGAAAGGTGGTTTATGAGCACTGGCACTTTAAAGCCAAATGAGCCACTTCATGCCCCACCCCCTCCAGGTTCTTGACTGTGCTGTTCTGTCTGTTCCAACAACTGAACATTTTAGATATCAGCTTGAAATTTGGATATAGGCTATTTTAATATTTATACATATATACATATTTAATTTACTAATGATGTTCATAAAAATACATTTAAAGAATATTATATTCAGTCAGAGATAACTATAGAAAAAGTAACTGTTTCAGACAAATATATAATTAACTGAACTTAAAAGCAAGGTCTACAACCACTGTTATTTGTCAAACATTGGTTTTACTGGTGAATCAATGTTGTAGCAGCGTTTTCAATGTTCACTATGGAGTCTCTGAACATCTAAATGGTTCACATCTAACAGAAATAAACTGAATTTTACCAGAATTATTTACATGTACTGATAGGATTAGTGATTCATCCGTTATTAAACATTGTAGATCAGTAACTAGATGCTTTTAGTCTCCGTTAATTAGTTAGGTTTGTGAGAGTTTTAACATGTGATCGAAACAAAATTTAAAGTACATTATAATTATGGGTCAAACAGGCTCATTGTTCATTTGTCTAGATGTAACTTGCCCCAGCCTGATGACTAGCCTATATTTTTTTCATGATCCCGGAGAGTTTTTACCTGATTCTAGAATGATAATAAACCAATGAAGAGCTGACTTAGTTGTGCTGCGTAAATTAAATCGAACCAAATCAATTCTTAAAAGAGCTGACAATGACTTCAGCAGTGGATTCATTGAGTCTTGAGCTGGTTGGTAATGATGCATGACTGCATGTCATTGTAATGTAACAGAGGAAAACACAGAGTAGCATGGCTGAGGCTTTATGTTTATATTAATGTTTATGCAGACCCCAGCAGCCCTGTTTGCCCAAAATGTAATGCACCATTTATGACACAAAACTTGAATATGGAGGCAAAAAATGGTCCACGTCCCACAGTGCACTAGGTTTTGAGCAAACGGGGCCACGGGGAACATCATGTAAGCCTTGCTTAAAGGGATATTTCGGGATTTTTGACATGAATCTGTATGAAATCCCTGTTATCAGTGTAGTACATCCACACTGACTTACCCCTGACAGTGTCCTGTGAGTCCAGTTCTGGTCTGGTTTTGGTCGAAACGAAAGTAGTTCAGCGAGTTTGCAGGGTCAGTAAAATAAAATGTTTTCTTTTAAAACAGCATGTGTTCAAGAGTGATTTATTTGCATCACAAACCAATGTCCACGTAAAGTCACACATCGTAATCACTTGGCCCTACTTTCTCTCTCTGCGCGCTGCCACAAGATGACACTAGTCTACCTGTTTCACTGCTGAAAAAAGTTGTTGACTAGTGAGCAGTCAGCAGCATGACAGCACACTGATAGGAAATGAGAGAAAGTAGGGCCAAGCCATTACGAGGTGTAGTAGTTGCTACAGCTGATACTGCTGGTTCCTGGTAGATGATCTATGTTAATCTTTAATGTATCGACTTGTATTCTTACATTTACTATAAGTGCGCTGTCATGCTGCTGACTGCTGCGCACTAGTCAACAACTTTTTTCAGCAGTGAAACTAGGTAGCCTAGCTGTCATCTTGCGGCAGCGCGGAGAGATACAAAGAGAGAAAGTAGGACCAAGTGTCAGTGTGGATGTACTAACTACACCGATGACAGGGATGTCATACAGATTCATGCCAAAAAATACAGAAGTATCCCTTTAAGATAGCCTATGTGTCTGATTACTTTAGCCCACTAGCTAGTTAGACACTGTCGTCCTAATTATCATGTTTTCATGCACCTCCGTTTATCAGGCCACCAGGCTAATGTCACCTACTGTTGACTGGAACTAATACACACAACACTACTGTGATAGCTAGTAAAAGAAGTTTGCTAGCTTCTATCCATAACAAGTCTAGCTACGGGGCTAATGCTTGCTAACTACGCCTAAAGCCGTAATTACTCTTTGCTTTTTTCTTTTGTTCAGACAAGGTATAATTTTTAGATAATTACCTGCTTGGCCGTTTGGACTGTAACACCAGTTTTCCTCAGAAAGTGTCGTCATCATCATCGGACGTGTTTGTGACATGTCATTTATCAGCAGCTCGGCTCTATGGACCAATCAGAGCCTGTCGCTCTGACCCCGCCCCCTCCGTCTTGGGGGGTCTCTGAACGAGGGAATCACATATGTGGGACAGGGTGGACGCCCCCTCATCTCGGTTGATGGAGTCGCTGGCCCACTTCCTGATTTTTTATTGCCTCTTTTATCCAACGTTTGAGTTTGTTTGTGATGTTATTATTTTGTCCTTGTCCCAGTGATGTGGTTATGTCTTCTGCAGTGGTCTGTGATGGCTGATTTTAGGGGTCATATAACCTGTCACACCTGGGATTCCGTCCTCGAGACTACCCAAAAGGGGGGG
>JAPSES010000002.1:18388113-18408941 GCA_029822895.1 Maxillicosta whitleyi
TTGAAGAAAATCGGAGTAATAGCCTTAGAGAAATCTTCCGGACAAAGTTCAAGGCGGAAACGACACAAACACATATAACTCTCCACTTACATGGGAGCTAAATATATATATATATATATATATATATATATATATTTGATCAGTGCTGAGGAGACTTAAATTCCCTTTAGTTCAACTCCACAGTTAAACTGCATTTTGCTGTAACTTGCTGGTAGTTAAACTACATTCATATTTTGTGCTGCATCAAGTAGTTAAAGGAATACTTTTTGGATATTTTTTTTATTTTATTTGCAAACTACAATTCTGGGTAACAACATAAAATTAAGCAGTTTTTTTAGATTTATTTTTTGTAATATAAATTGTATTTCACCACTGAATACAAAACAGTCGCTTTGTCTTTCTCCCTGAATTGCTTTGAAGGAATGATCATGTTATGACATGCCATCCAACGCTGCCTCTGATTGGTTTTCCCCGCAGCACTCAAATGCTACCCAGGTGTGCGATCATTACTAATGTCATGCGGTCGTCACCACCATGGACACCCCTACAAATCCATACGTTAGAGAAATGCTCTGTAAAACTCTGATAAACAGACCATTTAAAATTAATGTTGCTGAGCTCTGAAAGTGCTGTTATTTATTTTCTGACACATTCTGCACAATCCCTCCAGAATTGTGTTAAGGACTGCTGAGCAGCTGCCGTTAAAACTCTAAGTGGACAGTGACATAAATACAGTCATGAGAAAAAAACACATAATAGAACAAATTCAACATGGACATGGATCAAGACAGATGGTATAGACATTAGCTTAAAACTTAAAAAAAAAAAAAAAAAGAAAGAAAGGGAAAAAAAATAAATCAATAAATAAAATTAGGAAGCTCAAATCTCCACCAAGGTTGCCATTAATACATTTGGTCAGGATTAATTTTCCTTCTATTTCCAAAATGGTCCAAACTTTTAAAATAAACTAAAATATGTAGGTGCAAAATGTTGAGATATATTTTTAGAGTATCGTTAACTGTAAATTTGACATGTGATATTTCAAAATAAAACTTCTTTTTTACACATATGAGGCAAAGTAAAATCAAATCACATGAGTTTTGGCCAAAATATTTTAAAAAAAGCACCTTATGTTGGAATTTTTCTGAATTTTGACCTTTAATAACCAAATCACTGTCATCAAGTCACACCAAATAAATAAATAAATAAATCAGGACGATTAAGAACAGTGAACATCACAGTGCAGCGTTGAATTGACACCTGATTGAAGCCTAAATAAGTCAGTGAACAATTTAATAACAGAAATCTACAGCAGCTGGTTATTTTTTTAAATTTTAGTTCTTCATCCCTTTTTTCATCCATACTCATAAGGTTTGGAAATTATCTCTGAAAATGTATTTACTTTCATTAATCTAAGTTACACTGAACAAAATAAATTAATATTAATCAGTGTCCTTTTGTCTCTGTTTTCTTCACTTACAGGTTGCTCATCTGTGAATGACCTTTGTATTTAATATCAGATAAATATGTCTAATGGGATAATGAAAGTGATTTTATCTTAATAATCCCTTAATTGTATGTTTTTATAAGTTGAATGTGAACTTGATGAACTTCTGTTCTGCTTCCCAGCACCACAACAATAATCATTTGTTGTACTGAGTCCATCTTGGTTTGCTCTGCATTATAAGCAGTCGCAGCAGCCCTTGTAATTCACAGTAAATGTGATTGATGGTTACAAAAACACTCTGGGACAGTATTGCAATCAGTTACATTTGATATATTGTCTTTGCAGTTTGAGTATGCATTGTGTGGCCGGTTTAACAACAGAAAGTTTCTGTGTAGCCTCGCTCACACGGGCATAATCGCTCTTACTCTGCCCCCTCGATACAGTGTAGAATCAACGCTGTGAACCCGTGCTCATCATATTTCATTACTGTAATTCGCAATGAAGGTCATTTTTATGAATTGACTGAGGAAAAGACCAGTTTTTGTCCAAACTTAATTAAAACTCAGGCGTAGCTTTCTGGGCTAAGCTTTTTTTCCCCCCTCCTTCCTCTGTGATTCAATAATCAACAGAAGTAAATCATCTACAGTCTATTGCATCAGTCGCCAGCAGGCTGGAACAAATGCAAAAAATAAATAGACCTACTCTGGCAGACTGTGAGTTACTGGCAGGCGCTACAAGGTTACTCTGTGAAGCACCTTTAGACCACATGGCTACAATTATCATAGAAGAAAACTGTTTACTGTGATCTATGCAGTGCTGATCAGCTGTGATATTAACTATGGATGCTGTTTTACCCTGTGATCCAGGGTAGTCACCGTATATCCTCAGTGGTGCTGGAGCGGCTAGCTTCACTAATTACTAATGGTGATTTAATGTAACCGTGTGGCCATCTCCTCTCCTGTGCAGGCCTTTCCCTGCTCTGTTGTCCTTGTAAATTAGGTGTGCACCGCTGATTAATGGTTAACAGCCACAATTCCAGGAGAAGCATCATCAGCAAAGTATTTAATTAAATGGTTGTCACAATTACTTACCAAACTAATGTAGCTTAAACAGAAGATAACTTTATTAAACCACATGAAATACTGAAGTTGAACTTAAACACAACCATATTATTTTTGTGTGATGTAAATACAGGTATGGACTCATGTTAAAATATCAGAAACAGCCTGTGGGATAAAAGATGTGTATTTCTCATATGAAATCATCATAATAATAAAGAAAGACTGAATGATCATGTCCTGTCAGATGACACAGCACTGTTCCAAATTGACGGATATTTTTAGAACTGGTATTTCCTAAATAAAAAAAAAGAAAAAAATCTCCTTCAAATTAATTGCTTCTATCAACTGGTTCAATTCCTGAGCTGCACTGCAAAAGACAAAGTGCCGAGCCAAACATGGTGCCCTGTGCCATCAATCATTGTTCTGTATTAACTACCCCACCTCCCATCGCAAAGAAAACAATTAAAGTTAAACTTGTTGATTTGTTATGGTGGACCATAAATCACACTGGTATGTGAAACTCACCATCTCCTGGGGCCCCTTTTCATGTTCCTCCATCAGTGAGCCGAGGTTAGAAAGCACTGCTTTGAACTAGTCTGATGGCCTTCATTTAATTTTTTATTTCATGTTTGTTTTGAATAAAACGTCACATTAAAATATCCAGAATTAAAGCTCCTTACATAAGCTTAGAAGCGCTGCACGTGTACATATAGATAAAGCGCTTACATTATTTGAAAAGAAAAGAAAAAAACACTTTTCAGAGGGACGGAGATACTAAAGTCTTGAAGATTATGCTGTCTGCGTGGCTTTATGTTTCCAGTTGCTTCAGCACAGCGACAGGAGAGAAATGTTGTCTGTTTGTCTCAGCACGATGTGGTTCTGAAAGGTGTGGTGACACATTGTTTTGAACAGCTAAAACCACTGCAGCTAATGAGCTGTTCTCTTCTCATAATCTCCCCTCTTTTCAGGACTGGCTATTGTTATTTTTTGCCCCTACATTTCATCAATTTTTGCTTTTGTTTTGACAATACAAAACACAAGGTGTGACGGCGAGTTCTCCATCACTCTTGGCGATATTTCTCAGGAAGCTATTCTGGTCCTGGCGGAGCCTTCGTCTGCCAGGATAAAAGAGGTGGGCATCGTGATAATGTCTGGACTTTGAACAGCTGACTATAAATGAGTCACCATTTCCAAGGCTTTATCCTCCAACATCCAACAACCCTAAGTGTTTACTCGTTGGCAGTGACTACTCATTGTATGCATTTGCTCAGTGTTTCACATTGTGCGCATTATTAAGACAGGAAATGAGAGGGACCCCTTAGCTCGCAGCATAACTGGCGGACTCATATCCCATACTCAGTGTCACTCGGGTTTCCTGCAGTCAACGCAGACGTTCTCTGCGTGTTACATTATGAGGAAGAACATCCAATTTGATAATGAGATACAGTGCAAAGGCTGTCTGTGGCTACTCAGCTCAGAAAGGAAGACCTTGTTATTGTCCAGGGCAGACTACAGGTCAGACAGTTTCTGTCTGAAAATCTTCTGGATGGAAATTTGTCCAAAGAATCTGAAGTGCACAGCGTCTGCAACAAATAATAAGACTTCAACACATGTTTTGTCAGCTGAAGACGCATCAAAACCCACAGACAGGAGCCCACCTTGTTAAATTGCCCGACAAATTAAGTTAAGACAGAAAATTACATGACTCCCAGATGCTGGACAAATTACCATATCTTGTTAAAATCAAGCCACAACACTAGCGTCTTAGCTTTGAAGTCACTGACAGTTTATGTCGTCTCTTACAGAATTCCTTTTCATGCGATAATTGAATAAGGATATAATGCCCATCACCTTTTTTGTCTGCAAGCTAATCTACTATCCGCATGGTTAGCTTTCAATGGTTGAAAAAGCAAATTAAGTTGTTGACACCAGATATTCATTACAGCGAACCATTTAAAAACGTCACTTGTGTAGATTATAATTGTTTTGCTGCTGTCTATTAATCGTAAGGTTTCCATTTGAAATAAATTAGATTCTGTGCAACAAATCTATTTGTGTTTAGAGAAAACAAGATAGGAGAGTCATATCCATTAAACACGAACCAGCCATTCTGCTGTTCCTCCTAATTGAGAAAGTGGTACTATTTTCTGTTTACATGACTTTACAGTGGGCACAATATTCACAGTGACTTCTGTTGTTTCTGGCAAAATCTCATCTCTCATGAAAACATTCTTTATACGTTGCCAAAATCTCTGTTGGAGAGGAGAAGAGTTATACAGAGAAGTCCACAATGTTTGGGTGAACTGAAGAGCCTGAGGTCACAGAGATGGTCAGAATCATGCCCCATCATTCCTCTGAGAGCTGATTAGTATAGAAACATGTAGGGTGCATTCCATAAAATAATGTGAAGCCGGAAAGAGTGGTACATATTCCAAGCATCTCCTCTACATCTACAGCCGGTGCTGCCAATATGGCCTGAGGCGCTAACAACTAGGCGTTAAGCAGAAAGTCAGGATCCATATCTAAGCCAGCTATCATAGTGCGAGCACACATACTGTATAGCCTGTTGCCAGTAGATGCACGTTGGCTGGTCTTGACTTTGATATTTGGCATGTTTTCAGAGCTCTGGCTCTGGTGGACAGAGGCAGCTTAGCTAATGAGCTAACCATGAGAAGTGTAAAAGCCTACCTGCTGGTTTCAGAGCCCAGCCTTTCAACTAAAAGGCAGGACAGCTAAGAGCCCCACTGAAATGCATTTCTTTCAATTAGGCTTTGAAGAAGCCCCGACTCCCTTCCACTCAGTCTCACTGTTCTAATGGTTCAGAAAGATTCTCTGTTAATGTCACGGAAAAAACAAAACACAGGTTTGTTGTTTTGCAGATGACACACCAAACATGACTACATTTTTGCTTGAACGCTTTGATTTGTTTAGCACTTACTCAGCGTTCTGAGCGATTTGCATTTAATAGCATTCGTGTCAGAATCACGGCAGTATTATCGGTTGTTCATCAACTAAATTGCTTTGTTTGTTTCAGATTTTACACAAAGAAAATCTTGGTGACCAACTTCTTAAAGTTTTAGATAGCTCCATAAGCAATTTAGATCAGAAAATTTGTTGATATGAAGCCATAAAGCTTTGATTTGTGGAGAGACATTGGCACAATCTTTATGTACACTTGGCTCATTGATTCACTGTGCTGCAGGGGTCTGCAGAGAATGTCGTCTGTTTGGAGCTCCTCAGCACTACACAATAATAAGGGCTGACTGTGAGATTTGTGCGAACAGTTCTGTTGGTTTTGGGAGTCTGTTTGAGCTGGGCACATTCAAACAATGTTACCCAGAAGGCTTTTTTTTTGTTTCAGAGTGAGCTACAAATGATAGCGCTGTATAGCTTCTGCAATTTTAGTAAAAAGAAGAGGAGGACAGAGGGGGACGGGGGGTCATAGGCTCTTATGATAGACATGGGGTGAACTCAGAGGGTCATTTCACACAAAATAAGATGATGAGATTCAAGCTTTGGAATGTTTTTCTCTGTATGGTTTCAGGACTGCAGTACAGAGAGTGTGAAGATGTATGCATCTGTGCAGCAGAAATACCACTATACTCTGTGTCTGCGTGGATGATGGGAACTGCAGCTTTTTCTGTTCACTTGGTATTCCACCAGATTCATCACCACACAGGGATGGCGTTCTGCCATCTCTTCCCTAACGTAGCTGACAGATCATTCTAAATCACCTCCTGCTTTAGGGACCGGCGGCTGCTGGATTGTTTTAATCACAGATAATTGATTTTATTTTAACAAAGCATATGAGAGAGAAATCCTACGACTAATAAATGGAACTGGTAATGTTGAATAAGACGAAAAACAGTAAACCATTGTGGTATTACAGTTTTCAGTGTGAATATAACAGATGGCATTTTAAGAGTAATTATAAATGTGTTGCTGTGTTCTTCTTTTGTCCTTTTGTGATGAAGCTGAAGGATGATAAGAGCTGGTGAGGGTTAAACTAACACATTCATTGACATGGTTGAACTCTGCGACATCTGAGACGTTCACATTGTTGAAAATGAAGTTCATACAATGACTTTGAATCTGATCTATGTGTAGGTTTGAAGTTTACAAAAATTCCAGAAAAAAAGCCCCCGAGAAGGTTATTTAACAAATAACTCCAAAAGAACAGGGGTCTCAGTGCCTTTATAGTCTTGAAACTGTCATTCATTTAATGGGGGGTTTTGTTGACCTCAGTCTCTTTGGTAATTTCTACTCTCGCTTAAATTGCATATAATTGCAACAAATGCTGTAGACATGGAAAGCGGTGTTCTGGTAAATGTAATGTTTGGTTTGTGATATTTTGTTGCACAAGAGCCTCCTACTCATATGGCTGAACTTGGGATAAGCTGCCGGGAGCAGAGCAGATTTATAGAACAGATTATACTTGTCTGCTGGAGAGTACCTACCACCTCTTACCCATCCACTCTGGATGTATGTGATATATGCGTAGATGCAACTGCAGATGTGTGTGTATATATATATATATATATATATATATATATATATATGTGTGTGTGTGTGTGTGTGTGTGTTAGGAGACTATATGCATAGAATACAAAACAGCTGCATTAGTTATTATATTTTCAGTAATGAGACGTTAATAATGCAAGGCTTATTGATTCGTATTAATTAAATTAACTTGTGTAGCAAGGCTGCACACCACTATATTTCTTGCAGAAGACAATCCCCTCTGCACAGGTGATATGAAGCCCCCATAGTACCTGAAGTTAAAACACTGTGAAATCGTTTTCTATGATAGAAAATCATGTAAAAACCAAACAGAACTGGTACTGTAATTGCAGACAGACACACACACACACAAATACACACACATCTACACACAAACACAAAAAAGAAAATCCAGGCTCTTATCAAGTATCACAGTCTGGAGGCTGTTTCCAATTCACTTTGCGATCCACTAATTTGGGCCATAGTGCCATTCTCGCAGCCCAGAATGAAGCACAGTGATAACCTGAAAATAATGTCTGAATGCTTTTGTCTGAGCTCCACGTCATTTGGGTACAGGCCTGTGTATTGGCAGGCGATCCATGCTTTGACAAAATAATCCCTCTCTGCATGGCGGGCATTATCCACCTCTGATGCTTTCACCAGTTGATCCGTATTCTGGGACTCCTCGGTGTTAACCACCATGCAGGATTCCCCCTCTCAATTTTCTGGGCTTCCTTTCTTCATAAATTGACCATTGCATGTGGTTAATGATCATTTATATGTCATGAATGATGAGGATTCTCTTTCTTTCCAGCTTTTTTGTGAAGCTGGAAACAGATTGATGACAGATCACTGTGTATCCAATAATCAATTACTGATTTGTGAAAGTATCTCATTAATAAAGTGACAGGTCCACAGTGAGTTTGTCTAAATTAGAGGAGAGTAACATTTGGGAATTACTTATGCTGTCTCGTACTTAATTACGTGAATTACTGCATGTTATAATACATAATAAATTATCTTGTAAACTGCTGATATTACAGAACTGTCGTCATAGAAGTGAAATTGTTCTCTGACTTCATTTCCCTTTTGTTGCAAATCAAGCCCTGAAACCAGACTGTCATAAAGTGATAATTATCAAAATATAAATTTACATCAACATGACTATAATTATCATTGCACAGTTTTGTTTTCTGGGTTTATCATCAGAAAAAAAATTGATGAAACAAATGAAAATGTTGTGTTGTTTTTCTCAATTTAAGCCATGCATATTTTGAATTGAACAAACGTATTTCTACAACTACATATTTCTTTCCAAACTAAAAATCAGCCATTGATGCTGAAATAAATGATGATTTTACATTAATTGTGTTCATTATTGGTACTGACTCACATACAGATGTGTTTCATTATATACTTTTAGACTGTATCGCCCACCATTAATTAAAACATATAGGCTTCTTTACAGCTATTTAACAAATGTAGATATTTGTAGCCAGAGGATCCAAGTGGAATTGGACTTAGAGAAGTGGTTTAAAATTAATTGTCAATGTGTTCTTGGGGTGTGAAGCCATCAGCTATGAAAGTGATATGATATAACTGCATCATTAAGAAATGGCTGCCTCGCACAACCTATCTCCTTGGTCTGCACCCACGGTGGTAATTCCCCCAGTCAAGGTCATGGCCATCAGCCATCAAGTGGCCATCACTCATTTCCTGACAAAGTAATACATATAAAGGGCTAATCATTAATTACCACATCTTGACATGGTCTGCTTTTTATTATAATTTGTGACAAAGGAGAAATCAATAATGTTTTAATGAAATAAATGTGGTTCTGTAGTTAGAGATGACAGTTCATTTGTGCAAAGAAAAGTCCTGTTAAACTCCAAAATGTATTTAATTTATTATTTATCAACAAATGTGGTGATTGTACATGATTTGCCAAATCTATTGCAGCATTTTGCTGTTCTTCCACCTAATCCCTGGAGTGCAGATGTTGTCAACTCGATTACAACTCCTGGCATGAATGAATTCACTTGGCACTGTGACATTTTTTAGATAAATATCTGTCTACTTGAGAAGACACTTTGAAGCCTGGAGCTCCAACAAGATTAAATGGCTGGCCAATTGTTTGTGAATCTGCAAATAATTTTTCTTTAAAGCTTATGATTAAATATTTCCGTCCTGCTGTTGTCCTTCCTTAGATAAGAGAATTATTCAGGAAAAGACAGGTTTGCTGTTGTTTCCAAATTACAAAGCCTCCTTCTAATATTATCTGAAAATACATTTCATGTTTCTGAAACACAAATGTAAGTTAATCAAACGCACACAATCCCATGAATTAAATACACTGAATGAACAAGAATCTGTGGTGGAATGACTAATGTGATGATGCCGAACTCACTCACATTTACTGGAAAAAGAACGTCATTTGTCATCAGACCGCCATTATTATTTTATTTCCATTAAACAGCAATCTGATAATGTCCTTATTTTCCTAGCTATAATTATATCCTGCTGCAACAGGGAGACACAAAGAATGAGCCAATAAACCAGTGGCATTAATAGGAAGAAGGTCAGGCTTCTTTTGCCTTTTTTCTAAGTGTACATTTTATTTTATACGGATGTGAAGGGAGAGGAAGCAAAGGATTTAGTATCGATTTAAAATCCAGAACAAAAAATAGACAGACAGACAACAGAAATGATCATGAGGGACGCTGAAGACGGAGGTAGTGAAGGAGAGAAAATGGGTGTCCACCAAACGCAAAACAGTATAAGAGCAAGATGAGGAAGAACTTGTGAGGAGGGGAGAGAGAGCAAAGAGGAGAAGCAGTGATGAGAGAGCGCATTAGTACGAGAAAGAGAGGGAGAGGGGAAGAGTGATAGAGTCACAGAACAAAAGGAAGACAGAAGATGGGGAGGGAGAGTTGAGAAGAAGTGGGGATGGATGAAAGACAGCAGCAGACACGAGGGAAAGTGCTGGAGTGCCCCCCACAGGCCGGCTGACATACTGCCGCTGACACACACACATGCATATATCATTGAAATGCATTTCTTGTATAAATTGAAACATTAGACAATGATCACCTGAATGGTTGCAGTCATTTCCTAATAAGATAAGTGCAGTGACTGAAATGAATACAATTTCTTTTCCCTGACAGACTTGTTTTGTTATTACATTAGCAGTTTCTCAAATTTATATCCAGCCACAGAAAATGAGGAAACACAAACACCAACACCTGACAGTTTCCTGTCAGGAAAGTCAAATTGTTGCTCTCCAGACGTGCACAGACTTACCTTACCGCTAGATTCATGTGCAAAAGGAATCTCCACGCCCCCAAGGTCAATCAGCAAATCACATCCTACTTGTGTTACCATGAGAACAAGAGGCCTAGCAGTCTCATTTATATTCACAGTCACACAGATGTACATTTGCAATAGCAATTAAATGGTATTTTGCCTTTGTAGGCAGAAAAAAACAGTAGCACGGCGGTTACAAAACCATTTCAATGAATTTGCAGTAAATTGTAATTTCATTTTAAGTCACAATAAGCGTTTCACAGATTTTTCATGTAACCCTCTGAAAAAACATTTGACTTGCTGTGACAGTATGCAGGTTTTATGACGGCCGTTCATTTCAACCAAAAGTAACCGTCAATCTGAGGAAACTGGAATACCAAAAGCACATTTTTAATAATTATATGAGTGAAAACAATTTGAATCAAGCTAAAAGCAGAAGAGGCTGTCTTCTGAGTGTTAAAGTTGTAAGTGCCTTCCATCTTTGTTCTTATCAGTGGAGTTTACTCAGTGTAGTGGGTCCCTAGAAAAACCAAATATATGAATAGGAAGGTCTGAACCTTGGGAGTTCAGTCAGAGCTAGAAACACCAGCCCGAGCCTGTCTGTGTGTGCTGCAGTCTCAACATATAACTGTGAAAGAGCTGTGCCAGGAGCCAGAGCACCTTCAGGGAAAAAAGATGTTTGAAAGCAGGACAGAATGTGATAAAAGGCTGATGGGAGATAAAGGTGAAGGTTATAGGGACATATTTGCCTTTATAAAATTTACATTTTTCTTACCTCATTTAAAAATTTACTTGCCTCCTGCCATCACTGTAGAGGTCAGAAATTATGATACATGCAGGTTTTCTGATGCTCAGCTCACTGAGCTCTTATTTGAAGGGTCAGGTGTTTCATGACTAAACATTGCTGAGGCTCTCTATAAATAGTGCAGAGCAAATGCTCATAATGGCCTTGGAGAGCTGGGCAAGCATGACTGACATTTAGCATGTCCATATATAACAGAAAACTCCCAGACCTGCCCATAAGTTGTACTTGTCCTGTAGGTAGCATGGCTGAGGTATTTATTGATCTGAAATCTCCTCATAAAGGCATTTCTCAGCAAATCAGTAGCAAGGCGTAAACGGTCATGCATTTATTCATACTCCTCATGAACCCACTCATCCAGACAGGAAAGAAAAGACAGCATATGACAATTGATCAGAAATAAAATAGGTAGAAATCTGTTATACAGACTGAATATATCAAGCCTGCTGAGAGCCTTGAGGAATAGTCTGACCATAATTTAGCAAACCTTACGTGCCTCTGATCCACTTTGAAACACAGCTTATTAAATGTAATGCATGCAGTGATGGGAGAAACATTCAGATCTTTTGCTCAAAGTAAAAGTGCCAATAACACACTGTTTAAATTGTGCACTACATGCAAAATGTCTGCATTCAAAGTCTTAAAAATCTGAAAGTATCACCGGCAAAATGTGAGTAAAGTATGAAAAATAAAATCCATTATAGTGCAGAAAAATGGTTCCTGTCAGTGTCCAATTATGAAATGTTTTGGATTCATATTATTCATGAATTAATCTCCATGTTACATTTACTATTGTGGATGTTTAAAGCTTCAGTGCATGATATTTTTGGTATCACTGTGAGATGCGCTAACATCAGGGCTGATTAGTATGTGCTGATGGGATGTTCTATAAACTACTGGCATTGGTAGAACTCTGCTCTAATGGCTGATAGTTAAAGGTGAGGGTAGGAAATCCTGGAAAAACAGTTCGACCAAGCTACATTTTAAAGATACAAAAGTCCAAACACTTTCCTTCAGATTTCCCCCTTGAAGCCACGCCTCCAGAGGATCAGAACGCAGAATTCTTGTCCCTGAGGTTTTTTAATGAGCGCTGTGCAGCATCAAGTCACTTCCTCTTCACGGATCCGTGCAAACCTCTGAATTCATGTCTGCTCATCAGTATATTAGACTAGAAGCTGGACTGTTCACTTGTTATTTTGATACGTGATTTAAGTAATCTCAGGCACGTAAGAACAGCTGATTGCGGTAAGACTGATGTCAGGATAGCAGCCCACTAAAGTCCACTTTGAATGATGTAATCTGTTGTGTTTGTCGGCAGAACAGCCCCAATGTGGCTAGCATTATATTCCCTAAAGATTTACCTTACAGACAAAACAGTTTGCTGGTGAACTTTACATCCTAATATAGCCGATATAACTAGCTAAGCTTTGGCTTCGTTTCCTGTATAAATGCTCCAAGCTTCTGAGGAAACACAATTCCTGCACAAACAGGGGTACATGCAGAGGGGGGAGGGACAAATGATAGTTGATTTTGATAGACATATTACCATTCAATCATTTGTATGCGTCGGTTAAAATGATTAGATAGTGTTTTTTTCAGTCCTCTCTCCTTCACAAGTGACTAAAACTTAAAATTTTTGTTAGTGCATTTAATTAATTAATTACAATCAGGTTGTGAAGAGGATTTTAAGCAATATAGTAAAAAAAAAAAAAAGTTCCAGGAAAACATATCTGACCCTACCTTTATATTACGATGAAAAACTAGAATTGTTTATGTTGTTTGCAAAATAATATCTGGAAAATTAAAATAAATAAATAATTAAATAAAATGAAAAAACAAATTAAAACACCAACAGTAGTCTAGATTTTTTTTTCAAAGTTGATTCATTTATTACGTAGAATTGATGTTCAATTCAATGTTAATTTAATTTCAATAATGTCAAGAATAGTATATTTCCATCAAGAGCTTTTGTGGGCTAATCAACTTTTTTCTGGTAAAAACTATTCTTATTATAAAGACCTTAACCCAAAAAGACCCAAATATACGTACACTGGTGTTCAAAAACAGTGTTTAATACCTGTTGATCCACTGATTCTATTAATACATGTAAATAATGTCTATAAAATACAGTTTGTCATCTTTTCATGGTCATCAGATATGACCCATTTAGACATTCAGAGGCTCTGTAGTTACCATGGCAACATTGCCATCTTCTACAACATTAATTCAACAGCAAATCCATGGAGTTGGATCAATGGCAGTGGCTGTAGATGCTTATTTTTTAACATAATAATCCTCAACTTTAATCTGATGTTCTGTATGATCAGGAAAACAAACAGAGGAAAAAACACGATTTTCACTGAAAAAACTGCAAAACACAAAAGATAATATTACAATAAATGCTGATAAATAATTTCAGAAAGGTGAAATCTAGAAGGAAATTGATTTGGGAACTGACAAAAAATAGAACTGGGTCTTTGTGGGTTAATGATAAAATTTTACTGAAAAAGTCTCTTTTTCTTCAGTTTTCTTTCCTTATGTTATAATATCCCTCTTATCTTAGCATTATGATTAAAGTATATGATCAGTAAATTAAATATAAGAAAATAATTAATTTTTACTGCTAAAAATGCAAAATACAGATGTTAATATTATAATAAACGGAGATGAATCACTTAAAAATGCTTAACTAGAGATAAAAAAAAATTTATGGGTTAAAACGTCTACTTCTGGTAAGCCTCTAGTACTTTAATCGCACTATAGTTTCATAGAGGCAGGGCGGTAAACTATGCTGTCACCAATAAAATTCCATTAGATGTAAGTTTCATAAATCATGATATGTAGGCTTCACTTTTCTACATTTATTCTTTGATTTGGACAGAGAGGAGCAAAAGGAAGGAAGTTCTGTGTTTTCTGTCATGTTTTTTTTTTCCCTCATGTCCACTTCAAGCTTTAAGACGTAGCTCATTGGACACTGCTTTATACTATATCAGTCATTCACTATGAGATTGTCTTGTTTCTACAGCGTCATCACCACACGTCTCTAAAAAGATCATTCTTTCTGAGCATTTTCAGGTTTGTGACAAAGAATTTTCCACATCTAAGAATGTTTATTTGGCCTGAGACTGGGCTTCAACTCTTTCAGTTTATCACAGCTATTAAATGTAAACACATGATGAAATCTGTCAAAAATAACAGAAGCTGACAGACAAATAAAATAGAGTTAAGTTATGGTATTTTCATGTGAGATGTAGTGGAGAGCACAAGTATAAAGTTACTTAAAATGAGAATAAACAAGTGCAAGTACCTGAGCAAAAGACCTTACCTTCCACCCTTGAATGCACCAAATCAACAGCGTTATTGGATTTTTGTTTCTACAATGAAATGAGTTTGACAGCTTCACAAGATTGATAAGTGTGTTCAAGCATCATTTAACGTAAAACATCAATGTATTAAAGCATCTAATCAATCATCAGTAATAATGAGGAGAAAAATAAATCGAGTTTCAGAGTTGCCGCTGTTTCATAACAGCACGACCCGGTGATTAACTTTACAAAAATGGCACATCCATGCGTGTGCATCAATTGCCCTGGCAAGGACTTGACAACAAAAGCCCACCTGGACCTCGCCATTCCAGCTCAATGTAATCAAACGGTGTGTGCTCAGAAAATGCAGACATGTTAAAATCTGAAAGGATGACATTAAGGATGAGAGATGAACAGGATGACAGAGGGCTGTGTGAGACAATAAAATCAAGGCCATCCAAGAACCAAGATGGATTGATGAGTCCATTGAGTGGAGATGGCAGGCAGCCAGCTAGCACAGAGGTCAGTGCAGAAGGATATCTCTTGGAAGAAATGATGCATTTAAAAGGGCCAAGGCTGCCAGGGTGGGCTCAGTGGCGGGGAGAGAAAGGGAGAGATATGAAGTGAGCAGAGGATGAGGAGGCGGGAAGAAGAGGGGCTGGTATGTAGATGAAGTGGGGACGTGTGAAATATTTCTAATGAGAAAGAGAAATGATGGAGAGTGAAGGGGAGATCGATTAAACAGGAAACAGGTAAGTGGACAGTGGTAGGGAAATATGGAAGCGGGAGTAAAAATGATAAATGAGGGGTTAGGACTGAAAGACAAAAGGCGACAGGTGGAGAAAACATGATGTGATGAGCCAAGTTAATTTGAATTAAAGCTCGCTGCATTAATGATTAATTTGTCACATTAGTCGCTACAATGTTAGAGGCTACAGAACAATAAGAGCACATGAACATACTGTACCACAGAGGCTCGGTCTTTTTGTAGAAACACAAGGTTTCATACCCCGGTGTGTGCCAAAAACATTATGCCTAGGGAGACTGGTTTTATTAATCAAACTGATTATTCAATGAGTCAGGCACTCACACAAACAAGGAAAAATAATGGGTTTGAGCCTTAGCCACCAAAAATGAAAAATATCACCCATCTGCCCATTGTGATTTGCTGCGATGGATCCGACGAAGTGTCTGCTAACACCCCGGCTGGCTAATTGAGTTAGGTTTATAACGGTGAGGTCCACAATGAAATTTATGCAACCCATCTGCCACATAAATAAACAATGCCGATGGAGATGAAGTGATTCAGTCAGAAGTTAACTGTCTGACTTTTCAAAAGGTCTCCACTCTATTCACTGTTTGGCATGCCGTCTCAAGACCCTGCCTATACTCCCAGCACTCTCCAGTTCTCTCAAATTCCCCTCTTGACATTCCCCCTTAGCCTGAGGGCTGCGGAAATCCAGGCTGTAATGTGAACAGCAGTAGCGGTTGTCTCCCTTTATCATTTCTCTTGCCTCACTTTTCTGACAAGGAGATAAATGCTACACAAGCTATTAGTTGACAATGGCTGATTGATATCCTCTACGGAGGCCTAAAATGCAATTCTTTGCTTCCTGTTGCAATTCAAGGTTACCCAGCTAATACATACGCATACTTTCAGAGGTACGATGAGCAGAAAGCTGTAGCGGAGCTGTAATAGTTGTGATTTAATATACCTGTTCGGGGGAGAAAAAAGAAATCGATGGAAACGACTAAGAAAGACAATGATCATTTGATAGCAAATATTCACATTAAAATGTGCTATGAGCAAATTCACTGGAAGGCTTTCAACAAAACTTCAAATCAGAGAGATAGACATAAAGAGCTTAACTCAACTTTTAACTTGCCGTGATAATGTTTGATGTGTCAGCTCATTGCATTTCTCTCTATTTAGAAATGCAGTCAAAGAATGAAATGAATCCCCTTAAGATGTCCCCAAGGGAAGTTCTTCAGAATTTTTTTCCCCTTCCTCCATCTGTCAAAATCATACTCTCACTCCAATACACAGCCTGCGGAGTATATAAAACGAGAAGGTTGTTGTAAACGTATATTAAGCTTTTTAGAAGCACAGTTGACAACTACCAAGGGCTAAATCGCTCAGCTGAAGCAGAACCTTTTCTCTGGCGAAAATGTAACATCCTCATAATCCAGGTCATGTGTAGAGAGTTCTGTAACCACATACATATATACATGTATGTGCACGCATGATGAAAAGATAGTTTCAGGCAAATAAACGGCAAATATTTTCCAAACAGATACTAATACTACAGGGCAAATAAAAAGTATGATGCCACTCTTTCAATGAATATACTCTTAATCAGAATTTGTATATTATTTATAGAAAGGTGGTCATTAATAAGATCTTATAACACAATAGAAATCAAGGAGAATATTGACCTGTTGCTCAGTCAATTGTTAACTCACATTTACTGATGAACCTCATACTTCAACCTCAGATTTACTCATAAGTTCAACAACCAATAAGTTATCACTTTATATATTTAGAACTAAAGGAATATATAATGAAATCTAGGTGACATTTGAATTGATTAAGATGTTGTATTTCACCCGCTTTTATTTATATCTCAGATAAAGGTGAGCTAATCTTGTGTTATTTCTAAATGCGTTAACACTAACAGCGACTCCTGAAGCTCAATGACTGAAAAAAAAAACAACATATATATATATAGACCGTGTTTGTTAACAAACTCACGGGTAGCTCCCACGTAAGTATTAATAGTTCATTGCAAAAGTTTGTTTAGTATGATATTTAATTATAAAATCCACAAGTTTTATGTGAACATAGGCACGATCCAATTAGGCAAAAACTGTAATATTACTGTATTTGACCTTGAAAAAATAGGTCAAGGTCAAATACAAGGTCACCAATGCAAAGCCCACATATTAATTACTATATGTGTTCTATAGCAACAAATCTATCTGCAATATTTAAAGTCAAAATAGGCCAAAAACATAAAATTAGGCCAATTTTGGACCCCTGTGACTTTGAAATTAGGTCAAGGTCAACCATTTTCCTTTCCGCCCTCTGCATGAACCCAAAGTACAATCATGCAGTTTGAATAAAATCGGAGTAAAAGCCTTAGAGAAATCTTCCGGACAAAGTTGAAGGCGGACGCGGCTTCGGAAACGACACAAACACATATAGCTCTGCAATAAGTGGGAGCTAATAAGTATTGCTTTATATATTTAGAACTAAAGGAATATATAATGAAATCTAGGTGACATTTGAATTGATTAAGATGTTGTATTTCACCCACTTTTATTTATATCTCAGATAAATGTGAGTTTTAATCTTGTGTTATTTCTAAATGCGTTAATACTAATAGCGACTCCTGAAGCTCAATCACTGAAAAAAAAAAGACACTTGCAAGTGTGAAACAATGAAAGCACATTCTTTTTTTTCCTGTTCTTTTTATTTGAGAAACTGTAAACACAGCTCACTGTTTTGCTCACAATTTTATTACACATTCTACTCTGTTCTACCCAGTAGTGAAGCTAGAAAATATTACATGGGGTGGCAGACGGTCTTGTCAGGGTGGCACGGGAAGGTTTTCAGTGCGGTATTTGGAATCCAATATGTATAAATGGAGCAACAGAGCAGAAATTTGCTTAATTTTCAGTTTTATCATAATTACTGATAAAATAATAAAATGTAAACTTGACATATCTAATTTTATAACAACGGCTTTTAGTCAAAACATGTTATTTTATTGAGTAACACGTTATGTCACCGCACTGGAATTTATATGGAAAATAAAACCGTACCATGTGGTCCAGCTGAAATAAGGGTGGATCCTCTGACTCACTTCCATCCCTCTCTCCATCTGCCTCCTCAGCATCTGCTTCTGTCCCTCTGTCACAAACCAACACTTCATGTTCATCCCTCACATTGACATCATGTTCTTTCTCTTCTTCACTTCCTCCGTGGTCCTCTTCAGCTCCGACCCTCCTGCTTTCTCTACTATTCGTTCTTCTCCTCCTCATCATCATCATTCCTAAATTTTCCCACATAATAACTATCAATGTTACTTTTACTTTTTCTTTTCATTGTAACCTATAAGTGTCAAAATCTTAACATTTCAGGGTTCAAATCTGCCAATTTCAAACTAAATAGAACTCAATACATAGGCACCAGGTAAGATGTTGGTGTGGACACTATTGATACAGTACTAAAGGGTGATGTGATTGAAATAATATTTTCAAAAGAAAGATTTAGCTCATTTTTGTTCAATACTATAAACTTTTTTTTTTTTTCTATTGTGCTTTTTTATTCATTTTTTACCCCTTGGCTGTCTGGTCAAAAATGGAATTGTAATCGTTTTGGCGTCCGTCTGTCTGTCCATTCTGGTATTAGTGCATGTTATATTTTTATCTGTAAATATAGTATGCTGTGTTGAGAATGCACATCAATACTTTAAAGACTGAATGCATGTTTTTACTACATGTGATAAAGCTTTATTTCACATGGTTCTACTCTGAACAGATAAACCACAGTTTTATTCCATTCATACCATCAGTGTGTCACTATAGCTTTGTGTGCTTACTCAGAGATAGTTTGTGTGTTACAGTAATTTTCCCAAAGTGTAGAAAGAGTTTTTCAAGAGTTGTTTGCTTTTGCAAAGTATGTGAATGTTTTGGTTGGTGTTAAGTTCTCTAGTTAGTGTAGAGTTTGGGAAAATAGCCGGTAGTTTCAGAGATTGTGCCGAAGCAATCAGAAAAAAAAATAATAATAAAAAATTCATGATAGCAGCAGCTGTGAAAGCAGTAGCAATGTTTAAGATTATTTATGACAAGTTGTCAGAAAATTGTGACAAAAAATAAAAGTATCCTACACATGATAGCCACATTAAATGGTAACTAACAAATGATGATGTTTGTCCACATTACATTACATTTGGCTCATGCTTTTATCCAAAGCGTACTTAAACTTACAAGGTATAGGCATGTATAGTGTGAAGGGCCTTGCCCAAGGGCCCACACTTTATGGTGTTGTTGGAATTTTCCAAATATGAATGGTTATTGCTCATTTAACTCATTAGTTAATGGTCTAACATGCTGACTTTTAAAGGGATCAGGTATAATTAAGGAAATGACCAGAAAGATCAAGCACGAACGGGGAGTTGTATCGCGCTGGTTTTGTTGCTGCTGTGTGTAGATTTGTGGTACAAGGCAGTCATTTCATTTTGTATGACTCTCCAGGCAGGCAGTTGTAGTAAGTTTAGGCAGCTTGTGTTCAGGTTGTTACTTCAGCCTCCGTCATTGGTTACACGCTCCATCTGCCTGCTCTGTGTCAGCCTGGCAAATGTCCAACAAGCTGTGGTTAACCCCCTCCCTTTTTGACTGCCACTGCATCCACACGGGACAGAAAAACGTACAGCAGCGCTTTGATATTTTTTCTAAAGCACTGAGTCCTGCAGTTCCTCGCTCTGGATGAGAGGTTAGAGTGTGGTGATGCACACAGAGCTTCCTCCCCTTATAGTGAGACACTGGACTCACCTCTTTTGACCAGACTTGCCTCTGTGCAGTCCACAGCCTGCCTTCCTGTGACAGCTAAGTCTCATCCTAATTCAGCTGACAGGCCCGTGTGTGGCAGGTTGTGATCCTTTTGACGAGAGTTTTCACCCCCCTCACTCAAAGAAGCATCAGACTTCAGATACGTTGCAGATGGCAGCTCAGCCACTGCCTTTTTATTATTGTGTTGCAGAGGTATGGGTTCCCTGAAGGTAGCTTGGCCTGCTGCACTGGACAGGGCAGTACACGTCAGCTTTGCCAGATGGTAAGTGCTAAAGTATTGTGAATGAATGAATGAGAATGAGATAGCCTCGGTTGACGAATACTAATGACTGTGAATTATTCAGTAACAGAAGCTCAAAGGTATTAAGGAAAACACTGAATTCAATACTATCCGAATGAGGCCCTTAATGTATTTAATATAAAGTCATTGTTTACAAAGGTCTTGTGTTTTTTTTAATCTTTTGTAGGATTAAAAAATGGATAAAATGTTTTGTGTATGTGGTGTTATAATAGAGCATAGGGCTGAATATATAAAACAGGGTATATACAGCAATCTTTGAGTCAAATTTACTACCAATAATACCTTTTTTTTACTACCTTCAGATGTTTTTTACAACCACCACGACATCGAGTTGCACCAAGTATCATTCAGAAAGATTTTGTGACATGCACATACATTTTGTCATCCAACACTAACTTACATCATTACCAGACTCTGTTGCATATTTCGCAACAGGGCATTAGTTACAGTTACTGTACGACGATTTCAGATTCTATCGACCAATGAATACAATGCATTGATATGACGTCAATATCAAGTTCATATCACACATTCG
>JAPSES010000002.1:18418524-18435028 GCA_029822895.1 Maxillicosta whitleyi
AATAAAGCAAATATACACAAAGGTCTCAAGTCTAAAATTATATAATATTGTTTTAATGCTATGCTTACTGCATCTTCAATTGTTCTTTTGTCACAGGCCATGAGTTACCCTTTAGTTTTGCTTGTTTTTGGGAGAATTTACACAGTTATTTACATTACAAAGTGCAATAACAAATCTTCTTCTAAACTTAATATTATTCAATGCTAGATCTTCTGCCACTAAACAGACACGGAACTCTTTTCTGTGCTTACTTGCAAGCCTCTACTGAAAATGCATTAAAAACGTGTGATTATCTTCAGAATAATTTCTCCATAAAACTTTGCCCACGAGCCTCAAAGTGAATGCCATTTTGTGTGTTTTTCCAGGTGAGAAATCTGACATGAAGTGAATGTGAAGAAAAAAACAAAGGATTTTCTTTTGCTGAAATGCATGTTTACAATATGAAATAAATAAAATGGTGAGTCATACAACTCAACCTGCACTGGGAATGTTTTAGAAACATATGTTCAATTATGATTTATATACAGCATTACTATAGGGAATTTATACATCTCATTACATTTAAAGTATGTGTATTTACTGCAATTGCCTTTTGTACCACTTGCATACAGCTGTAGATTGTTTTAATTATAAACATCTCATAACAATTTTATTTTTTTTCCATTCCAGAAGGGTGATGAAACACAGTCTTTTCCTCACATAGAGCTACAGTAACATGATTTGAACTCGGAGGAGGTGCCTGCCTTGTCCTCTGGCATTCTTAATGAAAAGAGTTTTAAACCTAAACTTTTCTGGACAGCTTCCTTCGTCTACTTTGCCTAACAAGGTATGTATTCCATTTCACCTGGGAGCTTTCAGATACGTTTTAGTCTCCATGGTTTGATGAGGTGCCAAAACTACCAGGGGAAGGCAACTCTGTGGAGAGTCTGTCAGTGTGCTAAGGATCAAAGCTATTTGCAAAGAGCACATACACATCAAACACTGCCATGCAACGTGTTACCTAGCAACCCCAGACCAGGTGTTGCAGAGAGAAGGAAATATTAAAGCCCACATTCTTCCTGTTTTCTGCAAATACAATTTTAAAGGAAATCGATAAAGCCGTGAATGTGTACTGCATGCGAGAGGAATGGAGAAGCTTTTTTCTGCACTACGGCAGACACCAGGGGCACAAAGATAAGAGTGTAATATCAAAACCTGAGGCGAGAGGAAAGAAAATATGAAGGAGTGACGCATATCCTCTGATGGATCTCACTAATAATGTCCATATCCTGTCCTTATATGGAAATACACACTGAAAACGAGGACACACACAGCTCACCAAAAACAAGAGTGGGATATGTAAAGCTGGAAAGGCCCAATTCCACTGAGTGGCCATGTCAGAATGGAGTTAGGCAATTATGTGAGATGCGGCAGTGTACTGAAAGGGAGCAGCGCTTTGAGCACTAAGGTGAGACTACTGGGTCCTCACGCATCACCGGCAGCCCTTTATCATGATTACAACACAGCTGTCATATTAGCTGGAAATGAAGCTGTGCTATAGTCCTGCAGTTAAAAGCAGGCGTAGCAGGAGGCAGCAGCGCCCGCTGTTTATACCAACTGTATTGGACCCCTGGCTATGTGCAGGGTCAGACCCCAACAGGGGCGAGGTCAAACGTAAATCAACCATTAGCAATGACGGGGATGTAATGTTTAAAATGCAGGTGGGTTTGTGATTTAAGGGCTTTTTTTCCCCCTCACACCGTGTCACGCCAGGGCAGGTTAGCTTTATTTACCACGTTGCAGGGAACTAATGTGAAAAGCATCAAGAACAATATGTGTGCGTAGCCCTCTCCATCCCCACCCTCCTCCTCCCAGGAACACTTGTGAGAGCACGAAGAGTGATGTGGCACCACAGCCGTCCCAGCTTGTCTGTCTTAGCCAGCAGAAACAGGTGTAAGCTGTGAAAGTGCTTGATGAATGTTCTCTTTAGTGCCGGTGACTGACTGCCCTTATTCAAACAGCAGACAGCTCCTCTGGCTAAGTACTCTGGGAGTAGATACTGTACATGGCTCACATAGGCACACTGTGCAACCAGGCAAGGAAACACACAAATACATGAGCACGTGCAAACAAAGACACCTAGAGACTTTTTTTTTTGCCAGCTTCAGCAACACTTACAGGAAAGCCTGCTCACTGGGAACATGATCATTGATTGATTGTGTTTGCTGATGATAAGAGACGTGAGTACCTCAACTGTAGCCTCCCCCAGAGTGCAGTATGTGGGCGTGTGTGTTTGTGTACAAGATGCCTCCATTGTGATAATTATTACACTGCAAAGATGAATAGGCTGTGAGAGGATACAGGCACGCACATGACAACTTAATCAAGCCACACGGAGAAAATTAGGATTAAAAAAGGGGAAGAGAAATGTGAAAGACTGTACTCTTTTTTTTTTTATGATCTATGAATAGAGTGTGAAACAAAAGGACAGCAGTGGATGAAGAGACGGCGCAATGATGAGAGACTGTTCCCCTCTGGGCTGAAGAAATGACTGACAGAAGACGGGGTCGTGATCTGACTTCCGTTTGACAAAGGAAATAAAGAGTCACATTTTAAACAAAGAGCTCACCATCCAAAATAGCTTTCATCCCTTTCAGTGTGATTATGAGCAGCGTGAAAGGGGACGTAAAAATACACACACACACACACTTGGGTACACATCAAATGCACAGGAAAACAAATCAGCAAACACCCACTTTTAGAGCTGTGCATCCTTTATTACTTGTGGGTTATTGCTTTTTCTTTTGTTAGCTGGCCTCTGACCCTGTCTGCACTCAGTTGTTTATTCTGTTTCTTTTATATGAAGTGGAGAGAACTGTATATTTGGGAGGGGAACATTTTTACACGTATCTACAATATCTGAAGGCTTTAATTTCCCTAAGCTACATACAGATATTGATAAAATGATAAACATGATATGGAGGGATGATGATGAGATGCTCTCAAAAAGTGTTGTTGGTGTGGCGATCTTTGGCTCTGCATGTCTGATAGATAGCCTCTTGTAACCTTTCAGCTGACATCCTGTCCCTAAGAAACCAATTACTCCCTTGTCTGAAGTTTTTCTGCAGCTCACGATGCCCGCTTTTATCTAGGCATGCCTTGGTGCAGGCCAGTAGTCACTGACTATTTAATTTATTTATTTATTCTTTTTTTACTTAAAACAGTTATGGTGCTTGCTTTTATTTTAGTTTCTGTTCTGAAATATTGCTAAAAATCCTTTCATGCACAATTGGATTCATGAAAATAACAGGCAGTTGAAAAGCACTGGGTTGTCATGTGCTTCAATGTGGAAAACAACGTGACTGTTTGTTTTGGATATTGATGCATGGGCAAGCAACGCACAGTGACATACAGTATCTGGTTGATTTGTTTCAGCAGGACAGCCGTTCATCACATACAGGAGACAGGAGAATACCTACAGCATCGACCTGAATATGGTAAATACATCCAGCATTCTCACGCTATGTGTATTCATGCAGGATGTTGTATAATGGGATGGTGAGTGTGCAGCAGCACAACAGTGCTTCATTAATCATTGTTTTACTGGATTCATTCTTGATACAAAGAAAGGGAATTTGTCTTGCACTGCTGGAATGAAATATAATATTAGGACTAGTCTATGGCAAATAAAGAACTGCACATTGCAAACGAAATACAATACACACCAACTTTTGTTGCTTTCAAAAGCCTCTTGTGGTCTTCAGTGTGGAGCCCCTTGAGAAATCGTGTCTTCTTCATGTGCCTTGATGGAGCTGAGATTGTCACTGGGGGGGAACTCTGCACGTAGATTTAGCTTTGGTTGTCAAAAACTCCACAGTTTTGAGATGGCACAAAGCATGATGCCTGGCAGCATTGTCTGTCTGTATTCTGGTGTCTGTGGGTGAGCAAAGGATCAGGTTGCTTAGTAATGATGTAGATTTAAAAGTGGATTTATTTGCTCTGTTAGCAGTTGTACATAGGTGTGTTGTGATTATTACTGATGTGGCAATTTGTGGTCCTGACACTGACATAAAAAAAGCATATTAAGGTGTAATGTTGTCATTATGGGCAGCCATGGCTCAGGATGTAGTGTGGGTCATCCAATATCCGAAGGGTGGTGGTTCAAATCCCACTCTGTCTTAGTCATATGCTGTTGTGTCCTTAGGCAAGACACTTCACCCATCTTGCCTCTACTGTCACTCATACTGGTGTGTGAATATTCTGTGGTGTTTGGAAGAGCCATTTGGCGGGAATTGGCAGCCATGCTTCTGTTAGGCTGCCCCAGGGCAGCTGCCAACACCAGTGTGAGAATGAATGAGTAATGGATCAGTAATGTAAAGCGTTTTGGGTGCCTTGAAAAGCATGACAGAAATCTAATCCATCATTATTATTATTATTATTATTACTGTTAGGGATGCACCAATACCAGTATCGAGTATCGGTCCTTGTACTCATACTCATAAAACTACTCCGATACAACTACATCGATATCACTTAGGGCAGCGTGACATTCACAGTTAAGTGCAGGATGCGAACCTTGACAGAAAATACCACTGGGAACCGTGGAGGTCGAGGATCTGTTCAAAGAAGGACTGTGTGAGTTAGTGAAAAACTACTGACATATTTATGACAACTACCCTCAACAATATCAACCTTAGTATCCACATTATCATTACCTCTTCCCGAAATTAGGTCATTAATTATGTGAAACAAGACAACAGTGAAACCGTTTGTATTCCATTTGACATTACAAAGAAAATAAAAACAACTTGTACTCATCATCTTTCGCTTATGCAGGTCCGGGTCACGGGGGCAACAGCTTCAGCAAGGAAGCTCAGACAACCCTCTCCCCAGACACTTTCACCAGCTCTTCTGGGGGAATCCTGAGACATTCCCAGGCCAGCAGAGAGCTATAATCCCTCCAGCATGTTCTGGGTTGGCCCTGAGGTCTCCTCCCAGATGGACATGCCCACAACACCTCCCCAGGAAGGTGTCCAGAAAGCATCCTCACTAGATGCCCAAAACCCTTCAACTGGCTCCTCTCAACATGGAGGAGCAGCGGCTTTACTCTAAGTCCCTCCCAGATGTCTGAACTTCTCACCTTTTCTCTAAGGTTGAGGAAACTCATTTCAGCCACTTGTACCCGCGACCTTGTTCTTTCGGTTGTTATCCAAAGCTCATGACCTAGGTGAGGGTCAGAACGTAGCTTCCTCTCCAACACAATAGACCGGTTTAGCATCCACAGATGCTGCCTCAACCCACCTGTAGACCTCCCGCTCCATCCTACTCTCATTCATGAATAATATCCCAAGATACTTGAACTGGCCTGAGACTTGGAAGTGCTGATCTTCATCCCAGCTGCTTCACACTCGGTTGCAAACTGCCCCAATGAGAGCTGGAGGTTGGTGCTCAATGAAACTTAGAGAACCACATTATCCGCAAAAAGCAGAGACAAGATTTTCCCACCACCGAAATCAACCTCCTCCCCCACCCGGCTGAACCTAGGAATTCTGTCCATAAAAGTTATGAACAGAACCGGTGACAAAGGATAGTCCTGGCGGAGTCCAACCCTCACCGGGAAAAGGTATGACTTATTACCAGACCAGACTTGCACTTCTCTGGTACAGGGACTAAATGGCCACTGACAAGTAACCATCCACCCCATACTTCCGGAGTACCCCCACAGGATGCCCCTGGGGACACGGTCATAAGCCTTCTTCAAATCCACAAAACACATGTGGACTTGATGTGTAAATGCCCCCTCCAGCACCTAGCAAGGGTATAGATCTAGTCCATGCTCCAAGTCCAGAGCAAAAAACACATTGCTACTTGTCTATCTGAGGTTCAAGTATTGACCCTCTTCTCCAGTACCCTGGTGTAGACCTTACTGGGGAGGCTGAGGAGTGTAATCCCCCTGTAGTTGGAACACATGGGGACCACCACCCCGGTGTGCCACTTCAAAGGTACCACCCCTGATATCTACACAATGTTGTAGAGGCATGTCAACTGTGACAGCTCCACACCACCCAGAGCCTTGAGGTACCCAGGATGGATCTCATCATCCTTAGGGGCTCCACTGTTGCCAAGTCGCCCCACCACCTCAGGACTTCCGCCCCGGAGATTGGTCCATCCGCATCCTGGTCCCCCAGCTCTGTTTCCTCTCCAGAATGTGTGTTGGTGGGAATGAGGAGCTCCTCAAATTTTTCCTTCCACCACCTGACCCTCAATTGATGTCAGCTCTAATCTGTTTTGTGATATAATATGAAATTATACCAAATCACTCTTTTGACCCTATGTATAATATTTAAAGTGTAAAAACCTTTTTATTTAGCAACAGCCTGATTATAATGTTCAACATTCACCTGCGATATGATTTACACAACAATATGTTTTTAAGTGTAATAGATGATAAAGTTGTTATTGCATTCATTTAACTGGAACTCCTATAGGACACAGGAGTCAAAGAGGGATTTGGTAGTAAAGCCATAAGAATGGATTTATTCTCAATGATGAGAATGATGGAAAAAAAAAATTATGCACACACAAGCTACAATGTCTTATTAATGTAATTCTATCTACACTTTGCCGTAAGTCCTCTCTTTTGTCCTCAGTTTTCTCTCCTCTCTCTGTGCTGAAGTGTTCTTCAAAGATCACCTGAAGTACAGTAAAATGACTGAAAGTAATTAAGTTGGTTCACAGATTTACAGTAATAAACCTACTTCATATTCTAATACATTTAACCCCTTTTCCCAGAAGGTCACTGTACAATAAATCACCTCAAAGTGAATATAGGGATTAGCTGTAATGCTGCTGTGGGAAATCTTTTTTTTTTCAAAGTGAATCTCTGTGTGCCTTGTACTAAATAAGAGCTCTGATTCTGCATTTTGAAGAACACTAACAACACCTTTTTGTGTCACTTGAGCAGAACAACCGGTGCAACAACCCAAAAACAACATTTCTATCTATGAGCAGACACATGCTTCATCAAACTTTAATCATTCCCGAGCGATGTCCTCCTCCAATCGAATGCATTCTCATGCATCCTCCCACTTTGTCACCAAGGAGGTGGGTGAAGTTGAAATGTGATGGTTTACTTGTGAGATGACATATTATTATATAGTGCTTACACTTTAATGATTTATCATCACCATCCTCCATGTCCTCTGAATGTGTTTTTGTAAACTGGAACATGCTTGGTGTTTTTCTGTGGTGAGTCCTCATGTCAGAAAAACATATATAACAGAAACGGAACGATTCATGATACAAAAACAAGATGAAAAACCACAGCTTATGAATTAACCCATAAAGACCCAAAGAGACACCAACAACCAAAACCATCTACTGATCTAAGATGATTAATAGGTTCTGGTGCATTAAGCCTATCCATACACGTAAATAACTGGTGTAAAATACAGTTTGTCATCTTTTCATGGTCATCAGATATCACCCATTTGGACGTTCAGAGGCTCTGTAGTGAACGTCGAAACACTGTCATCTTCTACAACATTGATTCACCAGTAAAACCCATGGAATTGGATTAATGACAGTAGATGATTTATAATTTTGTCATTGATAAATTTTGCTGAAAATGTATATTTTTCTTCAGGTTTCTCTGGCTTTTATATAATAACTTTCAACGTTAATCTGAGCTTTAATGAACATGTACATGATCAGTCAATTAAAGATAGAAAAATACAAATATTTTCACTGAAAAAACACAAAATCCATCCATCCAACCATCTTCTGCCGCTTATCTGGGCTTGGGTCGGGGGGCAGCAGGGAGTCCCAGACTTCCCTGCCCCTGGCCACTTCTTCCAGCTTATCCGGCGGGATCCCGAGGTGTTCCCAGGTCAGCCGAGAAACATAGTCTCTCCAACGTGTTCTGGGTCTTCCCTGGGGCCTCCTGCCGGTGGGACGTGCCCCGAACACCTCACCAGGGAGCCGTCCAGGAGGCATCCTAACCAGATGCCCAAGCCACCTCATCTGGCTCCTCTCAATGTGAAGAAGCAGCAGTTCTACTCTGAGCCCCTCCCAGATGACTGAGCTTCTCACCCTATCTCTAAGGCAGAGCCCAGACACCCTGCGGAGAAAGCTCATTTTGGCCGCTTGTATTCGCGATCTCATTCTTTTGGTCACTACCCAAAGCTTGTGACCATAGGTGAGGGTAGGAATGTAGATTGACTGTATACAGAGAGCTTCGCCTTTTGGCTCAGCTCCCTCTTCCCGATGATGGACCGGCGCAGAGCACGCACCAATCCGCCTGTCAATCTGCCGCTCCATCCTTCCCTCACTCGTGACGACCCCAAGATACTTGAACTCCTCCACTCGGGGCAGTATCTCCCGACCCGGAGGGTGCAATCCACCCTTTTCCGGTTGATGACCATGGAGTCAGATTTGGAGGTGCTGATTCTCATGCCAGCCACTTCGCACTCAGCTGCAAACCATCCCAGCGAGAGCTGGAGGTCACAGCCTGACAAAGCCAATAGGACAACGTCATCTGCAGAGAACCAATCCTGAGGTCACCAAACCAGACTCCCTCAACACCCTGGCTGTGCCTAGAAATTCTGTCCATAAAAGTTATGAACAGAACCGATGACAAAGGGCAGCTCTGGCAGAGTCCAACTCTCACCAGAAACGAGTCAGACTTATTGTCAGAGATGCAAACCAAGCTCTGGCACCAGTCATACAGTGACTGGACAGCCCTTATCAAGGAGTCCATTACCCCGTACTCCCAGAGCACCTCCCCACAGGACCCCTGAGGGACACGGTCAAATGCCTTCTCCAAATCCACAAAACATGTGTAGACTAGTTGGACAAACGCCCATGCACCTTCTAAGATCCTGCTAAGAGTATAGAGCTGGTCCACAGTTCCACGACCAGGACAAAAACCACATTGCTCCTCCTGAATCCGGGGTTCAACACACCAATGGACCCTCCTCTCCAGGACCCCTGAATAGACCTTACCAGGGAGGCTGAGGAGTGTGATCCCCCTGTAGTTGGAGCACACCCTCCGGTCCACCTTTTTAAAGAGGGGGACTACCACCCCGGTCTACCAATCCAGAGACACTGCCCCCAATGGCCATGCGATGCTGCAGAGTCGTGTCAGCCAAGACAGCCCCAAAACATCCAGAGCCTTCAGGAACTCTGGGAGAACTTCTTCCACCCCCACACAAAATACAGAGGATGCTATAATACAGGGTTTGTGTAGATATCAGCAAATACAATTTAATCTCCTTTTCAATGCTGCTTTAAACAAATTAAATACCTATGTCCAACTGCCGACACAGTTTTATATATAGTTTTATATATACCATCGATGGGCTTCAACCAGGTTCTGAATAGTTCCTCCTCCAGTCACTTCTGCTGAAACTTGCATTTTCCCATTTTTCCAGTATTTGCTAATATTCCCTCTGCTCTTTCCCCACAGCATGAACACACTCACAACACATTGAATTCTAAGCATCCAGTGTTGTGACTTTGTGTATCGGACATAAACAATAGACAGTTAAGGGGTTCCTCCTGTCAATCATCACACTATACTTCTGATTAAAATTATTAAATGGTTATACAATCTAAATAAATAACTAAATAAATAAATAACAATGCTGTTTTCCATCAAGTACATTTTTCAGTGCCTCTGGACATCAAATTCAATGCTTTTTAATGACCCGCAGAAACCCTGTTATAATAAATAGTGAAATATTAAATAGAAAGAACAATTAATTTGGGAACTGCCACAAAAGAAGCACTTGGTTTTTATGGGTTAAATTGGTTCAGTAATACCTGAGGTTTACTGTAAATGAAAAGCTATAATAAAATGTTGAGTTATGTGACAGTAATATATATATATATATATATATATATATATATATGAACAGAGAAAGTACAGCTCTTTCATTAATGCAGATATCAAAAAATCAGGTGCAGTTTGGGTCCAAGGACATATCACGACCCAGCTTTGTAACACACACACACATGCACGCACACACCCACCCACGCACAGACATATATATATAATAAAAACATTTTTCAAAGTGGTTTGTGTTGCTTTTACAAATTATTGATCACAGCAAAGTGTGAGTGTGACCTCGCTGTCTTTCTTCTTTTTTGGTCCCAGTATGTATAGACTCCAGCTGAGGCTGTGAAGTGCGTCAGGGCAGACAGGAGAAAGCTACTACAGTGTCTTTGCCTGCGTGTGTTGTTGCATGGGCGGATGTCTCACAGTGAGAGTCTATATGCATTTGTGTTACCTGCATGGGATTCCTGTTACAGCAAAAAAAAAAATAAAAAGGTGTGAATTGTAAACAAAAGGTTTGTATTTGAGTGTAAATGTGTTTGTTTTTTTGGTGAAAGGTGAAATGTGCAGGTGAGAACAACACGATACAACTGCTAAACTCTGAGTCAAAGATTTATCATGTCTGTAAGAGTCGTGGAACGCAAATAGGTCAAATGAAATCTGTTTTAGTCTACCTGGAACAACTAGACTTAATTACACTAATTAAACAGGGTACAGGGCCATGTTTTCCACTGTGGAGCACCCTGTCTCCTTTTAACAACACTCAGTAAATGTCTGGGATCTGAGGAGAGCAGCTGCTGGAGTTTTAGGAGATGAATGTTGTCCCTTATAATGGATTCTAAATGTTCACCAGTGTCTGTGTCTGCTCTGTGGGTTTTTTTTCTCATGATGCATCAAATATTTTCAGTTGGTGAAAGATCTGGACTGTAGGCAGGTCTGTCGAGCACCAGACTTCTCTTCTGTGAACCCATGCTGTTGTAACAAATGCAGTGTGTGTGTGTTTTTTTTTTATTGTCTTAATGAAATATGCAAAAACCTGTGCAGTATATACTGTTCAGCATCAACAACGCCTTTATACATGTGAATGCTGCCCAATCCAGAGACAGGAATTCCTCCCCATGATTCATGTTGTTGCTGTCTTATTTTTCATTGAAATGTTTTTTTCTTGTTTTGATTTGTTTTGTTTTTATGGCACAGTAGTGTGATGCTTTGCACTAAGTGGTTTGGAAAATGAACAAATGAATAGTACATTTTGTCACTTTAAATGTTAGATGTGTTGCATGTATCTGTGTTCTACTATGACGTAAAGTAAAAACAAAAAAGGAAAAAACAAGTGGATCCAGGCATAACAAATCCCACCCCTTATAGCTTGCTTTGGCATCAGTCCAGCTGATGTCATCATGTCTATGTGTGTGCTGATGTCAGCATATCAATTGTCTCTAAACCAGAGGTTGCACTAGACATTTTTTATTGTCTGTCATTTTGACGGACAGAGTCGTAAAAGTTCTGTCATAGTACATTATTATCCGTCATTTCAAATTAAAATTTTAATGAGACATATTTAGTACTGTTTAATGTTCAAAAACATGTCAATGATGCAGTAACTGTAGTTCTTACTGGCTGATAATCCTTATCACTATTACTTATCCTTCATCCTCCACCGCAGCAGTTCCTCTTTTTTCACTGCGTTTATCAATGCCATCACATTTGCTGGACTTTCTAAAATAACTAAGCAGACTCAGCTGTCTTAACATTTTGCACTAGCAAAGTAGTATATAATTCTGGCTTAAGTCAGATGAATGAGACAAGACTTGACAATGACTGATTAATACACATACTTGTAATTAACCAGACAGAGGGTCTACAACAGGTGAACTAACAGAGGTCATTTGAAAGAAGTCACCAAAGTTAGAGTCCTGCACAGGTCTACATTCCAAACCCACTTAAGGGCTTTATTTTTATCTAAAACAGACCATCATTGCTGGTCAATGACATGTGTAGTTGGATTTGAAATTCACTCAAACCGGCTTTGGATCAACCATAGTTCCATCCACCTTCTTTTCCTTTTGGCTTTTCCCTTCAGAGGTCTCCAGTGAATCATTTGCCTCCATCTAACCCTGTCTTCTACATGCTCTTCTCTCACACTGATTACCTTCATGTCCTCTTTGACTCCATCCATACACCTCCTCTTTGCTCCTCCTCTAGTCCTCCTACCTGGCAGTTCCAAACTTCTACCAATATCTTCCCTCTCTCTCCTCTGGACATGTCTGAACCATCTCAGCCTGGCCTCTCTGACTTTATCCTAAAACCTCTTACATGTGCTGTCCCTCTGATCTACTCATTCCTGATCCTACCCATCCTGGTCACTCCCACAGAGAACCTCCTCATCCTCATCTCTGCTACCTTCATCTCTGCCTCCTGTCTTTTCTTCAGTGACACTGTCTCTAAACCAAACAACATGGCTGCTCTCACTTTTGGACACTTTTCCTTTCATTTGAGCTGGAACTCTTCTATCACACATCACACCAGACACTTTTCTCTACCCGTTCCATACTGCCTGTACACGCTTCTTCACCTCTTTTACACACTCTTCGGTGCTCTGGACTGTTGACCCTCCGTACTTACACTCCTCCCCCTTCTTTCTCTCTTCTCCCTCTAACCTCACTCTTCCTCTTGGGTCCCTCTCATTCACACACATGTACTCTGTCTTGCTGCGGCTGACCCTCATTCCTTTCCTTTCCAGGACACACCTCCACCTCTCAAGCTTCTCCTCCACCTGTTCCCTGTTCTCACTACACATCACAATGTCATCTGCAAACATCCTAATCCATGCAGATTCCTGTCTAACCTGGTCTGTCAGCCTGTCCATCACAATAGCAAACAGGATGGGGCTCAGAGCTGATCCCTGATGCACTCCCACCTCCACCTTGAACTCATCTGTCACACCTACAGCACACCTCACCACTTTCTTACAGTCCTCATACATGTCCTCACACTCACATGTCCACCACAGTTCCTCTCTGGGAACCCTGTCAAACTTTCTCCAGATCTACAAAGACACAATGTAGATCTGGAGAAAGCTTATGACCACGGTTCCATCCATGAATCTTCTTTTATTTTTTCACTTCCTTTTCTGCTACCCACTCGCATTTTGCTTAATTTTACCTGTGCCCATATCCCCCAATTTTTAAAAAAAATTTTTATCCATCCCTGCATCTTGTTGTGGGTCACCCATCGGTCACCTGACTCGGTACATGATTCTGCAGTGTTGTATTCAGTGTAGCTGTGAACAGTGGTGCTGTAGGATCAGGTAGGATGCTGTTATGAACTGTTTGATGTCTTGTTAAGAGACAGAGAGACCAGCAATCCTGTAGCAGGTTCTGTTCACAGTGTTGTGTGAACCTTTCTTTAGTAGATTACCCTCAGTATTTCTATCTGTCAAAATGACGGACAGCCTTCACAAATTTCCATCACTGAAATTGGATCAGAATATTTTCAGTTAATGCGACCTCTGCTCTATATATGTGCCAAGTTTGACATAAATTGAAACAAAATGTATTTTTTTATAGACATTTGAATTTTGCCCATTATAAATAAAAGAGAGGAGAAAAAAGAATTTAAAAATTCATTAAAAATATCAAATTTTAACCTACTATCCCCAAAATGTAATCACATCTATTCTGGGTCACTGGCAATCAATAAACCTAATTTGGTATGAATCCAACCAATAGTTTTGCAGCTAGAGTGTTAACAAGCAAACAAACAAGCAAACAAAACAAACTGAAGCAAAAACAATACCCCTTGACTCCCCTTTGGGGGTCGGGGTAATTAGATTCACAAATCATTGCTTTGTATTTTTATTAACATTTTAACCAATATCCCAAATTTGGGGGGAATAAGCTTGTAAATCATTGTATTATGTGTAAAAAAAACAAACAAAAAAACAACAACTTATGAACAGTTTATAAATATATCATTATTTAGCTGGAAAGCACCTTATAAATCATTAAGAAGCTGTTATAATAAATAAATAAAATTAAAAAAAAACAGCCACAAGTGTCCTGCTCCTTGTCTAATAATGAGCCCGCATTTCCCTTTACAGCCAAGTCTCAGACCTCATTAGTTATTGATCGTCCTTTGTCTTCTCCACCAACAGCATTTACACTGTACCTGTCAGCTGCATCTGGTATTTAGAGTTACTAAATTCAACCACTACCTCCAGGTCATAATATTCTAATGTTATTTGTCCAATATCAAACAATCACAAACTAAAACTTACTCTGTTGTGTAGCTCACCTCACAATTAGCCTCCCCTTTATCAATTTTAAATGTTGGTAACTCATTAATAAATGAAGAAAGACAGAAACTAATGCTGATTGATGAAGAAAAAAATGAAATATTCAAAACAACTTGAAAAATCTGAGACATCGAATACAAAAATAGGAGCTGTGCTTTTCCCTGAAACATTTGTTTTTATTGCTTTATACGTATTTCCCCATATATCCAGATTTGATCTCAACATAGAGGCAGAGAAATGCACATATGTGGTCATTAGAACATTCTACATGCATAACTCATGTCAGGGAGGATTTATAAATCTAAGGTTAACTATCTAAACCATCTGCCTCTGTCTCTTTTAAGTCTTCTCATACATGTGTCAGTTGCTACATTGACTATAACATCACAAGGGTTATATATAGAAGTATCAGAAGTTTTCCTAGGGCTGGGCGATAAAATAATAACAACATATACTGCAATATAACTCTCCTTGATAGAAATATGAGACATGTTCGATATCATTTTCATAGAATGAATTAATGCATGTTTTGACAGACATAAGAACAGCCAATTGTAATGAAGCAGTGCTGCACTGAACCAATCACACTAGAACCATGGCAAGTTGGGGTGACGCCCACAGCACAGGCGGAAGAGCAGCCAGCACGCAGGCTATTATTTGGGCTGCAGCAGGAGATGAATGTTCCCTCAGGAGAAAAGGAGACTGCGAACTCTCCGACCGGGTTACTGAAAAGTAGGGTGTAAACCATCTGGGTTCAGAGCCTTCAATACAATATACATGTAGACTATGTGAAGAACGCAAACACTCACTGCGGCAAAATTGGCAAGAGATTCACAGATTCACATTTTGTGGCTCAATGGATCATCGGTCAGTAACCACTGAGACAAATGACAGCTCTATGCAGTTTTGGTAACAGAGAGGAAACTCCAACCCTGTTTTCATCCAAACAAACAGTCCTTAATGAGCAGTAGATGGCATTGCCTCCAATGTGGAGCCAGTTAGTGAGTGTGAGTTTAGGGACCGTCTGCAAAGTGCAAACTGGAACATTTCTACATATTTAAAATGCAATAATTTTGCTTCTACTCAGTGAAATGATACCAGATTTATCTCACATACCCATGAACCACTTCTGCAGACAATACACCACTCAGATAGGACAAATATCATACACAGATTAGTGAAAATATACTATGAGATACATCTGTATTTAAATGGGTCTATATAGTGTCAGCAAATGATGTATTAATTAATTTAATTAAACACTAACACTAACACTTAATTCATTTAAACACTTATATAATGTTCTTCAGCACATCTGTCATGTTCAACCTCTGACAGAAAATGAGTTAGATTTAATTTTTTTTTTTAAAAATAACGTTCTGATGTCTTCACAACTAACTTATAAGTGACAGAAAATTCAAGCTGGATAAAAATAGTGATTTGATTTATATTGTGATACATATTGATATCGTCTGATATGAAAAAAAAAGAAATGTTATTTTTTTCCATATTGCCCAGCCCTAAGTATTCCCATTCATTCCTCTGGTAGAAGTATAGATACTAGGGTTTAAAAAGACTTCTGTAGAAGTTGAAGTATCAACACATGCTTTTTACTCCAGTAAAAGTCCGTATTTTCCGGGCTATAAGACACACCAGCCGCAGCTGATGTCAAATCGCATCTGACTATAAACCACAGGTGTGACATGAGATATTTACACAGAAAGATGGTAAACAGAAAGATTATATAAGTATTTGTTTACATTCCTTCTCTGCTTTTTTCCAAACAGTGCCTGTAACACAGCAGTTAAACAGCTGGTTAAAAAATATCTCCAAAATCTCCACCTGCCACTGAAACCATTGAACTCCTCTTCTTCAGTGTTCATACATATGCATTTCTTCATGTGTTTTCCATAATGAGGGTGTGTGAATGAGTTAAGTGTAAAACTAGCGTCTTCCTCAGTGCATCACCTCTTCCACCTGTCTGTCTTGCTTTTGCACTTCCTGCTAGACCGCCCCCTGGAGGCCGTAAAAATCTATACTGGAGCCGCATCATTGTATAAGCCGCAGGGTTCAAAAGGAGAAAAAAGCAGCAGCTTATAGTCCAGAAAGTATGGTACTGGTTTCAGAACTACTTAAATTAAAAGAGTAAAAAAAAAAAATGCCATTTGGATAAAAGATTAGGCGGTGCCACAGGGGCCTATAGTGCACTACCCCACCTTTTTCTAAAGGCCATAATGACTATAATGTTATATTAAAATGTCAATGTTGAAACATTTGGGATGCACTGGGTTACTCATTTCAGCCACATGCCCATTGAAAATGAAAACATTAGTCCGATGCAAATGCTTTGAAGAACCATATATGTGCACTACTAAGCATTAACATGTGTTAAT
>JAPSES010000002.1:18435128-18449214 GCA_029822895.1 Maxillicosta whitleyi
AAAATGAAAACATTAGTCCGATGCAAATGCTTTGAAGAACCATATATGTGCACTACTAAGCATTAACATGTGTTAATTAGTGTGTCTATATGCAGCAGAGTGGTTGGGACATTTCACTCCAGTTCTTTAAAGTCTCTGCCATGGACATCTTCATACATACACCTGCTATGTCCTAGTTAGATTGTGATGGTGTGTAGGTACGATGGACCATGTACAAACTAATAAGGTGTCAGAATGATAAACATTTATACTTCTCATCCACCCACAATCAAGTTCACTCTATCTAGAATATGAGATTTATCTGGATATATATATTTTTTTTTGAATGATGACAAGCTAGAATGAGAATGAACAGAAATAAAATGAAATGAGGCTATTTTTAAAACGTAAGGAGTAGAAAGTACAAATAATTACATGAAAATGTAAGAAGGAGAAATAAAAAGAATGAAAAATAATTATTCCAGTTTAGTATAGATAACCTACATTTCTACTTAAGTAAGGTAACAAAGTACTTGTACGTTGTTATTTGACACCTCTGGCTATATAACTGTACAGTGATTCAGTGGATTCAGAACTAGATTCTTCAATCTCATGTACTGAGCAATTTGTTCTCACAAGCTACTTCCAATAAATGTTTCCTGTGCAATACACCCAGAGAGTCTTCTGAGTGTTCCTTGGTCTTTAGTCTCTGTCTACACCTGCTCTCAGGAAAATTCCCTTTCAATATATATAGTGTGTGTTGACATCACATTGGTCACTTCAGCCTGTCACACACAAAATGTTCCTGAGTTAAAAACTTTTTTTTTTTTTTTTTTTTTTTTTTTTTAAAAAACCTTGAATATGAAAACTCAGGTGCCAGAAAGCTCCCTGCTCCCCTGGTTGGAGGGTCTGATGGCAGAGAACTTTTTTTGTACCCCTGGTTTCTTTAATTCTGCATAGTGCAGCTTTAACCCAGGAGATGCATTTTAATGATCCAGGTTTCTCTAATCTGCATGACCTTATATATTGTGAAGTCTATAAAGCCTGTCATAATTTAGAGTTTAAAATCTTTATTGGCAGAGGAGCAAGTAACTACAGCCAGTACAAACAGTAAAGGTATTACATTAAAAAGACAGTATTTAGTTTAAATATCATGCAAAAACAGAGTTAGACCATCAATCATTATATTGGTGTATGATTAAAAAAACCTCCAGAGGTAAAAGTAGGGAAGCTTGACCAAGTTTGAGCCACAAATAAAGAAGAATTAAGTTAAAAATGTTGGTTGGGTGTTTCTAAGATACAGTCTTAAAATACGAAATTCTGAATAATAATAATGAAAGTGTGTTTTGCTCAAATGTGTTTGTCTCAGAGCTACTGGATCTACTCAAACCACATATTACAATACATTCACTCTACAGGGTTTATCCAGAGGAAGATTTACAAATCTATTGTATAAAAGTACATAAACCAATATGTTTAATAACATCTTATACATATATAATGAAAACATTAGCTAACTAGCTCTTTTGTCATTTGTTTTCCATCCTTATTAAAGTGTATAAGATTTAGGACATCTCACCTCTGAGGAAGAAAATTAAAAAAATAAAAAATAATGATAAACAACACTGTAGACCAGTGATATTGGTAAAAATCAAGTTACTAATATTTAATTACGAGATTTTATATGATACATATTCTGATTCTGATTCTAGGCTACATATTCACAATTTATTTATGTTTAAATGGGCAAGTTCTGCACATAACACCAGTGGACATGATTGGTTATGCTCTAAACCTGGAATAAGATTGCAGATTTATGAAAAACCTACATGTCTGGTTTAGAAAAACCACTAGGATTTACAAATTTAACACAGTGTCTTTACTTATAGCAGTATGTGACCATTTCAAGTTATGTTTTCCATATCACATGCATTGACACATAGGTAGCTTTTCCTGTTCCAATATTGGTCCTATTTTTGGCCCCAATATTTTATTTAAAATTCATTCATTTTGGGATGATTCAGAAAAAGAGTATAGTTTTGTTTTGTTTTTTTGCTTGTATCTCAGGTCATTATTAGGTACATCCTGGGGAGAAATATGTCTAAATCTACCTTTTATCATTAGGTCTAAAAAGCTGGGAAAGTGCCAGGTACCAAAATAAACCCAGTTTCATAGAAGCACCCATATGTGTGCTGTATTTTAAGCAACCAAATTTCTTTTTTTTATAATCACAGCTTGTTTCTTCTTTTTTTTTTTAATATTACAGAGGGTTTCCAAAATGTTAAGTGGATTCTAGTGAGAGCACAGAACTGGTTCATTTGAATCAGGGCTGCATGTGTCCGCAGTGCGGTCGGTGGCTTTCCTGCGGCTATTTGATCTACAATGGCAGTGTAATCTTGTGGATGGCGGTTAATTGTGTATCAGTCCTAATTGCAAATGGATGAGCGCTCCGGACACAAAGACGCATCGGCACACATGCCTCCCCAAACCAAGAAAGCCCCTGGTTCCTGTCACTTAGGCTACACCAGGGAAAATAAACCAAATGGCCACTTGTGACCATGTAGCGCCATCATACAATGTCAACAATCACGTCTGCATTATGCAAAAAGTGGGTAAACAACAGACTGAGGGACACAAATTGGCTCAACACCAGCTGTCTAATTAGCTTTGTGCTGCTCTTGAAAAGCAAACAAACAGTGAAAGCGGGACGGTCTGAAAGCCGGCCAGGCATCGGTTCTAAGTGCTCTGTTCCCCCAAATCAGACGGGGCGCTCCAATTCTGCTCGCATTGAGAGAGAAGGAGGTTTCAAATAAGACACACAGATTAGATCATACGTTAAGTCCCCAGAAGGCCTTCGCTCAGTTATTTTGGAAGCACTGTAAAGACTCACAAGAGGCTTGGGGAAGAATTTACATTTTAATGAAGCTTTAGCTGATTGCTATTACGTATGAGTTCCTCCAACCGCTGAGTTTAAATTCACATGAACCACACAAACAATGCATACGTATGTACACACACACACACGCAGAAAAACAGCCTGATGCACATGTGCTTAAACAGGCCTGCAGATACACACCCACCCGACTAATTTAACACACTCCTGCTGAGAGGTTGTTGCAGAAACAAATTGTCCTGTAAACATAGGGAGAGAGCAGAGAGGACACCCAGGGGTGCATTACGCGACAAAAACACATTCTCTTGAAGCAGAGTGTGGCTGGAAAAAAAAACATTTTCAAATATTTTGCTGCATTAGAAAATGTAAAAAAAAAAAGGGCTTTTTATGTTATATAGAACACAAGGAGGAGCAGTTACCAAAATTTAAGAGAACAGGGAATGGGGTCTTCTTTTTGTTGTACCATCACAGTGACAGCACGGTGTTGAGTAGCAGGAGCGGCGTGACAAGTGGCGCGGCGACGAGTGTTACTGACGAATTTCGCTCAGCAAAAGACGACATGTATCATGTCAGAATCGTCAGGACTCGTCACTTCACTGTCATTTAGCAACAGCCTGCGTGGGAGTGAGGACAAATCCACATTCCTGCATCGTTATCAGGCACATTGCAGTCGGAGGCGTGAGTAATGATTAGTCACATACAGTGGTTGCAGTCATCACTAAAAAAGATGGCAGTAATGGCAGAATTCCTTCCCATTAATGACATTTTCAGCGAGTGACTTCAAACACTGCTACAAAGTCTGCAGCACGCTGTGGAAAAAACTAATCCAGCCTATGCTGTGGGACTTGCTGAAACAAAGTCCTGGCAGTCCTAACACTGCTTTAAAAATGATCAGTTCTCTTGTAAATGGCATGGGCTCCTGGCACATCCAGAATAGGAGACATCTTATCTGCAGAACCCCTCTTATCGCTCAGCCCCAGTGGAAACTATTGCCAGGTAGCAGTTGTCATATGACACACAGCGCTGTGACAAGCCACAGCTCAGCATAGTTTGCTACACCACCGGCAGCCCCCATGTGATAATACATAACGCAACAGTACTGCAGGGTCTCAGATAGCACCAAGGGGAAATATGAACCTGGTGATGATTTATATCTGCCTTATTAAAGAGCTGACTTTGACCACGGTAAAACTGAATTAAGGCTGATTTTTAACAAAGAAGCAGGGTGATGTTATACTGCTGAAATAAAGCGCCTCTTCATTTCCAAGCTGTCTTGTTTCCTTACTCTGCCTTTCTGTTTTCTGCCTGACTCTCTCTGTCTTATGTTTACCAGCATTTGGTGTTCATTGTCCTGTTAAACAAAAGGAAGGGCTGATGCAACAGTCTGTGGCCAGGCGTCTCCCTGGAACAACATAAACACAGCAGACACTGACTCGGCACTCGCTGTTGGTTAACACCACTCCAGCAAACAACACACACTAGACACGTACCGGCCATGCTACCTCGGACGCAGACAAAACCTGATGAAAGGATCCCAGAGGTGATGGAAAAGATAAGTGCATGCTATAAAGTGTAGGTTTGTGACAAGTATAAATCCATTTCTCTATGACAGGAGAACATCAGTTTTTCATTTCTAAAATACTTGTGCCAGACAGCTTTTTGTCACAGACTGTAATCATTTCAGATAGGCCTACATCTCCATACGGTTATGAACTTGGTTTAAAGAACCCCCGGCTCTTTTATCTTATCTTTTATCTTCTGACATTTTCAATATGGAAAGAGCTCCAAGGTGAAAAAAAGAGAGACAAAAGTGAAATCCTTATACTTGCTGTAACCTTGGTGATGATGACCTGGGCTCAGTTAAAATTCATTTTGAGCATTAGTAATTGTAGAATGAGAACTGATAGTCTCAGAGGATGGAGGCCAGGTCTTGAATAAATGAATCGAAAGGTATTTACATCGCTGAATTGACTGGGGGACATTGAATTGACCTTACATTATGGGGTCACAGTTCTCCTTTTCCTTTTCCCACATGGAACATTAGAGCTACTTTACTTCCCTCCTCTCGTCTCTCCCCCTCTTCTCCTCCCTGCTCCTTTCTAATTTTCTCCTCTGCTTTCGCCGCTCTACACGGCTCAATCCTTTCCTTACCGTTAGACGTTATCTCAAAGACCAGATCACCATGGCAACAATTAGTCACATCGTCATCGCCCACACTTGTATTTGATGGCTGTTTTTATTTTGGAGGGTTTGTCGATGCACCCATACCTCATTGGCAGATAGCCAAGTAACCTGTTCTGATGAGGAAGGAACAATGTTGCCATCTGTTGGATCCACGTGTTTGCACACAGGAAAGTGACACGGAAAAAACATCCAAGCATGCCAGTGATGACTCATGACAGGCAATCACATGCCAATTAAGACCTTAGGCTCCATCTACGGCTCTGAGGCTCAATCATATTTCACAAGTTCGAAACACATCTAAGCTGTAGATGTGCCTCTTTGAAAAGGTCAGCATGCACCACAGCATCTTCTTCCCTTGAAAATAATAGAAAAGAAAAATAGAAAGGAGAACAAAGATGCTGTCCTCCTCTGGTTTCTAAGGAGTCTGATATGAAATGCAGCCATACACATATAATGGTGGTATGATACGAGCACAACTAGGGTAAAAGTAGAGTATGAATAGCTTGATGGCAGCTTGGTTAATTAAACATGGAAAATATTTGGGCTTACGACCAGAACTTACATTTATTCATCGGCGCCTGCCATATTGTATATCTCTAAATGAAAAGAGTGCTCTCTTGCAGCAGGGTACCAACTAATGTGAGAGATAATATATTGGCTGAGATTTTGGCTGAGTGTTACCCTTGAAATCTTGGATCTGTTTCTGCTCTCTGGAGGCGCTAATTAAGTTTTTTTTTTTTCTGAAGTCTTACCGATAAGTGATGTAATACTTCATAGTCACAAATAATTTTCCATGTGGGACAGATCATTGCTCTTATTATTTATTCTGCTCACTCATTTCCTTGCCAAGAAAGGGATGTTAAAATGTTTACCTATATTATCAGGATTTCTTCTTCAGATCGCACTAAGAGAGATATCCCACTGCAACAAAGTGCTACAACAAAGCAGCAACGTCTTGTTGTTTAGAGAGTTAGGCTAGATGCTGGTGAACTGCAGGTAAATTAACTCAGGTCTGCTGGGGGCGTTTCTACGGTGGGATCACAGGTGGGAGGACCCCTAGTGAGACTGAAGCCTAGGGCAGGAAATTAATTACTATTCCACAGCACTGTTTAGTAATAGATCTTTATTGTGGACTTACAGTGTGCCTTGTCCGTTTAAGATAGATGACCTTGTCGCGCTGGCCAGTCACTGGCACACAAACGTATTTGCTTTCAGGTCTCTTAACCAGGGAAAGACAGCAGCTTTCGACTTCTTGGACAGTAAAGCTCCACTGTTGCTTGCCAGACACTAGGAAATATAAACACAATTGGTCTACAGCTGCTCATTGTAAAGCAGGTGAGTAGTAGAGCATTGTCGCTGTAATGTATAAATGTGATGCTTCTAGTCTGCAAAACTGATTTATTTCAATATACCAATGTATATAGATGTATTAAAAGGTAATAGAAAAGAAACATCTCCTGTCTTTTTTTTTTTAGCTACTCCTTTTTAGTTTAAGTGTGTACAATGTTTTCCATTTCATTTACTGGGAGCATTTTTTTTTTGTGTGTTTTTTTTTTTTTTTCACCAAAGTGCTTTTATATTCAACCACAGATTGTAATACTCTGTCCTGAGGTAAATGATTCCCCCTAACCAACCTTGGTATATAACTATGTGAATTTTCTCCACTTCATGCTTTGAAAATTAATGCAAGCACCTTTCATTATTTATTCATTGACAGCAAATATTTTTTTCTGTATTCACAAAGAGGCTTTTTTCCCTTCAGAGGACAAAGATATAGATATAGTTTTTGGTTTTGTTTTCTTCAAAGACCTTTAGAAACACTATTTCATGTTAGTACTCCATTCACTCTCCAGGAATGCCAGACTGAAAACATCATCTTAACACAGAGTTTAAAATACTTTCTGATTTTTTACTCAATTATTGCTGAGTTTTCGATGTGAGGGAAACGCAAGCAGACACACATAGAGTTTAATATAGATTACACTGCAGAAATTCTTTGACTGTTGATCCCTTGCATGTCAGTGTAGATTCAGATATCAGGCTCGTGTATCCTAAGATATCTTGAATATCACTACAGCATTATATAACAGTAAAATGGAAACCAGATCAAAACTGCTTTGAGTTTAATGTGATTTTCGAGCCCCATAGTTTACAGATGTTCATTCCAGTGCCTGTTTTTAGAATGTATTAAACCGACACTGATCTTTAGGAGCAAGTTTTCAAGAATATGTAGAAAATATTGTTTATGTGCTTCTAATGAGCTCTTGGTGAAATTTGCATTCTTTAGAACAGTTGTTTTCGCCAATTATCCACAGTAACTCACCACACCAGTCACCAGACCTTACACAACCCCATTTAATTAAGCTAGATCGAGATCCTAACATAGACAGACTGCACTCATTGTTAAAGCCTTTCCCGAACCTTTAAATGTCTGTTGTACTAGACGTCCTCGAGACTGCATTGATCCTCTCGGGTACATTAACCTATCAATGCAGTAGGCACTGTGCATTATGATTAAGCACATGGAAAACATCCACGTTCCTCACTCAGAGGTCAGAGAGAAGCACCTACAGTAAACCACAAAGCACAGCAAGGAGCCAAATCCAAACATTAATATTGATGAGATGGAGTTCATGCTATACCGTATCTATCATGGAGCAAAGATACCCCGATTAAGTGTGTCCAGCGGTATCATGGGAGCTATTAAACCTATAGCACGTGAGGACTGTATAGGAGGGTCCGAGGTATTGATAGGGACACATGCTTATATAAATAAGGGAGCGAGGGGACGGGGAAATAGGCGGCCGTTGAGGTGTGGTGTAATTAAAGTGCAGGGGGCGCTTGTGGTGCTGGCGGGCTTCTTGCCACATTTCCCATTGACTTTCAACTGCATGAGGAAGGTCAACAGCAAGGTGTTTAGAGCAATCTCCACAAATTGTTGGACTGAGGCTTGATAATCTCCAAGGCTTTAATGGATCTCAGATCTGTTTACCAAGTGAGTGCACCTTACAAAGTCATTTGGCAATTGTTTTACCCTCTAACACAATAATAGAACTGGAATTGGCTTTTTGATCAATGACATCAGTGGTTAAGTTGATATATTCAATAAGCACGACAACCTTGAGCCTCATAGAATTACCGTGCGTGCTTATGTGCGTCCGTGTGTGTGTGTGAATCTGAGAATTACAGTCGTGGGTGGTTTATACTGTACAGAGCATTAACAGAGGAATTCATACTTTTACACCGGAGACATTTGCTTTTGTTTTCTCTTCTTATATCTCATTAAATTGTTTCAGGGCATTTCTCTTCAGGAGTTTGACCTAAGGAATCTTTGTGTATTAACAGCTCTTCCCATACATAAAAAAACATTTATCCCCTGCTCCCCCGACAGCTGATTATTATATTGAACATACCTATAATTAAAAACTAAACTGCTGAGTGTTCGCTAGATAAAAATAGGGAGCAAGAGGATGAGTATGAGGAGGTGGAGGAGGATGTGGAGAATGTTCAGCACTGTCCTGTCATGTGTAAGAATTATTGAATTTCTACCAAGGCTGGCCAACGGAAGCAGTAAGTTCGAGGAGGCAAGGGACCCTGGTTTCTCAGCCTCTGAGTTGATCTGAGGGCTGTAATGTTTCCTCTGGTCTACTCTCAGGCATTAATGGTTGAATGGATAGGATTGGACATGCCTGAAGACTCAACCAGCCTCTAGATTTGCTCCTAGCAAGTCTCAACAGCCTGCATCTTAAGTTCAAATAAGCACTGTGGTCACTGCCCTCCTAATGATTTGAGCAACCCCCGGTGTAAAAGCCCTATATCATTTGTAGCTCATTCATTAGAAAGTTATGTGGTTTACAAAGACAGAAACAAACCAAGAGAGAGAGAGAGAGGACTCCCACACAACTAGCCTTAAATAATTTCAGTGGCATGGTGCACAGCCACAACTGTGACAGGAAAAATGAGGTTGTAATATACACGCTATTTGAAGAACTAATAGCTAATAGTTATGGATGGTTATTGGCCATAAGATTGCAGGAGTTCAGTCTTTAAAGCTGACAACAGTAGAGAGAGAAGGAGGAATGAGCGATATGATTTCATTGGTCTTTAACAAGAACTACTTATGACTTGTTACGCCGCATTGCAGCTCAGATGCAGTTGTGAAATATCCACCCTTTGGAGCCTTTTAAGACAGGATTCTTTTTTTTCCTGCCATTTCTTTGTCATCTTAATTTCACTGCAGCAATATCCATAATTCAGAGTGATTTTCCCGTCCTCCTTGTCTTTCCCATGTGAAAAAGTTGGGAGATGGATTCCCCAAGTTTCATAAAAAAGTGTCAGATTCTCAGGCGAACAATGAGAACACTATTACAAGACTTGGCACAGAAAAGCCTCAAAGGCCTTGGCACAAAAGCCTGTACAAATTGAGAAGATAGAAGTGCAAACTCATTAGCTTACCAGGTTTCCAATCACAGCATTTTTTTATATGCTGGATGTCTCAGTCTGCAGAGCTCTCATCTGATGAGAGCCATTTTACATGACTTCAAAGGGAACAGTTCTGCCTTAGAACTTGTGAATGATGTTTCCAGCACTGATATATTTTGTCAGGACATGTATGTTTCACCTTAAAAAGTGTTTGTTCTTGTTAATAATGGACCAAAATTTCCGTTATGTCAGCATTTCATCACATCTTTTATTTCCAGCATATAAAACGGTGTATTGTTATGTGTGACCACTCGCTATTCTGAAACTCTGTTGTGTCTTTGCTACAGTCTGATAAACTTCCTTCACCACGCTTTTTTTTTCCAAGCACTTTCGAGAGTGTGAATCTATCTGTTCCCATCCAATACAGAGCTAAAAGACAGCCAAGATATTTCCCAAATGGCATGCAATGCAGCTCAGAAACAATACTTGACTTTGTGTTTTGGGGGCAGACACTGTTGCAAAGCTGGATGAATCAGCCAGTTTGATGTTGCTTCAGCGTGCACTTACTGCACAACAAATTTTAAAAGGCCAAATCTGAAATAGCAGCATTGTAACAGGTAGAGAGAGCTTTATGTTTCATTCACATCAGAATCCAAATATCACATGCCACCGCTGTGCACAACAAAGCCATGTCTGGTGACACAAGAATCACAAATCCCCCTGTAAAATATGCTCTTTGTGATGCAAATGAAGCCCTTGTAAACACCTTTGACTTATCACATTTAAGCACATTTGAGGTTGGCTTCCCTCCTTGTTTGCTTTTCTTCAACCCAGCTGAATGTCTGTGCTGCAGCCGCATCAAGTATTTAATCTGCAGTTTGAATATTATGATTGCACTCAATCCTGGATTCATTTACGTAAGTGACTGGATTCAAAACTGCAGCCATACGCACATACATTCATTGCACCCCAGCTATCAATGTGCTCCACTTTGAATCGTCCCCCTGGGTACACCATATGGGAGATGTTGAAAGATATACTGCTGTCATTCGTGATTCTGTCATTTTTTGAAATGTGCTGCCTTGCACAATGATGGTGTAGGTAAGATATTACCCTATTATCCCATTAAGGTTCGTACCTCAGAATCTGCAGCGTTCATTTTCAGACAGCTCGTCTCCTGCACCATTTTCATCCTGTGCTGAGAAATGTTCCACTGCGATGCCGCACTACCATCTGCTGGGGAACCCACAGGCAGAGTCAGTCGCAGCAAACGTTCGACTCTACTTCGTCCTATCTCTCTTTCTCTCTCTCTTTCTCTATAACAGAGATTGATTTCTCTGTCTGTCACTGATGACATTGTACGACTGCTGTGTTTAAATTAGCAGCGGACTGATAAAAGAATATAAATGAATTGAATCTCCCTGGATTTAAAATCTTACTATTCATTGATGACAATATTGAAGTGTTGTAACTCTTACAGAAGCCTCACTGATATAGTCTCAAATTGACAATGACCCACGACAGTACACATCAATGATTAGACTTTTGTCTGCCTGTGTATTAGTGGAGAGTGCTTGATTCTGTGCACAGCAGCAACAGCCAATCGCCACAGCTGTTGACTCCCCTAAAACACAGCACAACACATTATGTAATGCAATTATGCATCAACATTAATAGCAGGCAATTGTGCAGGCAACCAGCCAGCTGCAAAAGGTTTATATAACTGCCAAAATTTGACAAATAAAAGAAAAATGGGCAACCTTTCCTGTAAGGAGCAAATTGACAAACACACACACATATGCAGTTGCACAGAGACCATAAGTTATCAGTCTGCTCATTGAGACAGTTTAACAAATTGCCATAACACAATTGTAATATTGCTTCCAGTATGTCACATTGTTAATCTGTATAGCTTGGCTAACATTCAGGTGCTGTATATCGAGTTCAATCATTGGTGAAAGTGCTCTCACAAAGATTCATTGAATTAAGCGTGCATGCATAAAGAAGATGGAGAATAGCTTCAAGCACTTTGTATGTACAATTTGCATAATGCCTTTAATTTCAGTACATCCCTTATTATACCCAAAGGATAGTTCGATCAGCAGACGATAGATGCATTTGCAGTATGTATTATGTATATAGTAGATAAAGGATCGCTAAAACAAATATGCTAACAGATGTTACATAGATTAACACACATTATCAAAAGCACTGGTTTATTCTCAAGAGACACAGAAAGGTCACAGCTGCAGTCTTTATGACAAATACAGAGGAGCGCTAAAAACATCAATTAGACAAGCAGCCTTCCCTGTTCACACGGCACATTATGTATGACAGATGAGATTACAGAATGTGTGATTCAAACTGTCCCTTTCTGGCCCAAATAATCAGTCTACATTGATAGTTGTTTGACCACCACCTTCTCCATTGTAACATGAGATTGTTCTCTGATGCTAAACTTGCTGTAAAAACATTTATTGAGCTAAGACTAGTCACGGTGATGAGACCAGCATCCCACTATGTCTAAAAACAGCCACACTCAAGCCCACAGGAGTGTCACATGGATGTAAATATTTCATTTTGTGCAACCATTCGTATACATTAAAGTAAATCGATCCATGTATGTCCTGGGTTGATATGCACCCTGGTTAGTGCTATGAATAGTAATCACACAGCTCAAGGAGATAAACGGTCTCTGCTGCCACCTACAGGTCTGAAATGGCTTTGTTTAATTTGCTGCTCGACTCATTCTTAAAAACATCAGAAATCTTTCATACTGAGAGCCCTGCAGCAGACACCCCCTCCTCCCTCCCCTTCCCCAGTTTTCTCAGCGCTAAGGCAGACTAAATAATATTAACGCAATCTAATGCAATAAATGTACCCAATCATTCTTGATTGTTTTAAAGATGGAGTAAAACTCAGATTCAGAATCTCTCACAGACAGGGTTTTATTTGCAGTCACTTCCAGAAGGCAGATGCAGTGTGTATGCGCATGCCACGGGGAAATGACTTGCAATCTAAACAGCTGTAAATTTCAGCTGTAGCGCGGCCTCAGCCTATGTCAAGATTTTATAACTCAGATTGATTGGAATTATATAATGCGTGCTGTGACTGACTGACTCCACTCAATGGACCTGTAAAAGGAATAGCATCAAGCAGGAGCTCAGGTCATAAAGAAGCCATGATAGATAAAGGTGGGTTCACTGGGGGCTGAGAGGACCACCACCAACTGAGCCTCAGAAATCCAACTGCGCTAGCGCTTTTAGAATTGCACACAGGGAACATTTTACTTCACAATTTATTTCCAAGAATATAATGCATGGTGAATCATCTTTATTTTTGGCACACTGAGACTGTGGAACTTGCACAGTCTACTTCATTCCTCCTTTAACAACTGGGCACCAGACTGCACGGTCATAATGTGCTGCTGTCAGCCACTGAGCACATTTTTTACAAAACGGGAGGTTAAGCAGCAGATATTATTCAATTTTCATGATTTTTGATTTTGCATATAATGCCGCTGAGGTGTGAGAGTAGTTGTCTTCCATGTGTTGTGCAGTAAATGTAGTGTAGCAGAAGAGCTTATGTTAAATGGATTGGAAAACCAAGTCCTCAAAAGCAGAAAACTGGACCTTTATTAGCAGCAAACAACAAGCGCCTCTAATTAAAACAAGGTAAACCTGCAGAGAGAGAGGGAGAGAGACGCCCTACAAAGTGCTGCTCATTAAAACCCTGTTAACGGGAATTGGTCTGATAAATTCAAGTTGTTTTAAGCTATGGAGACTTTATTAATTAGAACTAAAACATTTGCAGCCCAATTTGATTATGATCAACTTTGAAATATCAATTCATTACTTTTACAGACAGTGGCACCTAATTTGGTTGTAGTAGTGTATTACCATATCATAAGAGACACCATGTCTATAAAACACATAAAATGAAAAGGAAATACACAATAAAGCATTTAATATCATGCTGGGGATTAAATACACAGAATAAAAAAGTTTAATATAAAAGCCCAGATAGAAAATGATGTGGAAAATGTAGATTTTTATAAAAAGTGATATTAAAAAATTAGGAAATATATTTTTCATTATAAACATTATGGATTTATTTTATGCTATGCCTGGTCTATTTTATTAGACACATACAAGTATTGAAGCTGCTCTTATTTACTGATGACACATATATTTTTTGTTCCAGGACACATAAATACAGAACTGAGTAAACTAAAGGTATGGGTCGACAGAAATAAATTATCATCAAACCTGAACAAAATGAGATTGATGCTCTTTGGGAGCTCTGGGAGTGAACTGCAGGCAGGTATTCAGATGGATGGGGTTAGTGAAGTCAAATTTCTAAGGGTGAGAATTGACAACTAAATCAGTGGGAAATCACAGATCAAACATGCACAAACCAAAGCATCAAAAAGCACTGCGGTGTTAAACACAGCAAAGCAAGTCCTAAGTCAGAAATCACTCCTTATGTTTTACTGTTTAGTTGTTCTTCCATATCTAGATTCATATTATTATTATTGTCATTGTCAAAAAAGGCAACGAAATTGTGTTTGGGGTACAATACTTAGTAGCAGCAGGTTTTCAAGTAAAG
>JAPSES010000002.1:18458422-18479068 GCA_029822895.1 Maxillicosta whitleyi
ACAAAATTTAAAAACCCCCCCCCTTTTTTTTTTTTTTTTTTTTTTTTTAGAGAACCAGCTTTTTCATTATGCTTGGCCAGACCTAATGCCAGCATGGAATTGGAAATGTCGTGATAACCAGGCTAGGTAATCACAGTTCCATAGAGTCAAAGTCCTGCCATGCGTTAGTTCTACCTGTTCACTTAACACTGGTGATTCCAATAATTATCCCATCTACCTGGATGAGGAGTTGTGCTCATCAAAATGGGCTGGTTCAGTGAGTGGTTGGAACAAATACATGGCAGGACGTTTACTTTATGGAGCTGGAGTTACCCACCTCTGTGCACAACACTTCATTATACAATCAGTATTCACACCAAGTCAAATTAGTGATGTTTACATGTAAGTAAATGAAATATAGATTACAACAATCATAGATGAAACACAAGAAACTAGTAAATAAGAAAAAAAGACAACTAGACAAGATATTTGTAAACTATATGAGAAAAAATGATTAGACCGCCCCTTGTTTTCTTCAATTTCTTGTTCATTTTAATGTCTGGTACAACTAAAGGTACATTTGTTTGTACAAATATAATGATAAAAACTAAAATTCCTCTTAAGAGTTTATTTTCAGAGCTGATATCTATCCATTGTCCATATTTTCTTGATAAAAACCAAAATCACTTCAGTTCTTACATCAATATCTGTCATTGTAACTGACAAAAATAGTGCTTATAGGCATTCCATGTTTTCTTTTATGTTTGTTTTAGTCACACAATACACACAGGAGTTATTACTTGATTGCATAACCACTGTTTTTGATGAGTTTTGATGGTCTAATAATTTTTTTCTGTGACTGTATACAAGTGAATAATGAGGAAAAACTATGGATGAGGTAGATTACAATTTAACCCATGAAATGCCACTTTTTATATTTGCATTATTAGTTTTCTATTTTGATATAATAACCTTTGAATTTTCTGCACTTTAATGAACAAATAGAAAAAAGCCTGATTGTCACTGTAAAAAAAAATGCAAAATTACAAAAGATAATATAATAATAAATGATGATAAATCACTTAAGAAAGGTTAAATAGAGAACAAAAAAAATCATTTAGGAGCTGCCACAGAATTACCACTGCATTTTTATGGCTTAATTTTCAATAGTTTTTTGCATAAAACCCTCAAAACATAATAAAAATATGCATTGCTAAAATGTAAATACGAGCTTACAATAACAAAATTATATTTAACTGAATAACTAAGACTCATGGGACATTTGTGATCAGTTGCTAAAATTTCAATTATTTCTAGAATCAATTCAGTTGTGATTCACAAGGCTCTTATACAACTTGATTTTTGATTTGACTCAATTCACTTCTGATCAGTTAAGGACATTTCAGTTTCTCCTGAAGGACATTATCAGACAAGTAACTGACCTGAAAGCACTTACACTGATGTACTTTTTATTTAACTCGACAAATGAATCAGAATAAGTGCTCTCATTAGTGCAGGCACAGTCTTACATCACCACCTACTAAGAATAAGGACATATAAAAAAAAATTCGATTTCAGGATTTTATTCATTTTGAATCAATGATTCCAATCAAGATCTTTTTTTTTTTTTTTTTTAAAAACCCAGGCTTAATGTATATAATTTAATAATGGTACATGCACGTTGAAATGGTCACATCTGAACAGTTTTGCGTGTGCACACATGGCTCAGAAGAAGTCACACAGAGAAAGAGGGTAATAAAACTCTGTTCCCAGTCCAAGTCTCACTTACAGTTGGCATCTTGTTGTAAGTTGTGATCATTAAAGTCTGGACAGGACTGTGGAGAGCCAGATTTAGACAGCAGGGATAAACATGAGCTGATGAATTTGCATGTTACACAAAACAGTTACAAGTTAATATTTTTTCTGGGTTCTTTTTTTCCCCTTTTCTCTCACATTTAGTGTATTTAACACTTCACATTCCACAATCAAAAGTACAAAATGTAAGGTTTAACTGCTGATTTACACCTACAAAAGCACGAGAAAAGCCCTGCAGTTCACATGAACTAAGGGATAAATGTTTCCAGAGGATTGATGGCAGCTCCTCACAGATCTGTTCAAACAATCTCACTGTGGGACTATCAGCTTTCTTCAACACATGACTTTTCCATTATTACTCCTGATTTTATCCTTACAATGACCTCAGAGAATGTCACTGTGTTCCATCCATTCAAACACACAGAGGAGTTGATAGGACATAAGTAGTGCACAGAGGCACAATGTAGAAAAAGCATCTTTAAAGCCCAGCTTAGGCATCTGAGTGACACACATCTTATTCGTAGACTGTTGCTGAGACTTGCCCACCTGTTCTTTGCCTTCAGTGGTGTGTTCCTGCGTTGTCAGCGAGTTAGCACATCATGTCACTGTCAGACTGTCAGTGAAACACAGAGGTCCTCGCCCTGTCCTAAGCCTTCATCCTGCAGACTTGGACCCTCTCCACTGACTCACTAATCTAGTAAATCTGACAGCCTGCTGTAATAGGCTTCTTGAAGGCACTATCTAGAGTGATAAAACTACTCATTTCAACACTCTGACAACAGACTGTTAAACTGTTGACACTCTTATCACATGTGCAGTTGGATTTTTTATTCACTTACAGCAAACACTGGCTCAGACATCCACTATTTGTATCGCTACATGAAAAAACAAGAAAAACTCTAAAATTGACCTGAACTGCACAGTTTGATCCAAAATCCCCTTTACTCTAAACCAGGGGTGTCAAACATGCAGCCTGGGGGCCAAATGTGGCCCACCAAAGGTTCCAATCTGGCCCTTGAATTAATTTGCAAAATATAAAAATTCCAGTCAAGGCTGTCAAACTCATTTTAGTTCAGGTTCCATATATATACACCAACATGATAAAAAAAAAAAAAAATAGTCTAATAACCTGCAAAAAACAGTAACTCCATATTTTCTTCTCAGTTGACTGTGGGGGAAAAAAAAGAAATAGACTCTGCCTATAAATAATGGCAACTTCAAGTTTTTCTCTTTGTTTTAGTGCAAAAAAAATGATATTAATTTATGAAAATATTTGCATTTACCAACTATCCTGTAACAATTAAATATGAATAACCTGAACAAATATGAACAACCTGAAATATCTATAGAAAATTCAGCCCAATTTGAACCATTTTCTGCCTGTTTCTTAATGTTTAGTGTCTTTGTAGCTCTGACCCATAATGCACATGTAGCAATGATAAGTTGAGGCACAATAGTGTTAATTGTTAATATTGTTATTGTTCAGTTTTTTCCAGATAATTCACATTTTCTTTGTTTGGGCAGTTTATAAAAGTGAGCAATTTCATAATTTAAGTTTATTTTTCGCACTAAAACAAAGACACAATTTGTAATTGTCATTATTTATAGATTATTATGCTATTATTTAACTGGTTCAGATCAAATTGGGTTGAATATGGCCCCTGAAGAAAATAAGTTTGAGACCCCTGCTCTAAATAACAATGTTTATTTCTCACATGAAGCTGAGTATTTTTCTGAGGTGTTGATCTGTCTGATAAGTTGTGTGTTGTTTCTTCATTGTGGAGACTCTAAGACCATGCTAATCATGTCGGTGGGCTTACAGCAATTACACCGGCTAGATACACACAGGATTAAAGTCTCTTCTTCTCCGACCTAATTGACTTGATTAGTGCAGCGTTAAAAATAAATGGTGACCCACTAGCTTTGTTTTTGTAGTGGCAGGTGCAGGGATGATGAGTATGTCTGCTTCATAAACCTTTCAAAAGGGGATATAGCATCTGGACACCTAGTGCACTACATCAAGACAACAAGTTAGGTTCAGGGTTTTCAGGGTTTTCCTCGATTATTAAGTAAAGATGTGAGATAATGTTTTATTTATGTAGCAGTTTTTCATGTCCTTCACAAGTTGAAGAGTACAGTCAAGTGTATTTTTTTACTGTGCCGTATAACTTTTATTTTTTTTCTGAAGTACATTGAAGAAAAATTACAAACAATTTTCAGATTTCAAAGACGGCTACTGACGAATGCCTAAACGTTTGTCTGAGACTGCACAGTGGAACCAAAAGACCATTTCCATAATAAAACTTATGTAAAAACAGTGCGAATAAATAAGTTATGAACTTTCTACCATTTGCCTGCCATTGTGTAAAATATGGCATTGTTCGGTTAACGTTTTATTTTCCACAGGATGTATAATACTGTATTTTTTTTTCTCTACATTTATCCTTGTCTTAAATCTTTAGTTTTTCTTGTTTTCTTCTCCTTCTTTACACATTTGAAATAAATTGCAGTTTAAAGAAAATACATAGATAAAACTCATCATAAAAGAGAGGCCAAATTAGAAAAAAAAAAAGTATATTATCCAGTAAAATTGATTTTGGTGTATAGGTTGGTCTCTGTAAGAAGCAAAATTAAAATAAATAACAAGAAAACATATGATACAATTAATACATTCATAACAATACTTTTTTAAAGGATCATATTTATCTAAACCCACTTTTATTAATATGTGGTTCATTTATTTGTGTATTTGGACCCTAATAGTTTGAATTTGAACCCTCCAGTTGCTGCAAAACTATATTTATATTCATTTTGGCTACAAACTGTTTTAATTCCTGTTTAATTTGTTGTGTTTTATAACTAATTACACCACAATATTTGCACATATAAGGTCAGGATTTCTGATGAACATTTCTCCAGTTTGACATAATTGTTTATTATTTAGTAAAAAACTGAAAATATGTCAAAAAATTTTCAGTTTTTAGTTGTATTAATGAACATAAGTGGTTGAACAGGACAGAGCAGCGCAGTCAACAACCTGGAGGGGGCGGGGCATTAAAGTGGTTTGTGTGCATTTAAAGGGCCAGTGCTCAAAACCACCTTTCTGGTGTCATTACTCAGAAATAGGTTCGAAGATGGACCTGTGGAGTTGAATTAATGAAGAATTCAGACCCAAACAGAGCATTTACAGTTTATGTAGAGCACAGGGAGATGTTTTAGTGTAACACTCCTTTAAATAAAAGATGGGTTTCAAGACATTACAAATAGAATCACAGCTCACAAAGCATTAACACTTTTATGGGGTATTTGGCTTTTATTAGAGACTTTAGAGATAGACAAGGTCCAGAAACAAACCCAGGTCTCTGAAATAAGGCCCTGGCCCCTGTCGAAGGCACTTTATCAGGTGACCAGGGTGCCCCACAAAACCCTTTATGACTGAGTGTAGATCATAGAAATTTACTGAATGAACCTGAGCTGAATGCTCAACAACTCTGCGAAGTACTCAGAGGATCGTCCACATAGAGCGTTGTACAGCAGTAATGAGAATTTACTGTCCACTCTGTAACTCACTGGTAGATAAAGAAGAGCAGCAGGAGATGAAATGATGAACTTGTTGTAGCCTCTATGCAATGCACTGCGAAAACAGAGTAAAAAAAAAAACAAAAAAAAAAAAAACAGTTTCTTAAAGGAATATAATCACATGCATCATGGAGACAATATTTCATTTTATCTTGATAATAGAATGCAGCCAATACTGAGCTAAATTACAATTACAAGCAAAAACACTGGATTATATAATAACCCTGTAAAGGAACAAGATTGTTTTCTTTACTTCAAGACTGAGACGTGATACATCTTCTCGTTCAGCAATATTAAGTCTATTGTAAATGATTGTATTTTCATTACTGGTAATAAGTGCAGCTTGCCTGAATAATAGCATTTTCTCTTTTTCTCTTTGTTTTTGTAGTTTGTGTTTCAGTGGCTAAATGTGTATTCTAGTTCCAAGTAATTTGGCTATTTAACACAAAACATTATTAATACTTAAAAATATTTGGCTTCTTTCTAGAGGAGTTATGTTTGTAGTGTAGCATTTTGGAATGAAAGGAAAAACCTACCAATCCATCATGTGCAATGTAGCGTCATAGTCACGGTCCTTTCCACCAAAGGAAGTTAACAACATTATTGCATAGACGACTGAATGCCAGACACTGTAAATAGTTTTGAATCATCCACGCATTGTGCTGTGCTAAATACACATCTGCACTTGTAATATTTCTAAAATCTGCTCTGCTGTTTCAGAAGAGCTGCTCTGCACTAACTTACATATATTTATGGCCTTATTTCAAAGACTTCCACAGGGAAACTACAGTAAAATAAATGAACACGTCATTGGTTTGGGTCTGTTTATGTGAATTTGCAATAGCGTGGCGTCATCCGCGCATTTTACATTTCATCTCTGTGCCTTGCTCTCCTTGCAGCCTGAAGAGTATGGGCAGGAGGCCATGGAGGGCCAGGGAGAGGCCATGCTGGAGCCAGAAGGGGAGACATATGATGAGACCCAGCAGGTAATCAGTCTGCACCACACAGACGGAAACACATCACTACTCTGCACACACTATGTGCATCATTTTATAGTAATATAGTTTCAGTAATTTGTTCCTATATTGAGTCTTAAAAGAGCATCAGATTGTATTAAAAAAAAAAAAAAAACTCGGTCCATTCACTCACAGCAGAGGTTCGTTTGTATTCAGCAGCTCTGCACAGTTACATGTTTTAGCTGTATTACATTTCAATAGCACTCCACATTTGCCCTCCACTTCTGTCCCACACAAACACGATTCTCTCTGGAAATGAACACAGAGGGTTTAACAAACCAATTGCCACCTAGTGAGTACAGTGAATATAGCACCACCTACCTACACCGAGGACTGGGTGTGTGTCTCTGTGTGTGCATCGAGAAGGGAGTCTGACACAGACGACTATTTTTGGATTTTGGCTGTGAAGAATAAGACAAAGTGTGCAGAAACTACAGCTTCTGAAAGACATTTAAAATAGATATTCTTGAATAAAAATACCACGCAATGAATATTAGATTTGAAGTGTAGTTTTAGTGAAATATATCACATGAACATGTTTTGTTATTAGACAGAAAATTATTTTATTCCTATCCATTTGGCCTCTTTGTGAATATTTATGTAATTCAGCTTTAGTGTGAGGATGTGCAGGATCTGTAATAATCAATTTATTAGGTACATTTGGTTGATTTTATGTTACTGTCAGTTACAATAGAAATTAGTGGATTAATCTTAGTGAATTATTCATTTAAGAATTAGATGCAAATTAAAAGTGAATTTCTCAGAGGCAGGATCTCATTCCATCCATGTCCTCCATCCTTCTCTCCCACTCCTCTGCATCTCTTTCCCCTCCCCCATCTATTGCTACAACAGCAATGTGCGTGCCCTGTCTGAATGGGTGTGGTGATGACGCTCTCTGCCTCTGTGCATTGTGGGTAAATGTCAGGGTCTCCCTGCATTGCTGTAAATATGGAGTCTCAGTGCTGCAGCACAAACATGTACCAAACCTTGTCAAAGAGGATTTGGAGAATAAAACCCACTCCATCCAGTGTGCAGATTTTTTGTAAATACAACAGATGACATAAGTGCACAGCACAATCCTGGAGGCTGTTTCATTTTGTCTACGATCATGTGTGTGTGGAGGAGGCGTGTGCAGGGTTACAAGGATGATGGAATGTGCTCACGACACGTCCTTGAAGCTGCTGTAGGCTTATGCTGCCCTCTGCAGGCCTGACAGGGGCACTGAACCAGCAGATGAACCGTGATGGAGTGACATCACTACCATCAGCACAGAGGCATTATATTTCACCATAAGCCCCCGGTCATGTGCACCATACTTAAACTGACGGAAGTTATATTTCATGTGCTTATGTTTTAATTAAAGTCTTCGAGTTTAATTTAACCTGAAGACTTCCTGTGCTGCAAATGTGACCTGCCTGTCTCTAAAAATCTGCTCTTTCCCCAGGAGAGCCAGGACTATGAGCCAGAAGCGTAAAAGCATCATTCCGAGCCACCATCCAACCAGCAGCACAATAATATTTCTAATAATAACAAGGACAAATGCTGAACCGATTCCAATTATACCCCTGTTGCAAAAAACAACTAAAAAGACAAGCATTCCCACTGAAAAATGTTCTTCCTTCAAGACAAATCTTTTATTATTATATATTGTAAATGTCATGTTATTAATGTAATGTGTTGGGTGTAGGTATTTATTGAGATGTAGGATTGTCCTCTCTGTCTCATTTCCTTGAATCCCTCCCAATGAAATGAGACCAGAGCCAGGGCTTGTGAATTTGTACTTGTGTGTATCTGTATTTAGAAATGTGCAATAGATGTTCATCATCTTCCAATGAAACATTGGGAGTGGAAAAAATAAATATGTCCGGTTGCAAGCAGATATGAATACAATAATATCCTCTTAAGTGTCGACAATGCCTGTTTGTGGGTTTTTCTTTTGCATTTCTTTGGAAAAATTTATTTACTGTTTTTGAAGTAAGAGTTTTTTACATTGTATCTTTATAGTTGCTTGTGAAATCATTCCAGTAAATTATCTGTTAGAAATGGACAGAGTATACATGTTTGTGTGTGGGTGTGTTTGTGTGTACTGAAGATTTTATCAAGTTAAAGTCAATATATTATGTCTTGAAATCATAATGGTTGTCATATCACTATGTGCTTTAAATTGCAGGACTTGTCAATATAAAGGTTTATGTGTTAAGCCAGACATACAAATCCTCTGTAAATAAAAAGTAAAAAAAGAAAACTACTTGTTGATTGATGATATTTTAAATAATTCACTCATTACATTATGAACCATTTTTATGTGATTCTCTTGTTTCTTCCTGTTGGTTCATTTTTGTACAGACTTTTGCTTCATCCTCACATGTTTCTCTTTTTGCTGGCTCTGTCTGGGGGTTTGATTACAGGATGTGTAGAATCTGCTGAGCAGGGTCTGGCCCTTGGCAGGACACTGCCATAGTTGGGATGCCAGTCTGGTCGCGCTTCTTTGAGTGGGTTTTGTTTGGGTTAATCCAGCTGGAACGTGCCGGCTCTGTGCTGTCGGCCCCAAACAGAGGGTATTAAACAGCCGCCGCTGCCTCTGTCGCCTCAGATGATGCACGGACACTGCAGGGACAAAGACAGGAGCCATGGCCTCATTCAAGAAGTCCTTTGAGAGCCTGAAAGGCACAAGCCACTCGGCAGCAAAAGGAGTCACAGACTCCACAGGTATAGCATTAAGCTGTGAGCTGAGGTAGACAAAGAAAGCCCTTTTCACCCTTCTTTTTTCTTGTGAAACAGATTTTTTTTTTTTTTTTTACTCCTGAGGTTTGTGACTGTACAGTGAGTCCTTGTGGTGTGTTTTTAGTGCAGGCAGCGCAGGATGCTGTGCAGCAGGTGGCAGACTCCTCCAAGGATACAATCAACACAGGTACAGTAAATGTCATCAGTAAATGAATGGATTATGTTCAAGAATGGATTTTTTTCTTGATTTCAGAAACTCGTAAATCTGAGGAAAAAAAAAAAACGCTATTACAAACAAATTCTTCTGATCTTACAGAGCTTAGTTAACATCACTATGTGTTTGATAGCTGAAGAACATTTTAAACATGTTATTTGACTTTTCTAATGGTATATGGGATATGGCAGTGCAGAAAAAAAAAAAAAGCTTTGGTAGAAAGAGCAGACTAACTCCTTCAGTTGTAATAAATGATAAACTACAGGATGACAACATTTGTCAGGAAAATGGATATGTGTGAGGTTTTGTACATATGTGCATTTGAATTGAAAACATTCACTTCACTATTATTCTGATCTGTTAATGAAATGCTCTCAATGCTGTGTTCTTTCACAAAAACAAACACACAAAAATGTCATGGTCATTATATTAGTTGAACTTTGTAGTATTTATTTTTTTAATCATGCTTTGTGATGGAAAGAAGATAAAGAAAGAAATATAATCCTCATATTAGCTCAAAATATGGTTCTAACAACCTGTTTTTTTGTTGTTTGCTTTGTAATTAATGCTTTTTGGGTTTGTTTTTTTTTTCTCCGAAGCTGCCCAGGAAGCCAGCAAACACACTCAAGCAGCCATAGGAAAAGCTGCAGACAAGGCCACAGACACTATCAAGGAGTTTGGACAGAAACTGGAGACCAAATGATCCCTAAAATATGAACAATTATAGCTGAAGCTGGAGCCAACTTGTCCAATCATCCATAGGATTTAGACAAATTAACAATGGATAGCGGTTTGTTGGCATCCAAAGACCTGAAAGGAAATATTGACAGTATATGTCTCCACACACAGCTCACATTCCAAAGGAAACCTTCATAAATTGTCGTTGGATTTGTGTTTTTTTTTTCTTTATTATAGTTTTCATTATATATGATTATTTTGAGAAATAAAAAGAGATACTAACTTGTTTCTTGTCTTTTCAAAATGTGACATCCTGTCACACACAGCTCAGATAACACTGTTTGAAGTATCCTGTTTTATGCTCTGAAGAGTGCTTATCAATGAATAACCATGGCCATTATTACCAACACATTGCTGAGAAGATGGCCTTTGGCAAGCTGATGGGTCCTGATGAGAATGTGATTGGGGCTGTCTACCTTGGCCCTTACCAGCACACCTCCCTTCTCTATCACACTACAGGTTGCTAGGCAACAGAACTCAGTGGCGGCCAGGGATTGGTGGAGGCCTTTGAATTAATAGTGAGAATACTTCTGTCAGTACATGGTGTTCTGGCCAAGCTACAGCCCACTGCTACAGTAAAACAAGAAAGGGAAGATTGTCAAAATGACTGAAATATAAACATCCTTGGTCTCACACAATTACTAGCGGCGAGCAGAATTATAGTGGCTCTAGAGAAATATGTGTCGCATCACAGAGAGTTTGGGGGTGAGCATGAAAGATGTGGTGGTTTACAAGTGTTTGCCTGTGTGGGTGGCACAGATCTGCTTCCTCCAGGCTCCTTCAGTTTGCCTCATGTACTTTTACAGTTGAAGCACGACACTCTTGCACTTATATTTCACAAAAAGCCTATATCCATCAAAACCTGTCCTTTTTTTCCACCGTATGCCCCTCTAAAACGTGTGGATAGATTGTGTTCATTTTATTTATTGATTCATTTGACAGTGCTCAATATTTTTAAAAAGCACAAGAACTGTAAATGAGCCAAGATTACAATGTCTAAAAAGGTAGGTTTTCATCTGTTCTCTTTGATTAGAGATAAAAAAAAAAAAAGAAGGCACCTAAAACTAAAACTATAGAGAAAAGGACGTTTTAGCAGCAGTACCTTTGTTGTCTTTTCAGTCTGGTCTTTTACTACAATTAGTCATTGATTTCTTTATAGCGAAGATGCCAAGCAAATGTGGCCTACGCACGCACACACGCACGCACGCACGCACACACGCACGCACGCACACACACACACACACACCAATTTGTGTCTGAGGAACCGTAATGCATCGTCAAAGAAAGAAATCCCTCTTCTGCATACTTCACTCCGCCTTCAGAAGTCCTTATTCTGATCACTTTAAGTGACATCAAAGATCTTATCACCAATCTCAAACATTTCTTCAGCTAAACCAGAGTGCCAATTTACAGGTTTATCTCTCTGTGCACAGTTGCCATTGTGTTGCTATGAGAACCTGGAGTTAATTACTATGATTTAGTGATGATTAGAGAGCTGAAGAGAGATTTTGTCATTACATTACCACTCACTGCCAGAGACCGACTGTGGTTTCCAGGGAAACTGGAAATCTGAAGCTTTTCAATAGACACAGCCACAGCTTAAAGAGAGAGGATTGCCTAAGATAGATTCTTCTAGAGACAAACCTGTAGCCACTGCAATCAGTATCAGTCAACACAGGAAATATACGAACACTTGTGGGTCTTGATGAGCAATGAGATTTACAATGTTTGACCTAAATTTGGGAGAAAGCAATGGAGAGACTTCAGTCTGACTCGGACTGCTGAGGTATGTCTATGATCCGTAATTCTCTGCAATTTGTTTTCATAATGTTTGTCTTCATAGTTAAAATCTGGCAAGCACTCTGGATTTCCTGCGCAGGCTTTTGTTTGCAGGCAATTAGAAGCTAAAATAGAACTTAACTATAAACTACATGCATATATTTTTTAGCATTGAAAGGCATAATGAGAGGTAGACAAGATTTACCATACAAATACAGTTTATTGAAATGCTTAATGAGAGAAAACCACTGGTTACGAAAGTTCTGCTTAGGAAAATAAGCATGTGAATAATTTCTAATAGTAATGATGTAACTGTTACATGTGAGTGTTCGGACACTTGACATCGTCATCATGTCAGAGTATTTTTATCCCACAAAAGCGTTTCATTCTGCATTCATACCGAGGCTGTTTTTAGTTACCAATTACGTGTTGCACAAACTGTCAGTGCTGTGTTATGCCCTGCAGGTACTTCAACCGGTTTAATGCAAAGACAGAATGGGAAGTCTTAAGGATGAGATGAGAGGTCTCAGTGACGACCGCCAGCTCGATGATGGAGAGCATCCAGGAAGCTCAGATGGCTGCACTGCGACTGATGGACCTCAGATAAACACCAGTCAAAAGTCAACAACACAAGGGGACTATGAGCCAAAACTGGTCATGAATACGAGCCACGCCAAGGAGAGCAATGGGGATTTTACAGGAGAAGTTTGTGACAACAGTGACCAAACAGACTCTAAAGACAGTAAGCTCTCTGACACCATCCCTCTCACACAACAAAGCAAAGCTGAGACGACAACAACAGCTGACACAACAACCTCCATGCAATCAGTTTCTAATGAGATTTCTAATAAGTGTGAATCTGCTGAAGAAAACATGGATCTTGACAGACAACAACATTCAGAAACTAAGAGTATCTCAGTGGCTGTGCCAGGAACTCCAGACCCCATCGACCCTCGTTCCCCAGCTCCTTTTGGGCAGCACCACATGCGTACACAGGTCAGCCTGGAAGTGGTACAGTGTCATTCAGCAGCGACCAGTCCTATGACACCTCCCGAGGGTGGTCATTCCTTCTTCTTTCCCCCACACTCGTTTGGGGGATCTGGAGCCGTGGATGCAGACACCAAAGACGCTGAGCTGCAGGTTGGTCAGCAGGTACAGTTTTGTTCTGTTGCCACATCTCCCATGACCCCGAAGACGCCGTATACCACTGCTTTCCCAGAGCTTATTGGCAGAGAGACTGTGCAGAAGGTGGAGCAAACAAAAAAGACAGAGGATCAGGGTCAGAGTATCCGATGTGAGAGTTCCCCTTCTGCCACAAAACATCCAGTGGAGGCCGAGTCAGAGATAACCGGTGCTTTGAAATGTACCACGTCAAAGGAACAGAGTGAAGATTTGAGTTGCAACACTTCTCCAGAGAGCTCTGCCTCTAAGTTAATGGATTCACAAGTAGACCAGGAGAGTAGCAATCATCAGTGTAAGCAGCAGAGGATGGGGAGTATGGATCAAGACATTACAATCCTAGTGACCCACCATGGCAATACTGAGGAGGAAGAGGACAAAGGACAAAGTCATTCATTCATTTGTCCCATTGAGACAGAGATGGTCAAAATAGATGAGGTCAAAGAAGACAACAGTGATATGAAAAAAGAGAATGGAAAGGAAAAGACCTCTAATTTTGATCAGATACAGGGATCTTCAAATGTAATTGTGACTGAAGAATCCTCTATTTCTACTCAGGAACAACGAAAATCTGGGGTCAAATCTGATTATTCAAAGGAAAAGACAGATAGCTGCGATAATGAGGAGTTGTCCCTGTCAAAAGTTGCAGTCCCTGAGTCTCCAGCTCCTTTCGGCTGCCACAACATCCGGACTCAGGTGAGCCTGGAGGTGGTGCAGTGTCAGTCTGTAGCTACCAGCCCCATGACCCCTCCAGAGGGAGACCAAGCCTTCTACTTCCCAAGCTCTTTGGGAAACAGCAAGCCTGTGGGTACAGACACTAAAGACGCTGAGATGCAGGTAGGGCGACAGGTGGAGTTTCGCTCTGTTGCTACAGCCCCCATGACCCCAAGAACACCCATTGCTACGACTTTCCCTGAGATCATAAAGGAAACAAGCACAGAGGAGATAATTGAAGAGGAAGGGGAAAATAATGAGGAGGAAACAGTTGCAGAAAAAGAGGATGAGAAGTCAGCTCAGGAGCAAAAGGATGAAGAAGTTGACGAGGAGCAAAGCGAGGAAATGAACTGCAAGGAGGAGAAATCTGAGGAGCCGGTGCAGGAGGTGAGCTGGGACGAGAAAGGGATGACATGGGAGGTGTATGGAGCGGTGGTGGAGGTGTCCGTTCTGGGCTCGGCCATCCAGAAACACCTGGAGAAACAGGTGAAGAAGCAGAAAAGGCAGCCGTCTATGCCTCCGCCTCCTCCACTGAACCCTTCGGCCACACCCCACACCTCTGAGTCATCCCAACGAGGTTCTGGTAAGGGCCGAGCAGGTAAAAGAGGAGCAGGAGGAGATGGGAAAGTCAGCCGACGCAGGAGGAACCCTTTTCGCCAGCTGATGGAGAACATGCAGCAGCCACACTGTTGCTCCAGAGCTCATACCACAGAGTGACATGATGTTTTGGAGAGAAAATAACACGACAGCTCGGATACGTGTGGCTGTGTGTGCAGTGAATTCACTGATTTATTCACAAGTCACATTGTCTTAAGTGTGAGAAGCTGTTATCTTCCTCACATACGGCAAAAGAAGCACAGAAGCATTCAATACACAGCTTCAGTCATGTAACACTGATAAGCAGCCATATGACGTGTTTTTCTTTTTTTCTTTTTTTTCTGGATTACTCTTTTTCACAGATTTCAACTGTAGACTGACAAATGAACGGATACCTTTCACAGAGAAATGAGGGTGATACGTCAATGTCATCTTTTGCTTCATTGTGTTTTACTCACATTATTGAACTGACCACTGAGCCGTCTCAGCTGCTTTTCTTTTTTTAATGCACCTCAGATAATATGAAGCCATGGCAACCAGCGTCCCTTCTTCTGGTTGCTAACAACCTTGACAGAGCTTTGACTGGGGGAAAAACGGCTTTGTAACAGTTTCTGATTGTGACTTATGACCATGTGGTCAATCAGCACATTATTGAGGTCCTTTAATTTTAGATGTATTTAAACTGAATTTGATCTAAATGTTGCATTGACGTGTGTGTTAGATGAGTTCCTACACTTCTGTATGTCTTCTATTCTGCTTTTAGATTTGACATAACATTTTTGACTTATTTGTGGTGGAAAAACATAAAAATGAGCACAATCATAATTATTTGAGATAAGTAATGACACCCAATAAGAGTCTTTACTGCTAATTGTAATTTCAACCAATATTTAGTGGTTTAGTTGTAAATTTACGTGATGGAATTACTTTATCTGTGTTTTAATTCAGAGGTTGTTGCTGTGTTAGTGGTGTTGGTGTTACATTAACCTCATGGACTCTGGTTTAAAGGAGCACTTCTGAGACATTAATTTTATTTTATTTTATTGCACTTGTGATACATTCATTTAACATCAGTGTACAGAGAATAACCATTACAATTTGTTGCTTCTCACAAAGTCACACTGCATGAAGTATTTCAAAGCACAAAACTAACACTGACAAATGAATTATGCATAAGGTTTTGGCTGATGTGCAGCCGATAAATTATAGGTTTATACATTGACATTCTGACTTCTTTTCTTGCATTTCAGTTTTTTGTGTAGCATCAGCTGCTACAAATTCTCAAAACTGCTGCATTAATATATTAACAGAAATAAAATCATTTACATGTGCAATAAAAACATTTTGCTTTTCCACAGATTTTGCAGGTTTTTGTTGTTTATATAATGGTCATGTAAAGACAAGAGCTCATAAGACAACTCAATAAAGATCTGGTATCATTACGGTGTCAACAGGGAATACTTTCTCACTCTTTTTGGTTCTTTTGTTTTTACTTGAATCAGATATTTAAATAAAACCAATCCACCAAGGCTTGCACAAAAGCTATTCCACTTATTTAATAACACACTAATGTAAAAAGAACACAAAATCTGCATCTGATTTCAGGAAAAATTTGGTCATCAAAATGTTTTATCAACAATTTGGTCACAGAGAAGCAACATATGTACATCTGTGGCTTTGCTCTACATCTCTGCCTTCTTTTCTTTGCTTCCCTCAGAGGTCTGTGGTGCTGAATGCAGGGTTAGTAAAATCCTCATTGCGATTTCTGGAGCCTTTCTTTTGGCCACGATGGGCCAGCGCTGCACCCAAGGGCTCAGTGTACTCTGGTGGCCTCTCATCTTCCTCCTCCTCCTGAATCCTTTGCTAATGAGCACCAGAAAAGTTTTAAAATTAGTACATGTTAGATTATTCTGACTTATTCTGACTGACTTGTGAATGTTAACTCACCATGATAGGATTTGTGTCCTTCGAGGGCATTATCATGTCATCACTGTAGTCCAGGGAATTGAGGCTAATGAAAGAAATATGATCTCCATGAACACAATCGAAAAGCAGATACGGATTCTGTTGCTTTTAGGTGGAAAATGTGCTTTTAAAAGAATAAAAGATCATGTGGCCTCGTCTGAGAGTCAGCGTGCTGTAGTGAGCACACTGTGACATAATGTTCACCTGGAAAAGATCCCAGATTGTTACCCAGCATGACTACAGAGAGGAGGGTGAGGTCATATGTCACCGTGATCAACAGCCTCGTCTAACTGCGGTGACTGAGCAAATAAGCGCGGAACAACAGATGGTGGAGCCAGTGATATCTTTACCTGACTTTGTCAACATCTGAGCTCTCTGCGTCTATGTCCAGGATCATGGCGGCATCAATGTTGAGGTTGAGTACAGGGTTAGCGCTGTATAGAGATGAGCACAGTCAAACCAGACTATAGTTTATGAATTACTCATTTGTGTTAAATATTCTGTCCTGCGGATGATGTTGTTGTTTGCTCACCCCTCCATGGTGTATTTGTTGGTTCCAGGTAATACAGGACCACTTTTTTGGTTGTCAGAAGCCACGATAGAAGCAGAGTTCATGGCTTTGGCGGCTTTTAACTTTCTCCTGTAGCTGTGGTAAGAAGTGTGTTGGATTAGAAAACTCATAGTTGTATTTAGATTTGAAACTGTTAGAATTAGTATTCAATGACAATCTCTTCCCAGATCTCTTCTTACTTTCTGCGTGTGCACACCAGTGATGTGGTAAGGACAGTCAGAACAATGATGAGACCCCCTATCATGCCCACCATGATGTACTGCAGAGTGTCTACCTTTGGTTCATCCACATCAACAGTCCCCTAAAAAAAAGCATAGTGTTGGTATGTGCAGAGCCGCAAAGTACAAGGACTGTGGTGTGTATTTTTTTTTTTTTATTCTGTTTATTCCTTGTGTTTGTTTGCACACAGAGATGATGCTCAAGTCATAAACCTTGGGACTAAATGACATGTTACTAATTTAAACTCTTGGTCAGTGGAAACACTTAAGTTTCTAAACTAGTGCTGCAGACAGGAAAAGGCTGAACTTAACAGAAGTCCTGCAGATGTCATTTGACACCCCTTAAAAACATTTCTTCCACTTGTTGAAAAGAACTGATAACAGGTCAAAGCTGCACATGAAGTACTTTGAACAACCTCGTTATTATTAGACCCACTTATTACTACCTAGCTTAAAAAGATGCTTGTAATGTTTTTTTTATGACGACCCTGACAGGGCAAGAAGCTGATGCTATTTTAATGAATTCTAAACACAGTAAGTACTGCTGGAGCTTTGACTTGTTATTTATATTTGTTATCTTTCATTCTCCATGCATCTTGAAAGGAGGTGAACCTGTGCCAGTGACTCCTACCAGTTGAAAATTATGCAGCAGGAGTGGAAAAAGAAAATTAAAAAACACTGAAAGATAATTACAAAGGTCACAAGAAGCTTTCAAACTATATCAAGACAAACACAGGCTGAATAACACATGTGTAAGAGAGGCTTAGAGGGTCAGAAAATAAACCACTTGTACTTACAATGTATGCGAGGCCATATTCTGCCAGTTTAACAAAATATTCAGGCTGAGAGAGCATGTCTTCCACTTGACTGGATGTAAGAGCTGTCCCATTGCGGTTAACAAAATATGACTCCATGATTGTGTCGCCTGGGGCTCTGAGAGCAGAGAAGGAACCATTCAGTCAAAACTACCTTTAAATAACAACTGTGAGCTGTGACAAATGTAGAATATAAAAGATTATTTGTTACTGCAATTAGTAGGTCATATCAGTGTATGTATATAAATTGTGTTCAATGCATGAATGATCATAGGGCCACTGGCACCACCTAGTGGAAAAAACTAATACATGCACATGAAGACAAGACAAGAAAAGTCATTTTAGTTCCTGTCAACGCCACACAATGATTTATCAGCTGACTGTAAAAGAAAACCCTAGGAATATATGTAAATGTGCATTGACTTATAGTTAGAGGGGGTGTGAAAAGAAAACTTGCCTGGCTTCATTAGTTTCAGTGGTGATTGCGACAATATGAACTGTAGCTTTGGTCGCAGCAATGAGATCTCTGGAAATGTGGAGGTATCAAAGGATCAGACACAGACTTAAAGCAGACATTCAAAAGCATATCTTTGTCATATTACTAAAAAAAAAAAACTGTATGACATGGAAAAAAAGGTACCTCTTAATATCATCTTGTTTTTTTTCTACTTCTTCTTTGGATGATTTAAACCGAAGTTCAATTCTAAATGACTGATCAACGGTGAAAATCTGCAAATTGAAAGCAAATATTGCTTCAGAACAGTATGATTTCAGAGGTGTCTGTGTGTTTACTGTGGAAAAAGTGCATAAATGCATAAAATGAAGATGTGTTTTTGTTACTGGGGTTAAATTATGGAAAGACAAACATAAATGCATAGATGTAAAATCCATAAATGGCTCTCAAAACATTGGTTTGGAAATATATTTTCAAGGGATACAAGCAGTTTGTGCTGTGATGCTGTTTTTATGGGATTAGATTTGAATGTAGGTGAGGGGCATATAAACATTTAGCTTCTGCCTAAGCCTTTTCTGTCTCATAATTTACATTCAGTTCACTTAAAATCAGCCTCATTGGATATATTTTCTGTATTATGATTGGTGACTGATTCATTTTATCATAAGGCAAAATAAAGGCAGGACCACCAGTGGAAATTCCAAAATCACATAACAAAAGACAGTCAAGCTAAATCAGATATTTAAGCATTTTGAACAATTTTACTGTGATTTTATGTAACTTTGATGTAAATAGAAACATTTGTGATTGTAGCATGACATTATATGTGACTTCTTTCTTTCTTTCTTTCTTTCTTTCTTCTTTTCTACCATCAGCTTGTTTTAAACAGGTAAAAGTTATACTATGTCACATGCATTGTCCCTATCAAATAAACATAAATAAAAACAAATAAAAATAAACCTAAAACCTGAAGCTTTGTTGCTGTCTGTCTGCCTGCCTGCCTGCCTGCCTGTGTCTGTGTGATTAGGTTACGAATCCAAATCCAGATGTACAATTTCTCACCTCCAGTACAATAAAGCTGGAGAGGCCTTTGCCATCATCATCCATTGCAGCTACTGTCACTAAATACTTCCCTTTCAATGTAGCATCGAGCTTTGCAGTAGACCTGTGGAGAGATGAATCACATGAATACAACAAAAGCAGAAAAACACATCCTAGTTAGTACTACAGTGATGGATGGCCTAATACGCACTGAATAAGTCCAGAATAAATGTTCTTCTCTTGTGTGGTGACAGCGCTGAACAGCAGGTCCATTTCTTCTTTAACACCATTGGTGTGTTCGAATGTAACGTTTTTTACTTCAAATTTGATCTGCCCGTAAGCTCCAGTATCCTGGTCTGTAGCCTGAAATCCAAAGTACTGTGTCATATTCCCCATCAACAAATTATCAAGCAAGTTATTTTTTCTTTCATACTCACAGTAACACTGGCAACTGATGTCCCCTTACTTGCACTTTCTGACACCACAACTGAAGTTCAACGAACGAGAAATCAGTGGTTAGGATATGGATATGAGAAATGCATTTAAACCTGTCATGCATGAATTTTGAGAATCTTAGTTGAGATTTTTGTCCTGAGTGTTTTTATTCCTCTTTTGGCATGAAAAAAAAAATCCAAAATTGAAATGTTTTTTAATGAACCTATTTTACATGGAGTTACAAAAACATCCACTATTAACAACCATCATCAACAAATGATTAACTGGGTGAAAGTTATGTAATAAAAACATTTTTAATGCAGCTAACTTGATGTTTTGTCACATTTTAACATACATTTAAAAAAATAAATAAATAAACATACAATACTAGTTATTAATCAGTTCAAGGAGATTATATGCAAAACCTGTTAATTACAGTCTTGTAACAATTAGCAAATGATTTACCCTCAAACACGTTAGTGCAGATCAGGTTTGATGAACAGCACAGTTACAGTAATGATATACCGTATTGGCTCGAATATAAGACGGTGTTTTTTGCATTGAAATAAGACTGAAAAAGTGGGGGTCGTCTTACATTCGGGGTCTATGCGTTATACCCATTCACAACACTAGATGGCGCCATATATCTTTAAAGCGAATGCTGAACTTAACTCCTCGGACCAAAGCGACCCCCCTGTTAATGCTTGCAATGTTTTTCCTTATTCAGATTTGTTTGAAGACTACAGTTACAGTTAGACTTCACTTTGATGGTTAATGCAGTTATTGCAATTTTGTTGTTTCATCACAGTAGAT
>JAPSES010000002.1:18486398-18501920 GCA_029822895.1 Maxillicosta whitleyi
TCTCAGAGTGAACATTTCCTGAAAATTTCATTAAAATCCATTCATAACTTTTTGAGTTATCTTGCTAAGTAACAAACAAACTAACAAACCCTGGAAAAAACATTACCTCCTTGGTGGAGGTGATAAGAATAATTGGAGTTGTTAAAATACAAATCAAATGAATCATCTGATACAAAAATAGCAAAACAGGATGGAATAAAGAAAATTACAAGGAACAAATGAACTGAGTTTAAAATCTTTCGAAATTCAGCGACTGGATAGTTTAGTGGTTTACTTTAGTGTGGAAGGTTGCCAGTTCGAATCCCAGGTGGGCAAGGCCCTTTACACTATACACACCTTGTAAGTCACTTTGAATAAAAGCGTCAGACAAATGTAATGTAATAATAACAATAAATTCACAGTTGACTGTACACAGTAATTAAACTTAGATTTTTTTTCCCCTCCTTTACATTGTTGGTGAAAACAACCACCATCTGCTACATAATGTACTCATGTGGTTGTGTATGAGAAGCACAGATAAAAAGACAATAGTGAACTGATGGAATGAACATTACAACTAAGCCCGTTTTCACAAGACAAACTTACATCTATAACAATTTACTCTAATCACTCATGTCAAGTCAGTGACTTTTGCATATGGTCAGACATTTGTGGGCCTTTTTAAAAGCTCCTTTTTAATTTGTTGTTTTTTCTTCACAGCCATATCCCCACATGCTGCCCCGGCGAGTGAGTGGACAGAGATACCGGTTACAGCAACCTTTACCCCCTCCACCACCCCCTCCATCTTACTACCCAGGCTTCCTCCCTTACTTTCTGTGAGTACAAACAATGTGAACACAGTATCAACATGTTTGTTGCAGTCATTGGTTATTGTAGGCATCATTAAAGTACAGTAGGGTTTAGGGTGTACTCTGTTCAAAATGAAAAATATGTGATTATCTGAATATTTGCTCAACAGGTTCTCTCTCCCTCTGCTTAGGTCGATGCTTCCTGTGCCTCCAACAGCAGTAGGCCCAGCCATCAGTCTAGACCTAGATGTGGATGATGTGGAAATGGAAAATTATGAGGTTAGTGTGATGGTATTTAAGGAAGGAACATGTGCAAATGGTAGACTTAAAACCTTAAAATGTGTTCGCTTTTAATGGCATTTAAGTACAACATGTCTCATCCATGAATTCAACAAACTTCATTTAAAGTGTAGCTTCACCTTTTAGTTGTTATGGACCCAGGGATACAGGGGTTTTAATGAAAAGTACAATACGATATAATATCTAGGTTTCCTCTACCATTACATAAGTTGCATACAAACTAAGTCCAAAGAGATTTTTTCTTCTGCTACTTATCGTCTTCTGGGTAACTTGATTGTTAAATTGAAAGTGGATGTTGACACCATCAATGTGTTTAGTTCATGAGTTTTGTTTTTTTTTTTTTTGCTAAATTATGCAAGGCTACATAACTATTACTCTAATATCCACAAAAAAGCCCTTTAGAATCTAATGCAAATCCTGAATAATCTGAATTTTACAATCATAAATGAGTGTATATCCTGGTTACTACTAAGGTTCTGAAATGTATGTTTGTTTGAGACATGTTGAGAATAAAGACAAGAAGACATTCGTATCAGAAACTCAGAGTATAAAGTAAGGCATTAGAGTTGAATGGGAAGTCACAAACAAGTCAAAGTAAAGCAAATGCCACTCAATGTTCTGTATTCACATCAGGAGCAGCTTGCTGAGGTGTGAAATAAGTTTTAAATTGCATTCATAATGATCTTAAGGTCTTGCGTAAAACTTGTTGAGACTTGGTTTGAAAAGTCTTCACAAAAAATGTCTTAATTAAGGGCCCTTTTTTTCCCACTATATTGTATCAAAAGTTCATAGTTTTAAAAACCAAACTTTGTGAGGTATGTTTTTGTTTTTTTGTTTTTTGAGGTATGTTTTTAATAGATATTTCACAAGCCTTTTATCATTATGACTGTCCTCTCTCTGCAGGCATTACTGAATTTGGCAGAGAGGTTGGGAGAAGCAAAACCTCGTGGACTCACAAAGGCAGATATAGAGCAGCTTCCGTCCTACAGATTCAACTCAGAGAATCATCTATCTGAACAAACGCTGTGAGCCTCTCACTACACCATACTGTACATATTCAGTACATATTGTTTTGTGTACATTATGTTAACCCTTGCCTTTCTTTCTTTGGTTTAGGTGTGTTGTGTGCTTTAGTGACTTTGAGTGTAGGCAGCTACTTCGGGTATTACCTTGCAACCATGAATTCCACGCCAAGTGTGTGGATAAGTGGTTAAAGGTAGGTTGGTGCCACTTTTAACACTGCTCTTGTTTTTTGTGTGTGACTTGTTCAGTAGTTTTACATGTCTGTGTCATTTGTTTCCACTTTCAGACCAATCGCACTTGTCCTATCTGCCGAGCCGATGCCTCGGACGTACACCGGGAGGTGGAGTGAGAACTGTCTCTGAGTGCTGAACTGGAAAGCTGCACACACCAGAGTCTGTCCCAGAGCTGGGGACACCTGCCACCTAACCTGCGTCCTCCAGTAAATATAGCTTACCAACCCACTACTCCTGTCCCTTCCTAAATAATAAGCAATCCAGGAATCGTTTCTGGAGCCTGTTGTACCTCTGCTGTGCTTCATTGTCTAAGTCTCATGAAACCCACTGCCTATTGCAGCCTATAGCCAGAGTTCTGGGATCGCCAGCCAGTTCTTTCTCTGCCCCCTTGTTGCAGATTCCAAAGATTTTCCCTACAATGCATTATTTGCTGCTTTTGTTTACAGGGTTTCATTTCTATTTAGTGGATTTGATTGTGGTGTTCATGAACAGTTGGAGTCCTGCATTGGAAGTGGCGAGTCAGGAGCATGGAGGATGGTAGGCTGGACACCTTGTGCAATTAGCAGAAAAAGAATAGGGATACTTTGACATGGGTATCTGTGTTTGGAGGCACCGCCTGACCATCATAGATGCATGTTTGTGTAAGTGTTGGGCAAGTGACTTGTTAAAAATGTATGTTCTGCAATAATGTATTGATCATTTCAACAGTTTTACCCCTTATGTTTTAGATTTGCCAATGCTATTGTGAAAGTGTGAATTGCTGTGGTTAAATGCAGATTCTGTTAAGCCCGAGGTTATGGACTGCAAGCGATGGGACATGCAAATGTGGGGTATCCTCTACCCCAGATAATCTACTCTGGAACACAGATCTGTACAAAAGCAGTAATGAATTAATGGACTGCGTCTTTTCGAGGTCATCCGGCAAAACTGCACAAGTGCTACATCCATCCTCCACGTCAGCAGTGTTCCTCTGGCAAGTGTGTACGCGTGTGTGCATATTGTGTGTATGTTTGTCCTGTTCACAGAGCCAATGCATTGTGTAACCACTGGATACAGGGCAGCATGCTAGGATTTGCATGAACTGTTGATTCAGACTAGCAATATTTTAATCAAGCATTGCCACCAAAATTATCAAATTTAAAGAAAAAGAAGCGACAAAGAAGCATACTAAAAGAACTGCTTGCTTATTCAGAAAGCGCCATGAGGGAAAACTAGCATGTGGTTCCACCCTGACTGCATTTAAGGAAGGGAGTCCTCATCTGAAGGCTTTGCTGATGCCATAGTGTTGTGGAGGCCTGTGCAGAAAGCAATATGTGCAGTGAGTGGCGAGTTTTAAACGAACACTTTTCTTCCTCTTTCAGGAAGACTGGGCTTTTTATTTTTTGTTTGTGAGCCAAATCCAATATACAGATATAGCCTACTGTTCAAGATTTCAGATCTGCCTTCTAATGACCTTGACAAGCACAAACCTATTACTAATCCTAAAAAAAAAAAAAAAAAAAAAAAAAGTCAGTTTCACTTGTTTTAAAAGTATGCCGTTTTTAAAAGGTTTATTTATTGGTTTTATCTTCTAGAGAAAATACATTGAAGGAAACAGTCGGAGCACTAACTATCTTTGTGTTTGGTATGTGTTATATTCCGGTAACTTGGTCAGGTCATCGTCTTAGGCCATGGTAATGGTATTGTAAATGAGCAACTGTATGTATAGAGTCAGCGTGAATGCTTTTAGATAAACGTTTGAAGACAGAAGAATGTTGAAAACCCCTGTAGAAGTCACTGGTGACACTCCACGTTACGCCAGCTGTCTATATCCCCCGCAGTGATCAGAACAGGGTTGAAATGACACAGCTGGAGTGTTCAGTAGTGTAGAAACACTGTTAGACTTCTAGTTCACACTTAAAAAAACAAACAGAATACATTTGGGGTGGGGAGGGAAGAGCCACAAATGAACTTTTGATTTGGATTCACTCTTGTCTCTTAACTGCCCCAGTAAGCACTAACAGGCAGTTGCAACCTTTGCTTTGACGTGTAAAGGGATCTTGCCTTTTTACTTTGACTTTTGTTTCTTAAGTGAATGTGAGTCTTTGACGTGTGTGCCACCTTCAAGAGAAAAAAAAAAGAAGCCATTTAATGAGTTAAACCCACAGCTTTGAGAATTAACCTATGTGTACATATCTATTCGCTGGCATATATTGTAAGTTTAAAAAAAAAAAATCACTCAGGGCCTCTCGGTATATAAAAACAAAGGATAACAGTCCATTTCAGATGGAAAGGATGCCATGAAAAGGGTATATCTGAATTTAGTTTGGTCGTTTTCCTCAGACCACAAATAATTTAATGTAATCAATTATAATATTCTGTTTTGTCTGAAATAGTAGATAATACATCATTTAAAGACAGGCATGCAAGAAAAAAGATCAGTAAATATATTATTAATATTCACTGAAAAGAGGCACTGCAGCTCATTACAAGTGTATTATTCAAACCTGTTTGACTTTTGTTCTTGTACTCAAACCATATGTTCAGACATAGCAGTTGTGATCCCATTTCTAAATGTGCCATAGTGCACACTATCCTACCTAATTTACTCCCAAATCTACTTCAGAGGTGTTTGCATGACTTAAAAAAAGAAAAACAAGTGTGTTATAGTGGAGGATATCTCAAAATCTGGTGGGGACCTATTTAATGGTGCACAATATGCATGCTTGTCAACCAGATCCCAACTGATTTTTAGCTCTAGTTGGCTTTGGGTTCTGGGGTTTGGATCTTAATGCTCAGCTGATAACTGCCATGCATTGTACTGCACACATTTGTAATAGAACTGAATGACTACAAGATTTTATTGCGCTAACTTCATTTTATAGGAGAAAAAAAAAACTGGTCTTGAATCCAGAAATTCTTACATACATTGTGTTACTGTTATTGCCCTAACGACTGAAAGTTACATGCTCTGAAACTACTGTAGTTTATCAAAAGCCATAGTGAAAAGGTGCTAGGTGTTCTGCTTTTAGGTATGAAATCTCACTTGCGTGAATGCAATAGTTTGTCATGGATCCCATGTATTCTTAAAGCATGTTATACTAATACCCTGAAACAATGTCAGTGAAAATCAATATAGTTTAAGGGATTTTAAAAAAATAAAGTGTTGTCATACTTATTTCAGTGTAGTACTGTACCTGCCTATCAGGCTCTTGCTCTCAGTGTATCAATATCTTAAAATGTATTGTTCACATATAGATACCTTAATTCATGTTAATGTTAGCACTATTATTTTTGAAGTAACTATTTAATTGACAATATCCAGCAACCCTATTAAATAAAAAGAGAACCTCCCATTAAGGCCTAAGTAATGAGGTATTTTTTAATGACAACTGAGAATAGAGTCTTGTAGTCTTTCTGTTAAGAGTTACTGAATAATCTCACAGCTTGTGTGGTGCAAAAATGTGTTCCAATAAGCAGCTAAAATTTATTTAGGATTTGTGATTGATTGCTCCGTAGATGCCATTTATTGTTTACCAATGATTTATTGCTGTGGTGGGATAGTGGTTTACTGTTCTTACTCTCCCTGGCCACTAGGGGGCCTTGCCTGAACACCAGACTACCCACCCGCCAACAGAGCCAGGGGCATGTGTTCTGTGTTAGGCAGATATTTTGCTTTGGTACTTGCACATTTACAGTTACCTCATTTTTTCCATGTTTGTATTGGGGGGTGGGGGGAGAAAACAACTAATATATATTATATATAGGAAATGGTTCTTATTAATGTTATAATTTTTCATTCCATTGGAATCATATTGTTTGTAGCATTTAACATAACTAGTTAGTGTATTATATATACATCTGTATACTGTTTGAAATTTTTAAGATTTGTACTTTTTTTAAATGAAAGTTGCTAGTTATGCTTTACCAAGTAGTGCAATCATATTTTTTTTTAATTGTTGTGGCTGATTTGAGAGGGTTGTTCACTAATAAATGTACGATGTATACCAATATCACTCTTGTTTTACTTGACTGGAGCTCTGACAGTACAGCACTGGATAATAGACACTAATCTCATTTCTTTTTGATCTGAAACCTGTCTCGGTTCCAGTAATTCTTTTTCAGTGTTCTTGTAAAACTGTAGCAGACAGAAAAGCTGCTTGTCTGATGCATCTCTGTAACCACAAGCAAAAGTTGTATATTCTCAATAAACCCACATGTTTAAAATGTTTTTAATTTATAGTTGGAAAATTACATCTTTACATGAGCCCATTTAGGTGTTACAGGCAAACAGGCATCTATGAGTAACCACAGGCACACTATGGGCAGACTCGTACTAGAACTAGATAACGCCACAAGTAAAAGCTGTGGCATCTGTTAAATATTTTTTTTACTTGATGAGCTTGAGGCAGTCTGCTTTACATAGTAACCAACCTGCATTTGGTCATTTTATGACACAGATGAGTCAAAAAAAAAACATAAAAATGAATGGTAAATTTGGGTTTCTTAAATATCTAACTTATGTACAAGTAATGGCTCATTTAAAACAGGGTTCCCATATTTCCTTGATGTCCAAATCCACCAACCTGCTCCCTGAAGTAGTACATTTGCTCTCCTCACCACATGGATTAACAATCACAGCAGTACTAAACCCAACATGTACAACTGCTCTGTGCTCATCAGTCACTATGGAGGGAGCATGTGTAAACTTAAGGCAAAAAGGTGTTGAATTCGGACACGTGGATCAAACATCAAGCCAGATTTCCAAAGTAAACAAAAGCCAAGGCAGTCGCACCATCACAGAAATCCATACACATATATACTGTGGTATCAGGCATACATACAACTTGACTTCCTCAGCTGCCAGACAAACTCAGTTGGGATATGGTTCTGGTTTTGCAGAAAGCTATGCTACTGTTTCAGTACATTTCATGATTAATCCATTGCTGCAAGATGTTACTGGTAGGAAAGGATGAGAATAAACTGGTAACTAGTACAGACATTAAAAAAACAACTTCTCTGTCCTGGTGGATACAAAGATGAGTGTCAAGGATGGACTTCAAGAAATATTTATTTGATAAAATTCAAGACTTTCCAGGCTATTGGGAACCCTGTAAACACAACCAAACAAGGACTGGATGCAGGGTGGTTTAAATTTTTCCAGGTTAGGATTTTATCGCAATGATCCCTTGTGCATAATGGCCATTTAATAAAAAAAAAACAACAACAAAAAAAAAAAAAAAACAGAAAAAAGGGGTGAGTGGGCATTGGAGGAAATTGTGTTTCCACACAGAGGAGGTATGTCATCCGTTAATCGTCCGTAAGGTCTTGAACAAAAAGGACCTCGGAGCGGCTGAGTCCCGCCTCTTTCAGCGTAGGTGGGTTGGGCTGCTCTTCAGTTGGAAGGCAGGGCAACACTCGGCGTGGGAAGTTTGTAACTATCTGAAACTTCTCTGGAGTTTCTTTCAAGGAGAAAAGAAAGTCGTGTATTCCCTGTGAAAGAGGAATAAACACGCAAGTGAGCGCATGGTTTCAAAAATGCAATATATGATCATCTGAATCAAGTCACATGATCTGTCAGTGGAACTAGAAGTACCAACGACGAAAATTAATTCATATCCACATCAGCAAGATCTTACCGTTAAAAATACTGAAAACCACCATTAACATTATCCCAGCAGGGTGTGTGGGTAGGGGCTTTCTTTGCATGTGTGGTACTCACCGTCAGAGACTGCCCAAACAGGAATCGTCTCTCTACTCGCGTATCATTGGGCAGCTTAAACACTATTTTGACACTTTCTGGATCATCTGCAGGTGGCTCTGGAGGAAGACATTCTGACTTCCTCTCTTTCTCCTCTTCAAGTGTCTGGAGCAATTTAAAAAGAACAAAAGATAAAAGAGCATGTGGAGACAAAACTGCCCTAATAACAAATTCAGTGGCTTTACCCAACCATAGCCTGGCATGCATTTATTCAGAAATAAAACTCACTTGTCGTCTCCGCTCCTCAGCAAGGGCACTCTGTCGGACTTTCTCCTCCTCTTGCCTCTTTTGCTCCTGCTCCTCTCTTTTCTTCCGGTCCTTCTCCTGATCGGCACGGAGCGAGGCCAGATAAGCCTCATCTTGCTGCTGTCGTAGCACTTGGGTCTGGTTCCTCTCCTCCCTTCAAGAAAGCATGGGATAAAAACAGTGATGTTCAAAGTATGTTTATATACACAGTTGCATCCTCGTCATGAATCTGCAGGTACTATCCTTTTCTCTACCATGTCACATTTTTATCTCCAACTGTTTCCATTTCAGTTGAATTTGTGTTAACAGATTATGCAAAATTGAAAACCTGCCAGAATAGCTGACGACAAGTTCTGAATAAACAGTTTCGGTCTTATGCCATATTTACGCTTCCCTTTTCGCATTCAGAACATAAGCCTTTGATGACAAAATATAATGTGAAACACTCTAGGCTGCTGCACATTCCTGGTACCTTTCAAGACGTTCTGACATCAGATATGTTTGGTTGGCATCCATGATGAAGGTGAGCTGATTGATGAAGTCCTCTGGCTGAATGAGGCCCTCGAGCCTGCCCACCACCGTCATCTTCCGGTCCTTCAGCATTATCATGGCCAGGAATGGGTAAGTGTTCTCCCGCAACGCTTGGGACACTGAACCACAAATGTAAGCCCATGACATCAAATTCAGATGCAAGAATATATTAATGTTAACAAACACATTCTCAGTACTGCAACATCCTAAACATCTTATCACCTTGCCAATTATTTCTAGAATTATTTTAAAGCAAAATACAATATCTTTGCATTTTGTTGTTGTATTCTAGAAGAATTATTCTATAATCTCATGTTTCTAATTTAAACGTGTGGATTACAACAATCCTATGAGCCAGCTGCAGCAAAAATAAAACAAACTGACAGTATGTGCATCAAATTTAGTCTGTAAAACACAAGATCACCAGCAGCACACACAATCAATACTACAAAGCAATTAGTCGCAGTATAACATTTTTTGCAAGTAGATTTTTATTTTTAACAAATACTTTAAGCACATAAACTTATGTTACAAAAAAGTTGACTAGTATCCTTAAATGAAAGGTCTGCATACCTCTATAGCCTTCAGGCTTGCTGGTCGAGCATGCCCAGAAGAGCATTCGTGTGTTAAGGAAGGTTATGACCTCTTCTGTACATAACGTGGAGCTAGACAGCAATAAAATAATGAAAAACAAACACTTCAGAAAGTATTACACAAAATATCCTGTGCAGACAGTGAATATAAGTGTAGTCAAACCTTACTACTTTTTTTAAACAAACATTAAAACAAATTACATTGTTTTTAGCAAACAAACAAACAAACAAACAACAACAACCCCAAAGCAATTGCATAATCCCAAAGAGCAACAACAAGTAACATTATGTAATAAAGTCAAAGAGCTGCTACTCAGATGGTGCATGACGTCATACCGGCAAAATTCGTCAGTGTCTTGGTGATCATCCCCATGAAGGTACACTAATAAGTAGCGGAGCTCCCGTTTGGCATCATTTAGTGCCTACATGAAACAAAGATAGAAAGTGAAAACATGTTAAAAGTTTCCCTTTTCTGACTGGTACAAAGAAAAATACAAATCAACCTACTAATGTGGAACTTCTCACACAATGTCTGTAAACTCACCTGGCTGTAGGTTCCCTGGTAAAAAACAGGGTGTGACCGACCATACTTTTCTTCAAAATTATGAATGAAGGACACAACATCTCCAACAGGGTCTGTCACACGACCACGAGGATCTGACCTAATAAATCGCAAAGCAAACCTTGGGGAAAGAGAGAGGAAATTAAACACTAAAAAAACAACTTAAATTGATATATTATCCAGTATCCACTCACTACAACTAAAACTGAAAGAGCAGAAATCACCTGAATATGTCCAGAAGTGTGTAATACGTAAATCTGAACGGTAGCATAATCAAATAGTAACTCCATCCTAGTAATCCCTGGAAAAGAGAACAAACAAATAGAGTAAATTATGACTTTAAATATCACAAGGTAAAACACAGAGGACTTATTGCAAAGTTTTTCTGTGAATCCATTAGCAACATAAAAGCATATCAAGCATAAACAAAGCTTGAAGAGTGCCATCAGTTCAGTATCCTTGACATCAACAGCTTTACAGAGTTATCCAACCTACCCTTGGTTGTGGCCTTGAGACGATGTAACTATATACTCTATGGTCTGCTGTATTGACCTGTAATGGTCTGGATGGTGGAGGGTTAAACACACTGGGCACTCCTTCCTGTTCATTAAGTCTGTCTTGTACTGCAGCCTGAAAAGTAAAAGCCACACTCAGGTACTTCAGTAAACCCAAAGCAAAAGTTGGAGAAATCAGAGTAAGACCAAAATACACAAATGCCATAAACGTCAATTTTCTTTTTAAAAACATTTTTCGCACTGTGAGTTTACCTCTATGTTCCAATTATGTTGCTCTAATGTTCGACGACATTGGTCCATTGACTCCAAACCAGTTAGGTCCTGTTAGAAATGTGTAGAAAACAAGACTCAAGGCCTCCACTCAGAAAGGAGACAAACATGTTTCGATTTCATGCAGGTAATTCGGGTTTCGCTTTCAGGTTACAGATTCATTCCCTAGCAAATGGAAATGGAACACGAATCTAGCCTGGCTCTGTTCTCGTGATTAGCCAGTTAACACCATTGAATTTAGTTTTTAAATCATCTAACCGCAAAATAAAGGCAACAGGGAGAAAGACTAAGACATTAACTCCTAGCAAGACGACGCTAAGGGGTAGCTAGCTTTACAACATATCTGGCGATTATAATGGCTGCAGTACTGATAGTAAAATATGACAGAGAAAATAGGGCGGACATTTAAGAGGGAAAATAAATCAATCGCTCTTATTTTCTCCACATCAACATAAACAGTTGTATCATGGGAAACTTCAGTGACAGCTCACCCATGTCTGCTGAGCTAATGTTAACTCAGCAAGTAGGGAGCGTCACAGGTAACAGACGTTAGCCAAGTTAGCGGAAAGTCGATAATCACATTTGAAATTGCAGAATCCGTTTACCTAATTGTTAGGCTGGTTTACATTCGTGTCTCCATATTAAATGTAATCGATGTTAATCTATTCAAGTCCACATTTGGCCCTCAAACTCTGTTAACTTGTTAGCTAGCTTAGCTAGTTTTCTCTAGCTGTGCTAACGTTAGCAGTGCGTTGACTCAAGTTGACTGGTATCATTTGGGGACTGGGGTAACGCTATCTAAGTTGACTGTGCAAAAAGCGTTTAAACACGCAATTCCAACCCGTCACAGATATTTCATATCAACAATGATATAAAAACATGCGATGTTACACACAGATTAATTTTAATGGTTAATCGAGGCTGTTTACCTGAAACTGAAGGAGTTTTTCAGTCTGCGCCTGAGATAATTCTGGCTCCTCTGGCGCCGCCATCTTACCTCGCCAATCATCTAGCAAGGCGTAACAACGTCAACTGTCTTTTCCTGATGCGGACTGCGAGTCGCAACTTCCACAGACTGCTGCCCCCTAGCGTTGTGGGTGTTAGCTGGACAAAACACATCTGAAGGAAGCTGTGCCGTTCAAATGGAATTCGACCCATTTAAGTACATTATCGAAAATGTCAAATAACCACTAGTAGCGACTTTATTCAGTAGTAATACGCCATATTTAACTTGATATGTTTATATAACATTATCTGATAATCTGCCCATTTGCAATTTACATACATACATGAAAATGCAAGTCATCACAACAGATTGTATGACTACAGTGACTTAAATGAGCTTTAAATGACTGCTCATCTGGTAATCATGCACATTGTTGCATCTGTCTATCCAACACACAGACTCTGCAGACCTTGTGGGGGAAAAGCATTTTATTTAACAATTCATGGTTTGAGTTTCATACACTGAATACCCACACACATCCCGACTCTGTTCCCACAGTATAATTGCCTCTTATTCCAAGTCAATTTTCATAACAAACCTTCTTGATGAGATAAAGATAATTGGAGAAGTAGGAAGTGCTGTACACTTCCCTGATTCTCTGTCCTTCTTCCCAGTGCCAAACTGTTCCCTGGTCATTTTTTTCCTTCTACCATAATAATATGGTAGCCAAATTTGGTCTTGACAGGAGGATCTGTGTAAACAGGTTTATCCATGGTGCAGACAGGCAAGGCAAATGCAGCATCCTGGAAAGGTCCTACCATGGACCCTCTCGTCATCCAACCAAGATCACCCTGTTAAGATATAAACAGGCATGAAGAAACTGATCCGAAATACATACTAATGATCTATGCTTTTTATTAGAGGTTACAAAATTCTGATTGAATATCAATAAATTTAGGTTCAGCTGTACATACAGCAGCCATGCCACTTGTTTGCTTTGTATATCTAGTGTTGTAAAAATCCTGCTGTTGTCATTAGTGAGTCTTACAATAGTTAAGGATATAGTATATAATATATAATACAAGCTTTCTTGTGTGAAATGAATGAATAAAGTGTCATCTGTGGCTGGCTCAGGAGGTAGAGCGGGTCATCCAATAATCAAAGGGTTTACGGTTTTATCCTAGTCATATGCTATTGTGTCCTTGTGTAGAAGACACTTCACCCTCCTTGCCTCCAGTGCTGCTACTCACACTGGTGTATGAATGCGTATCAATGTTCAGTGGTGGTTAGATGGGCCATAGGCGCAAATAGGCAGCCATGCTTCTGTAGCTGTGACAACATATGAAGTTTACCACCACCACAGTGTGAGTGAATGAATAATGGCTTTGATGCATTCTATGCATTCATAGAAAAGCTAATTATAAATCTAATCCATTATTATTATGTTGGATGAATACAGTGTTACATCAGAAAGTTTAAACAAGATTGTTTCATCCTCACCAGAAATATGTATGTGAAATTGCTGAGCAAAACCCCAACCGCAGTTGACAATACAGTACATTAGTGTAGGTGTTCTGGTGAGGCACAGCCGTGAACACATACTTGGTAATAAATTCCACATGAACTCAGTAAAATGTATGATTAACAGGAAGTCTAAATGATCACTACTTGCCAGTGTGGAACACCTCATCTGAACATAAGGTGAAATTTGTCACATTAAAAATGATGACACCTGCACTTGGACAATGATAAGTCCATTATAACTCAGATGTATTAATTCTGTTTGGAATTTTTTTCCCACTATTGTAAGTTAATATTTCACACAGTAATCAGACTAAGATGAAGAAAAACAAGAAACACTCCATTTCAAGTACATGTTCTTACTCCTTGTCTAGCTTTGTCTTCACTATATTGTGATGCTACTTCACTGAAACGCATTCCAGCCTTCAGTTTTTCCATCGCCTCCATGCACTTCCCATGTTTTTCACAGAGGATGTGACGAACCTGCGGGGGAAAAGAAAAACAGTAGAACAGCGACCTAAGTAATTCCGTTATTAATCATAAATGATACCTCTGACCAACAGCTGATTCAACCCACACACTCAGCTGTTACTTTAAGGTAAGTCATCATCTCCAAAAATAACTTGACAATAGGGAAAGTCACACCTCATTTTCGGTTAAAATGTGCTGTTGAGTCATTCTGGAGTTTCACAGCGCCCTGCTGTGGTGTGTTGGTGCGGTTACCTTCACTGCAGTGCCCCCTTTGGGCGTTTTGTCTTTCTTTTCGCTCTCTGCACTCCCTGAAGCAGCTCCTACACATGGAAGACCAGCATATGAAAACAGCTTATAGACTAAACATTACTAAAACACTATTGCTGTTGTTACTGTTACACCATTGTTTAGTTTAATGCTAGCTACATGGATTTTAACAGCAGCAGGTGTTAGCTAAATGTGTTGGTATCGGCTTGTTAGCACAATTCAACATACGACGAATAATTTAGCACTAACCTTTTCCGCCTTTACCACCTTTCCCTTTTGGTGGCATACTCGATGTGTGTTTTGTAAATAAAAAAAAATCAAGTAATGATAAATGAAGAAAACTATACTAGTATGAGACCATGCTAAGCAGTCATCAACATGCGCAGTAACTTTGCGCAGATGGTTCAAACGTTTCTTCTTCGTCTCTTTTTTAAATGGTCGATTGTATTCGGTAAATGTAGATGGCGCCGCCCGTCGCACAATCGCCACACGATATGGACATTGAAATATTTCAAAGGATTGCGTTCTAAGCGACACGAAGTGGAAACAATCTAGGACTCAATATGATGAGTAAAAATAAAAAGCAATGTACTATCAAAGACAAACAAGAAGTTGTTCTGACCTATAGTGCGCAGGGAAGGCAATGTTTCAATATATAAGGGGAATTCCACTAATAATAAAGTAGAGTTTCAGGTCATGAAAAGCGCAAGATCACACACTTCATCTGAAGTTGGATATTCAACACGCAATGGTATTCAGGAAATGTCAGTGAAGTAAAGCAACTTGTGTTTTGCCAGTCACAACACACGGTTATAGTGAATATATATTACCCCCTAAAAACCCCAGTGCTACTTTTTTGCCTCCCCAATAATAATAACAAAAAAAAAAAAAAAAATCCTAAATATTTAACCCTACTTAAGTGATTGATGATCACAATTTCTCATGTATTATCCTTTGTATTTTGCATATTTTTTTTAGTGAAAATCAGGCATGCTCTTATATTTAATTTACCAATATATAGACATTCAAATAAAAGTTGAAGGTTATTATGAGAAACAGAAAAAAAGTCACTTTTTCAGTATAACCTCTCATTAATTGAACATAAACCCATTGTCTCCATCCACTGTCATTGATCTAAGTCCATGGGTTTTACTGGTGAATCAATGTTGTAGAAGATGACAGTGTTTCCATAGTAACCATAGAGCCTCTGAACATCCAAACGGGTCATATCTGATGACCATGAAATAATTAATAACTGTATTTTACACTAATTAATTCAACATATTTATGGGTTTAGTGGCATAGAAGTTATTAAACATTTCAGTAAATGATTTTGACCTTGTGATTGTGATGCACTATGACATAACTAGGTGTTTTCCCTTGTTTTCTAATAGGGATCTTTTAGGACTGTGCTGGTTTTGTTGGAGATAGATTTCTCTCAAATCCGGTCCTCGAGTACCCCTATCCTGCGTGTTTTAGGCATTTCCCTCTTCCATCACACCTGAAAGCCATTGCA
>JAPSES010000002.1:18502020-18534562 GCA_029822895.1 Maxillicosta whitleyi
CCCCCCAAGAAGTATGTAAGTGTAGACATCTGACCATGCAGTGTATAATGACAAAAATCTAATTTAACTACTCATGCATGGATGATTGTAAATGAAAATTTGTGGGGGTTTTTTCCCATTCTACACCACTCTAAACATCACCATTACATATAAATAATGTGAAGACTCAGTTTACATCTTTAATGTAGATTCAGAATAATGCTTGCTAATAAAAGTCCCAGGGATGGACATAAACAGGGCGCTGGTTTTGTGGTTGCAGAATAGAAAATACATGTCATTGTTGTGTGTGCAACCCAAGCTCTGCAAGAAACCCAAATGAACTGAATACAACATGCTGACAGCAAGTGTTAGAAAAATTTCACACGCAGTGTTTGATTTATCGGTCAAAGCAGACAGAAGTTTTACTACAGCTGAAGGTGACACGGGTCTACATATGAAACTGGGAGGAGGATAGTGATGTGGGTTTCTAATTCTGCCTCTGGGCATAAACGTCTCTCTCACAAAACCCTTGTTTCTTTCATTATTAAAATATGCTGCATTCAAGTGTCAACCCTCCATCAGTTATGTATCCACCTTCAGCTCTGGAGTGCAAATGCAATTCTGCTTTATTTCCATTAGGTGGCCCCAGCGACCCACTTGCACAGCACGTTTGGCTGGTATCCTGATTTAGTTCTATAACATGCGTCTTAGTTTAAACTATAGCACAGATCATATTTATGTGAAAATAAGAAGAGGGTTATGTATTCTGGTGAGGACAGCAGTTTGGTTTAGTCTGCATATGTTAGTAATACATTTAATATCTTCACTCAAGCCCATGCATTACTGTGTTCCCTGTTTACCTTGCTGTATATTAAACACTAGAGCACAATTGATTGCCAAAGGGCCACAGTCACATGCTTTCAATCCTACCTCACTTTTTCTTGAATGGGACAACGTCAGCGCTCCGGACTGAAACTGAGCCGCCGGAACGCACAGTCTGTGGGATTTGGTCACAGACGCGCACTGAGAATGCACGGAGCAAGAGCTACACTGGATGGAGTGACATCTGAACCACGTTGCGTTTATTATTCATTTGTGATGTTGAGCCTCCTGTTGACATAGTCCAACTGTCGTGCGATTTGTTTTTAACGGACGCGGAGACTGGATGCCCTAAGGCTGGAATTTGCGCCATGGAGCTTTATGGAAGCAACGGGACAATTTTTCTTATAAAACAAAACCAAGCTCCGGATGACTGTGTCTCATTATTTAAGAGGTGAGCGAGATGCTTAAAATAGTATGCTATAGACACATCATTTCGATAAAAATAGGTTTAGATGCTTTAAATTACTATGCATAGCTCAAGGAGATGTTGGATCTTTATGTGGCATTTAAGTAAATATAATCACAGCTTGGATTTAAAAAAAGAAAAAAAAAAGAAAGAAAAGTATAGTCAGTATTGTAGTGATAAATAATAAATCATATAAATATCCCTGGTGTTATGTAATTGATTTCTTTCCTCCCCAGGGCTGCTGATGACTTTAATAAGCAGAATGATTCCTGAAATCACAGAGTTTGGGACAAATAAACAGGATAGAGCTCACATTCAGCCATTACACTAAGGAATTTCCACTTTGTCTTCAGATCTGGAGCCCAGATGATGCTAAATCTAATCCAGAAAGTGAAGGGGGCAAATGCCTGACCCAGGGGGAATTCACAACAAACATCTCAAGCTTCATCACATGTCAGAGGCTACAATGATGGAGGAGAAGGAGATGAAACGTTGGAGCAAAGATGCCTCCTAGGTTCTACTGTTCTGGATACGATGTAGCCCTAACCTTCAGCATGACATAAACTCACACTCCCCAATCCACACATGTTCCAGGATGGATCTCATGAACCTTACAACTGTCATTGACAGCGGGTTTTTGGATGAGGCACCTTCAAGCCGCGTCCTAACTGGGTGTTTCCTCTCTTTGCTCATTCTCACCACCTTGCTGGGAAACACTCTAGTTTGTGCTGCTGTCACCAAGTTTCGTCATCTGCGAACTAAAGTCACCAATTTATTCGTGATCTCGCTGGCCGTGTCAGACCTCTTGGTTGCCATTTTGGTGATGCCGTGGAAGGCAGTGGCAGAGATCGCTGGGTTCTGGCCTTTTGGCTCCTTCTGTGACACCTGGGTGGCTTTTGACATTATGTGCTCCACAGCGTCCATTTTGAATCTTTGTGTGATAAGTCTGGACCGTTACTGGGCTATCTCAAGCCCCTTTCGGTACGAGAGGAAGATGACACCTAAAGTGGCCTATGTAATGATCAGCGTTGCCTGGACACTGTCTGTTCTCATTTCCTTCATTCCGGTGCAACTCAACTGGCACAAAGCCCAGACTACATCTTACACCTCTGTCACTGGCTCCTCTGGTTCTCTGGGATCGAATGCTACATCCTATAGCACCCCAGAAAACTGTGACTCCAGCCTAAACAGGACCTACGCAATCTCCACCTCTCTGATAAGCTTTTACATTCCAGTGGTCATCATGGTGGCCACCTACACCCAGATTTACCGCATTGCCCACAGACAGATCAGGAGGATCTCTGCCCTGGAGCGAGCAGCAGAAAGTGCCAAGAACAGACATGACAGCATGGGCGGAGCGTCCAGCATCGCAGAGTCCGAGAGCTCTTTTAAAATGACGTTCAAAAGAGAGACAAAGGTGCTGAAGACGCTGTCAGTGATCATGGGGGTGTTCGTGTGCTGCTGGCTCCCATTCTTCATCCTCAACTGCATGGTGCCCTTCTGTGAAAAGTCCAGCGGAGAGGAGGCGTTCCCCTGTATCAGCCCCACCACCTTTGATGTGTTTGTCTGGTTCGGCTGGGCTAATTCCTCTCTCAACCCCATCATCTATGCCTTCAATGCAGATTTCCGCAAGGCCTTCTCCATCCTGCTGGGCTGCCACAGACTGTATCCAGGAGGCCACAACATGGAGACGGTCAGTCTAAACAAGAAATGACTCACGACTCTCTCACAGGACTGACTCATCCCTAATAAGAGTCCAAGCCTTCCTGCTGAGGCCGGCCTGATTGAATCCAAATGAGGACATTCCTCTTTGTGCTATATGTACCCATGTTTGCATCGGCTGTCAGTGTGAGCTTGCCTGGTTTCCACACTGTCTTCAGATGGAAGGATCTCCCTTGATGATGTGAGGGGATTTGGGGATTGAGATTAAGTCTGTTTCTGTTCTACCAGGGAGCTGGGAGCACAGCGGTGCTGACACGCCCCTGGGATAGATAATCCCCTGACTGGGCAGCCTGCACCCTAATGCTGTCAGACACTGCTCTCTTCAATAGCATCACACACACATACGCAAACACAAACACTGTCAAAACAGGCTCCTCCAAATGCAGTGTAACTGCAGTACACAGCATTCTCACAACAGCAAATGACATGGCCGCAAATAGAAACGTTACTCATTAGGTTAACTTCCTGTGCAAGGATCAGTTATAGCGTCGACCCAAATCATGTTTCCACACAAATGAACCTGTAGGTAAACCACATCCATGAGTGACTTAGCATTAAAGCTAGACCGGAAATCAATTTGATTTTACATTGAGGCTTATTTCTGTCAATGTTGTGATTTTTAGAGATTTGGAAACTGAAGTGTAATGGCATAAACATCAGACAGGACTTTTTGTTTTGGAGTTTATCCAAATGTCATATCATCATAACTTCAAATTTAGTCAACAGACACCTGATAAATTATTTCTGTGTCACTGCTTAGAGTGGTTTTATGGATGTGTCTCACATTACTTTGTGCCGCCTGTATTTTTCATAAACAGCAGCTGATGACCTCTTTTAAGGAAAAAGCAGAGACTGAAACAAAAAGGTTTGCTTGACTTGTGGTGTCTTGGAGTGTTGTGCTCGAATCGCAGCTTTAATCCATCTAATTATGTTGGAGTCCATCAGTTTTAATTTATTGATTAAAGTAAAACTAATAAAAAATCTTTCTGGTTTATTATTGCTTGGGTCATTTTTTCCTTGTGGTTATGTAAACACTATAACCATAAAAGGGAAGTCATCATGTTACAGTGACATTTGACAGAGTAATAATGTGCAGGGTTATTAAAGTTACCTCTGAGTAAATAAAAAGCAAGACTAAATGAATTTGTTAATCTAAATTTTATTCATGGTGCACAATATACAGTGAAGCTCTGCTCTTTTCAACTGAGTGAAAAGGGAAAAGTAACAAGAGTCGCATGTCACAAAGTCAGCAAGAAGCCTTACAATTACCTCAGTTTTTTCAGGTCAAATTACAAACGCTTCCTCGCATTACTTCTCAGATGGGATGGTGTCATGATTATCCTTTCAACGCAGCACACTATGCTAACACGGTATGCATTAGCAAAATTTAAAAAGAATTTTTAAAAAAAGTACAGACTTCACAAAAAGATGAAAAGTCATTGTGGGTCGATGATGTAAATGCATTTTAGGAACGTCCCCCCTAGGAGATGAATCTCACACATGCTGTGAGGCTTTGATTTTGTACGTGCTCTATCCCGAAGATTGTAACTGCAAAGTCCAAAGATTTGAACGCATCCCAACATTAATATGTAGTTTACAACCTGCTGCTTTGGTGATAAATATTTCTATCATCACTTTCTCTTAAAGTGTGAGTTTGCCTGAGGTGTTTAAAACCTGTTTTACAATCATGACTACTTATATTTCTTGTCTTTTCAGGTGTTTGTTTTTTTTTACTACAAGAAAAATCTTGAGTACAGTGTGCTTAAGATACAAGGTTTCAGAACAGAATATTCCACTGCAGTTAATGAGTAATTACAGAATAGAATAGAATAGAATGGTTTTATCGTCATTACACCAGTTGTACAGTGAAATTGAAGGTCGTGACAACGACAGTGCACTTACATCTAATAACAGCACAAAAGTTAGAGACATGTATTAAAAAACATCAACTATCAATAGTGTGTAAGATAAATCAATCTGCAAATTACAGATATAATATATGAAAGGGCAAAATAAAAAAAAAAATACATTTATAAAAGTACCATAAAAAATGTATAAATGTACCAGTGTAAACAATGGTTATACTGATCATATAGGAAGGGATGCACTGCCATCATTACCTCACTTCTTTCACTGTATTTATTTTTAACACGCTCTATTAACCATCGAATTACAGAGATTTAAACCTTGAATACGTGTTCTTTTATATTCATAACAATGTATTCAATCACAAGTGACACTTCATTAATCTGTGCAGTGTTTGCTTCTGTGTCACAAGTGAACTCTGCACAGATTAATGAAGATGTATATATATATGTCCATTTTTATCACTGTGTTATTATACTTTGATTGATTGGCTTTATATCTTTGACCTCTGCACATCAAACTTCCCCAGGCGCCTTTTACGCAGCGTTACACAGGCTAAAGCCTAATGGGCCCAAATTTCACTCTTACATTAACAGTCATGCATCTGTCCAATATGGTGATGTATTGCTGTCATTAGGAAAGTAAAAGGCTCAATCTGGAGTCGAGAATAGCTTTGAATATTAAAGCAGGGTATGCACAGTGTCCTCACTTTATCTGAACTGTTGTCCCTTTTTCCCTCTGAGAAATTTTCATCATTTACACGATTGACTGGAGGTGGTCATCAGTTGATTATGAGATCATAAAGAAGGACATGTATCTAGATTTTAGATGCTACATATTAAAGTTTTCAGACTTTTTCTTGCATAAAGACCTACAAGGCCCACAACATCCAATATCTTTCCACCTCCAGCTCTTAACAAGTCTCTGACAGATGTCTTCCTTCTTCACTAACAATTAAAACATCCAGTTTTGTCCAGTTTTAGTTTTGAGGATATATTTTTTCCCCTAAAACATCAAGGTTCTTACCAATATTAAATAACCCCCTTGCAGCAAATATTAGGATTTTTGAACTTGATGATATACTTTCATCCACTGATTTACTCTTTCAAGTCTAACATTAAGGTCAGATGTTGCTGTCTGACACTGAGGAGTGAAAAGAATAATCAGTAAATCTGTAATAACGAACTTGATTGTCTATTCCCCGATTTTACTTCATGACAAAGTAACATAATTCAATGACAAAAAAGTCATGCCAAACAAACCATGCCCCTTGCATGTATTGTAATTTATTTTGGCATCAGTCCAGCTGATGTCATCATGTCTACGGGTGTGGTGATGTCAGCGTATCAACTGCCTCTATGTATGTGTCAAGTTTGAAGTAAACTGAAACAAAATTTATGTTTTTAGAGAAATTTGAAATTTCACTCATTAAAAGTAAATGGGAGAAGAAAAAAGATTTCTAAAAAGTCTTGAAAACATTAGAACTTTGACCTACTGTTCCCAAAAAGTAATCAGATCTATTCTGGGTCACTAGCAATCTATAAACCCAATTTAGTATCAATTCAATTAATAGTTTTGCTGCTAGAGTGTTGACAATCCAACAAACTGAAACAAAAACAGTACCCCTTGCCTCCCCTTTGGGGGGCGGAGTAATTAATACAACGCCTACAATTGCTAGTAAAAATGGATCCCATTGAGGGTATCACTTCTGACTCAGTAAAAACTGTGGTTGCACCTGTCAGACAAGCCTGCCAACCATTATACAGAATGTTGAATTGGGAGTGAAATGGGAAGCGAAGTAGTGGATGTGAGAAGGGAGAGCGATGGAACAGATGTGAAGGCTTTGAACTTTGTGTGACCAACATGAACACTCCTTCCGCACCGGCCACTGCACGCAGACGATGGAATAACAAAGCTGAATGAAGTTATGTTTAATAAAGCCATTGAACATATCAACCTTCATATCCATAAAAGTCTGAATTAGATGAATTTCAGCCTAAAAACAGTGGCTGTGTTTTATCAGATGAGCAATTTAAGGCGATTACACAGACACAAACGAGCCTCATTAAACTGCAAGTCTCAAAAGATTTACATGGCAGATCTTTTCATCAAATGAAGTTCGAGCTCATTAGAAACATGAAAACCTATAAATATTGAAATGATGGCTTTTTCTCTCACACTCAAACACACACTCATATAAATTTGTCCTTTAAAGCCTGCTTTCTTTGGGTCCCGGTCTGTCCTTGCCTCTGTGAAACCTCCTGAAGCGTGCCACGAGAAGGGAACAGCAATTAATTTGACTGACATCATTCAGAGTGATGGCTGAGGTGGCGACAAGACAGCATGTGTGTGTGTGTGTGTGTGTGTGACTATAGTGTGGTGCTGCTATCACCTGCTACAGCGCCCAAACCACAGTCCCTGCAATGTCAGCCACACTCCGTAAACACAGGGAATGAGTTTCCTTCTCTATCTTTTTACCTCCAAATGGATCTTGTGAGAATCTCAGAGTGATACTGTGTTTTCAGATTGGCACATTGGAACAGTGATGCTAGACATGGCAACTTTAGATGATGCTAATGACAGGCCCTGAGGAAATGATTTACGTAGATAGATAGAGAGAGAGAGAGAGAGAGAGAGAGTAAGAGAGAGAGAGAAAGAGAAAGAGAAAGAGAAAGAGAGAGAAGCGAAGAGGCAATGGGAGAGACAGTGTCTTATGTAAGTATCAAGCAATGGCAACTTTAAAAAAAGACACTCAAAGGATGCTCTGTAAATATCACAGAACCCCCTCCAAAGTCACACTGATATCACATTTAGAGGAAACTGTCCTTTGTGGTCACATGGTGTTTCAGAATAGCTGGGTACACCTGCCCATGTGACAAGTGGATTTTTAATGCACTTAATGATTTCTTGGTCACTCTTTCACTTCAGGCAGGATCTTAAGGGAATTAAAATGCAATTAAACTGTTTGCAATAATCTGCATTACCCGCCATTAAATATGTATTATTCACAACTGGCAGAGCTATCATAATTGCGCTAGAGTCTAATGCATTTTTAATACCTCACACAAAGCTAAGATAAGGATAATTGAGAGAGCGTGGCAATGACGTCGGCGTCGTTATATGCCGACAGACGTGAATACACTTTGCATGCTGAAAAATGCTGTCGATCTTTTACTTCCCCTCTGGTCTTCTCCTCCGGTAAGGTAAACAGAAGCTCTATATTCATTTTCAACTGATAGAACAGGGCGAGATAAAGAAGACAAGCCCACATTAGCCCACTGCTGAAGCACACTTACATCCAGGGGACAATCCTTCATTTTAGATTTGAAAGCAATGGGATACATTTAAGATCTAAGCAAGAGATCTGATTTATTTGTCAGAGATCGCCCACACATTTTTTGACCTTTAGAGTTTGTCCTTTGCAGCGAGCCCTCCATTCCTGTTTCTTATTTCCTCTTGCTCTTCATTTCCCTGTCTTATCACACCCCTCTGCCTCTCCTCCACCCTCGCTGTGTTTACTGTTTGTGCTGCAGGCCGCTGGCATTGCTGCGTTGCCATTCGTCACTCCAACTGGCTCCAGTGGAGAGGACAGGCCCTGTGACCCCACCACTGGGAAAGGAGCAAGGGAAAGAAGAAAGGGAGACTCACAGAGGAGGCGGAGGGTTGTTACTAAGGACACCAAGATGGGACAACTGGAGACTTCCTGACTTCCAGTACTTACTCCAAAAGAGAAAATATGAATTTGATTACACTAATCGGGGGCAGACTTAATCTTGTTAAAATACATACTGTCACAATGATCCACTACACAACAGCTTGCTGCAGTTTCTGTAAAATGGGGAAAAAAAATCTCTACAGTGAATTCAACTAAAATTCGCCCAATAGGCTCACATGACATTTAAAAAAGAAAATTAGAAAAATAAAAATAGGATTCACATAATTTCCATTAAACCCAACAGAGATTGCTCCTGCTCAATGTTTAATTTAAAACATCATCTGCATTTGTTATGCCTCCCCCTTAATTTATTCACATTTTTTCCACTAATTTGTGGCTCATATGTAAGTGGCAGGAAATACGAGTGAGTGAGAATAAGTAATGATAATGAAGTGGAGTGTTTTTTTTTTTTTTCAGGTTTCCCACTTTCCCAACATTCTAAATCAGCTAAGCTAAATATCAGAGCATATAATCCTTCATAAACTGCTACAGTGTGCAGTTTAGTAGTGTCATGGAGCGACCCCTAATGGAGAAAGACCAACTATTATGACGTCTTCATCGTTGCTGAATTTGGCCCGAACAAATCCTCTAAATTCAGGATTTGATTGGTTACAAAATTGTTCGTATTATCCACATGTCTGCCCTGTGTGGAGAGAAGACATAACTAAAGCATGTTAAATGAGCACTAAGCCAAGTCGTGAATGCTGAGTAGATTATACAATGAATAATAAGCCGGCTGCAAATGAGGCTGTCTGATGAATAGTTTTTTTCAATAGGGGTGATGTCCACTCCAGCAAAGAGGTGCTGTCTGCAGGAGATGGCTCTGAGTGGAGATCATGCTATTAATGATGCCAATGTAAATGCTCCTGCTGGTAGGATGCCCTCTGGGTGAATTGTGAAGATGCTAATGCTAGTGAGCTAGCTTGTGGGCAAGAGCAGTTGTGTCTTATCTCTTTAAGACCAAAACATCAGCAGCAGGAACTGACAGAGACTGAGCAACAGAGTAAATACTGACTACCAAGTACAGGAGCATGTGAGGGGGCTGTCTGTTCCACCTGGGCTGAAGGTAAGTGATGGGTACTGCATCTTTGGACTGAGTGTGTCCACAAAACACTGCAGAAAAAGCTTCCAAACGTATTGCAGTGAGGTTAAAGCATGTGGAAATTTGGCTTGAAACAGTAAAACTCAAATGTAACATCAGCGTTGAGTATCTCATTTAGAATCAATACAAATTTGCAGGAAAAGGTTCATATCTATTACAGAACCTGATGCAAAAGCAGCTCATTCTGCATTTTAAGTATATTTCTACATTGTGTAGGCATTGCATATCACATTTTGATGAACATTTTATTAGTTAGTATTACTTACATCAGTGTTTCCCAACCGGTGTGCCGTGGCACATTAGTGTGCCGTGGAAAATGATCCAATTTCACCTGATTGGTTCAGTAATGTACATGAATTTTTTTAGCAAACCACTCAAACAGAATTCAACGTGTATGACTTAGAGGCTTCCCGCCGTCACATATAGAAAGTTCTCCTGGTTATTTTTGGTAGGAGGGTGGTGTGTGGGAGTGACTATTAATATACTATGTAAAGGAATGTTGTTGTTGTTTTATGGCACAGAAGATGATTTTATGATGTTTACTATGTTGCTGTGAGTACACCATAGTGAACTGCCCAAATATAGTGTTTTAGCCACATACACAAAATTTATAAGTAGTCTAAATATAGTTTCATTTGTGAAACCCAAAGACAGACATATTAAATTAATAGTTAAAAGACAGGGAAATCTTTTCATTGTGCTTTGTGTGTCTGAAAAGGGGATTAACAGAGCGACAGTAAACTGTATTGTCCTCATCCCACTGTAATGATGTCAGAGCAACAAGCTGAACAAACATCCCCAGCGGAGGGACAGAAAATGCAGGAAATGGAAGAGGAAAAGGGGATAAGGACAATGGGATAAGAAGACTGAGATTTTAGAAAGAAACTGGGAACGGTCCATGACAAGAAGATTTCATCTACGCTACTTGAAAGCATCACATTACAGTTGTCTGCATTTTGTGGTTCCACATCAGTGGGATCCCTAAGCACCATCGGACAGGATATTAAAGCCTATATTTTGTCTAAACTATCTTCAGGGCAAACTCTTATTGTATAATAATGCTATGGCGCCCGACAGTTGGAGACTGAAAAGATGTTAAAATTCTATAATTGTTTTTGTGTGTTGGAGATTTTAGGCAAACATAATAACCATTATGTGGAATAGAATTAGGAACTTTAATGATCCGTGGAGATATCCCATATGATTCAATTGCACAATTAGATAAACAGTTTAATAATATTATGATTCATTAAAACTATTAAATTTCACAATAATGTTTAAAAGCACCTAACAACTACTAAAGATGAAATGACAATAACCTACAATAATGGAATAAAAAATATGTATATAAAACAACTAAATAGTATTATTGGTGGGGCAGTGATGAAGGACAGAGAGTTCTAGTCTGAAGGTAAAAGGGCAGAATGTTTTTAGGCTGATTAGTTGGTGGTTCATTGTGCTGTTTGTATAACACAACACTGTCAAGTCGGTGACTGACATTATCTATAATAGACTACAAACTCAACAATATTTTTTAATGTACCGCAGTTCCCTGAGTGCCATGTTCCTCTCCCGCAACAGAGTCTCTTGGCATCTGCGGCCGTCACTTTACATCTCTTCTGTCATACGGAGATGGCCCCCACACACTCATCATGGACCACAGAATATCCACACCATGTAAGACACTGAATATCCAGAGTCTAAGTAGGAAGGACAATCTTCTTATACATTTCTGTTAACATCTTAACTTTGACCACTTTACTGTCCAGGTACACACTATAATACTCATGAAGTGAAGTGATCTTCAGATCCAGGAAGCAATCGTAATGGTAAATGGAATGCAATTATATAGTGCTATATCTACACCATGGTATTCAAAGCGTTTTACAAAGCCTCACATTCACATCCAGTAGGCAGCTACCATGCAAGGTACTAACAATTCAGTTCAGTGTCTTGCTCAAGGACACTTCAACAGTGGGAGCCAGGATTTGAACCTCAAACCCTTTGGTCATTGGACAACCTGCTCTACCAACTGAGCCACAGCCACCCAATGGGGAAGCGTGACTTTTGCCAATCCATTGCTACTTCTTGTAGCTACATACCAGTCAATAAAGTGGTCAACCAACCTTCTGGTATTCTATTATTTCCATTTTGTATACATCCAATAACTTCCAAGTTTTCAGGCGATGTTTGAAGATGACAAGACATTGTGTTGTAATTGAATTCAGTGGTAGACAAAGTATAAAGGGGACAAAGTGGTCGCCTGATTATGTGACAGGCTACTTGCATAGCAGACAACTAACTGTAGCTAGGCTTTCTGGTTTGTATTGAAACTCATGGAAAATAAGAGGATTCCCTTTTCCTCCTTCTTTGTCTAGATGGCTGCTGGTTCTGCAGGTAGTGGTGTTATTTTACACCTGTTAAGGCCCATTTATGTTCACTTTACATATGTAAATAGATATGTCTGTTTCAAACGGTGTCAACATCACTTCCATGCGTCCATTGTATTGGAATGAGTGTTTGGCAATCAATCCACCAAAAGGCACCACTCTGAATTAACATGCTGGTCAAATACCACAAAGACTGGAGAAGAGTAAGAAAGTCATCTATAACAAACACTGATGACAGAGGAGGTACATCTAATGTTGATATTGAGAAGGGTTAGTTGTTGTAAATATGTCAATAGTTTTTCACCAACTCACATGGTCGCTCTTTGAAAGGGTCCGCCATTGATGGAAATGATTCTCTTCCAATCTCAACACTGCACCCATGGTTGGTACTTCTGTTTTCTGTTACGGTACGCATGTGCAAGCTCCCAGAGGACGGATAGAAATATGTGCGAAATCAGGGCAGAGGACAGACAGAACGTTCTGTCCGTAAATGTATATTTAACATTAAGCATAAATAGGCCTTTATTATCAGTCTTGGTGATTGCCTAACCTTGAGTCGCTCAAAGGCTTTCATGGTGTGAGAAGTTAAGTGGTAGTAGTCTGTAGTCAGAGCACTACAGTGTGACTGTTTTGGTGCAAGAACCAGACAACATGTCATCAACAACACAAATGCAAATCTTGATACTGAGGCTCAAGTTGAGGGTCCCCAGAGGAACTCCAGAGAGCTGGGAGGCAAAGGTGTGCAGAATCTACGAAGCCTTTACCCTCATAACTCTTATGACTTGGTTCACAATGATGATGATGATGATGATGATGTAGAGTCCGCATGCAGCTGAGTCCAGGACGTTAGGGGGCACAGGCAGATAAATTGAGGGGAGGAAGTGGTTTGGTGGTCATTGGAGGACATTATAGAGGTAATGAACTGGCACATTCTGCTGACAGGGAAGAGGTGAGAATAAATGGTTGGGGGAGGGTTTTTTGTCATAACTGCTGAAGAACAGGTTAAAGTCATTGGTCTTGTCTGGCAAACCGGCTGCCAGTGGTCACTGTCTTGTACCTGCATATATCTCTAGTATTTTTCTACCAAAGTGTTTGCTCCAGCGACCCCCCTGTGGCTAGTTCCCTCCTTTATCTTCAAAGACAGCTGTTTCTGGACCTTCCCTGTCACCTGACCAAATCGGATTTCTTATTTTCAGGCAGTTTTACATCGCCAACAATAACAGAAAAGCAAAGCAGCTTCTATCTGCTTCTCATCTTACTCCCAGTGGATCATTGTCTTCCATTTCCTTCATACTAGTTTTCCCTGATGATTATCCTCCTCTGCATCTTTTTTTCTGTCCTTTCCTTGACTTTAGAGATACATACATGTGAGATTAGCTCATGTTTCTGTCATGTCTTACCACTGTTGAATTTTGTGTGTAAACAGTGAGATAGAAATTCTCTCAACTCTCATAGAGTCAGTCCACTTCTTAGTAAAAAAAAAAAAAAAAAAGCTTACAAAAAATTGCTGCTAGCTGAAACAAACAAACAAAGAAATGAAGCTGAAAAATATTAAAGATACATGACAGACAGCTTGTAGAAAAATGTGAATATTTGGTTGAAGGATTACATATTTTAGCACTTAAAAATGTATGCCACACAGTCATATCTTGTGGCAAATTAACATTCATCAGAAGTTGCTATGATTGACCTCTACCAGCCTCTGGTTGGTATGCGCTAACCAATAGCTCTATACTCAAGGCAGGTTGCCACTCATCTTGACCATCCATTTGGCTGCAGCATGTTCTCCTCACTGCATGACAATTACATTTGTCATGGATGATTTTCCATGATATGCTTAATTTTCCACTGTGTGACTTTCAATGGCTCACTGTGCGTAGCTAAATTTTAAGCTTGGTGACTGTTGTTTATACCTCAACTCTGAAACATCAAATTATATCCTTTTTGTTGTGAGTGAGCTCTGTGAAGTGAGGATTAAACGTGTTATGTGTGGTACACATATTCCCCTTGCAAGGCTGTATCACTCACTAAATAAAGTATAAAGCTAATTTTTTACACACATCTGTATTATTGTATCATCAAGATTTCTTCTTTAAAAAAAATGGTTATTTTCCCAGTCGATTGAATTAATGTCGTAAAATCATCATGCATGTTACTGCATTAGCCGATAGTTTACATTATAGCTCTGTTATCTTAGTTCTGTTTTTAGACAAAACAACCACAGTAAATCCACAAATCACCTGTTTTACAAACACTTTGTGTAGATCGACTAAAGAGCTATTTGGAATCATCCAAACAAGGTCAGAACTGACACAGTTTAATCTGAACCATGGATCAATAAATGGAAACTTAAGATCATAGCCATTTTATACCTTCATAAGCTTTACAATCAATCTCACCACGTAAAAGAAACACTTCATCAAACTAATTTCTTTTCATTCATTTCAATAGTGCCTCTAGATTTGCCTGTAAAACTTGTTTCTCCATGGTTCTGATCCCATCCTCAGTTTCTGACATTTTGGTCATATTCCCTGTAATATTAGTTTTCCAGCAGAGTGACTCACTACTCCCTCTAGTGGTCACATAAATCATTCAGACAGTTGGTATGAATACATGCAGTTCATACTTTTAGGTCATACTTTCATATTTTAAATCTCCTTGAAGTGACTTCATATTTCCACAGGTTTTATTTTCACCTTAGCATTTCACCAAAACTCTTTACTAATTCTGATGATTGGTTCAATGTCACTTATTAATTAGTCAACTTCAAATGTTTTCTATCTAAAAGTCCAGAATGCAACATCTCTGATTGTAAGTGAGGGACTTTCTCTTATGTAATAATATAAATAGAAAAGTGTTTTATGGGGAACAAAAAAAGGTTTCCCTGTGAAGGAGAAATCCCCACTGGATCTGTAGATAGGACTGCAGATGATGAGGAAACAGAGCTGAAAAAAGATGAAAACCTCCAGAAAATACAGAAGATGAAGCAATAATGACATTTTCTGCTATAATTTGAAATGCAACTAGAATAGATAATGGTTATGATGAATGAATCATTTGAGAAGTAATAATTCAAGTTTTGACCAGAGAAATGGGTCAGGGGAACACAGGAGACAGAAAATGCTTCACTCACACAGCGTCCTGGAATAGAAACATCTCATACATTCATTATTGTAGCAGGATGGGACTGTGGAGGCGTATTGGTTCTCAATTCCATAGGAGCCAATAGCAGACACAAACCAGTCTATTTATATACTTGTCAAACAAGAGCACAGCAGGAGCCTGTTTTCCCCTCTGGAAAGTTCAGATGGGACCAAATGAGCAGGAGTAGATTGTCACACACACAAACACTTCAATACAATTTTGGATCCTTAATTTTTAATCAGACCACCAAACAATAATATTGCATCTGCTTCCTCTGCATAACAGTGTGAATTTCAGACCCTAGTTATCTGAAAGATCTTTTCTATCACCTTCAGTGACATCACCGAAAGAGAAGCTCAGACGAGAGATGAAGGCTGACAAATTTTCACTGGCCTATATCTGACAAGCTGCTACTTTTTATTCTAGTCAAAAGTTGAATACCAAAATAAGACAACTCAGACAGCCATCTGCTTATCTGTACGGCAGTGACATGATGGACATTAAAACAGGGAGCTAAAAATAAAATAAAATAAATTAACAAGTACCAGCTGACCACATGCTGCTCTAACCTATATAACCTGCTAGAAGCCACTCTTGGGTATATGTAACAATGAAATAGGACTCCCACAGGGAATGTCTGTTGTTTCACAGAGAGGTCAATGGCTGGGATCGGCTACTGAACAATCTCCTAGTGGCTGGAAGGAATCCAGTTAAATTGATAAGGGACACATCAGCAAGGTGGATGAGCCCATATTTGTCCAACTCATTACTCCACCCTGCTGCTATATCACACCAGTTTAAAAGCTTGACATGACAAGAAAAGGAAATTGCAGTTTAGCTCTCCATAAATCTCATTTAGACACAAGTAAAAAGCACAGACCTCTCCTCATTTGCATGTGAACATAATGCAACTAATCTGAAGGGTTGCTATTAGTCTTTTTACAGTGCACGTATAAAGCAATGCATGGTGATTAACTTTAGGCTCTTCTAAACAAACACAGTGTATTAAAACACATACTTGTAGAACTGAAGCTCTGAGGATTTGTATATATACACGTAACAGGTTTATATCAACATCAGCGGGGAGGAGAGGAAGTGAAGATGAACAGTTTTTCTGGGGACCGTGTTAATCTTCTTTAATTGTCCCATCTGGAAGTCTGCACCCCTGCTAAGCCCACCTTCTGTTTACCAATAATTCAATATACAGAGCGACAAGGCTGCTTTTGTAGGATTATATGCCTTATGAAACTAGCTACTCCGGCACATATACTAATATCAAAGGGTAATATGATATTTTAGGTAACCAAATCTCCACATAAACAATGACTTATTCTGACACTTACTACTTTTGGACTTCCTCAGCCTATCTTTGGTTCATCTCACATTAGAACTTTATCCGTTGAGATCAATTCTCCCTTCATTTGGTATCTTTCAAGGATTTCTGCTGACTGTAAGAAGATATAGAATATCACAGGGCTTCTCATCAAGAGGATAAATATAATCACTTACTGATACATCTTACATTTCAGTGTTCAGGTTTTACTGGGATCAGATTATGGACTAAAAAGGCATCTTCAAACTGGATTCTTACTGGCTGTAAAGTGCATTACACAGAAGTTAAGCCTGTCAGATATTCTGTGCATTTATTCCATGACAAAGACGCATATAATAGTAAATTATTGTTTTGATCAGCAGACATAAATGACAGATTTCTTCTATAGATTCTCAAACATGTGTAGACAGGTATGAACCTATGAACTCTGTCTATGAAGAGTTATCATAGCCTACTATTCAGAATTACGGTAACTCAGATTTCAGTATTCTAACCATCTGTGGAATTTAATCTCTATTGCATGCTTATGTGTGAAACTGTCTTTGTATTTCTGTCTATATTAGTACATATCTCATGTCAGTGTATATGTTATTAAGTTACCAGAAAGTGTTGGAGGGCTTGGTCTCCTTGAGTACAAAGGAGGCCAAGGGGGAGATTGATGACTCACAGGATCTCAGGAGACAGAGCGGACGCACAGATCTGTGAGGAGACACAGACAATGGTGAAGGCTACAGATGGCAGTGTTCTGAAAAGGCTCAGATGGGGGATACGAACCTCCCATAGGGCAATGTATGGATGTCACGGCAAGAGGCTAATTCAGATGACATTGGTATGTCCTATGTTGAAGAGCCACTTCAGACCATAAATGACACATAATCTTAAAGATCTGGTTCTTCAGGGGCTCAAGAAAAATATAAGAAACCAGAAGACTATGTACTGCATATAAATAAACACTACTCCATCATGTCCATGCTGTTCTTTAGACTCAAGGGTCAACAGCAACACCGAGTCCCAGATGTGCTCATGCGCTTCCAATGAACAGCGTGGCTCCACATGAGTGTACACACATACAGTAATGTTACACACAATACACAATACTAGGCCAATGTAATGCAGGGGATGATATCTGTTATCCAACAACAACAGCCTAGAAAATGAAAACAAAAATGCTTTGAGAGTTAGAGACAGAAAAACAATTGGAGTGGGAAGAGGGAGGGAGGTGTGTGTGTGTGTGTGCTCGTTTTAGCCCACTGAACATATATATAACAAATAATATCCTGGAGTTGTTCATATTTTTAGATGACTTGTTCCCTCATATTGCCTCCACTGCCCCAGATCTTTAAAAAAAATAAATAAATAAATAAAAAAAAATATATATACTCCAACCCCAGAGGATACTTTCTGTCTTTTAACCTCAAAGCCAAAGCTTTTAGGTGTGTCTTTATGTTGAAATGGGTCATGTTGTTTGGCCGACCTGATTGAGAGAAATATCTCTTGAAAACCAGCTGAAAGAAGTAAACAAAAGACAGAAACTGCTAGAGGTGGGTTTGCAGAGGACGAGGACCGCCTGCTGTGTATGTTTGTGTGTGTAAATGTGTGAGTGTGTGTATATATATGTGTGTGTGTGTGTGTGTGTGTGTGTGTTTGTGTGTGTGTGTGTGTGTGTGTTGCTCTTGCTCTTAAGATCAAGTTCCCTCAGTGAGGACTCAGTCAAGTTGTTATTGTGTCTGAGCCTGTTGCCGCAGTTTGTGTAGGGTGCTCCTGCAAATTAACCACGGGGACAAGGACAGGAACTAATTATATCATGACTGTGAATAAGCCTTTACTTTAGACATTAACAACTGGTCCCAAAGAAGAGGAAGAGAAATGCAAGATGGTTTATTCAAGTGGCAAAAGATGGTAGAAAACGGCGACAGAAAAAAGAGAAGCTCGGATATTAAAGTGAAGAATTGGGGCTAAAAAATACCATGAATAGAATAGAATAGAATAGAATAGAATAGAATAGAATAGAATAGAATAGAGCTCTGTTCTGTTTAGTAGCAAAAACAATTAGTGCAAAAAAGGACTCTATAAAATATCACACAAAATATCACATAAAATACTGAAAAATGTAATCAATGTACAAAAGCTACAAGATAATATATTAAATATACATGTTCAACTAAAGTACTGCAAAAACTACTGAAATATACAGACAGTTGTAACTAAACTATAGATGAGAAATATATAAAGGAAATATATACAGGCAGTATATGATATATACAAAAAATAAGGTGCATGTGTTATGATTATTATATGCATTATTACATTAAGAAAACTGCCACAAATTGATGTTAAATATTATGATTTAAAGAAATATTTAAACCTTAAACTTGTCAGCTGCAACACTTACAACATTTTTCAATGATGTGTTATTTTTCATAATTCAACTTATATATATTGGAATGTGGGTAACACAGTGGTGCACTGGATGGCACTCGTGCCAACACAGCCAGAAGGTCCTGGGTTCAATTCCAACACCAGTTGATGGTAGGACATTTCTGTATGGAGTTTGCATGTTCTCCCTGTGTCTGCGTGGGTACCCTGGCTCCTCCCACCATCTAAAGGCATGCACTGGTAGTTTAATTGGTTAGTCTAAATTGCCCATAGGCTTGATTGTTTGTGTCTATATGTTCAGCCCTGCGATGAGCTAGTGACATGTCCAGGGTGTACCCGGCTTTTGCCCATAAGTATCTGGGACAGGCTCCAAGTGACCCCCGTAACCCCAATGAGGATAAAGCCAGTTCTGAAAATGAATGAGTGAATATTATGACGTTGAAAAAATATGTATATTATATTTATTTTACAGGTTTTTGCCTCTAAATTAATGAGATGTTCTTGCATTCCAAGTGTTTTTCCTGGTTCTGACCATACATCATGGCTTAAAAATGCATATAACAGACTGCTTTCTTCAGCAATAAATAAAGATGTGAGATTCGCCGTGATAAGTTTTGATGAAGAATGTGAGGATAATTTTGATCTTGGTAACATTTTTGACCATATTGTCCACATCTATGAAGAACCTGAAAGTATAAGGTAAAGCTGGAGGATAGAGTGGGGATTGTTCAGGGAAACACACCTGCTTCACAGCTTTGAAGAGGAGATGAAAGCATGTCCTCTAATGACAGCACTTTCAACAACACAAATGTCTGTGCTTTGCACCTCTGGCCTGTGAGGTGTGTAGAATGAAAAAAAAAATCCCCTCTCACTCTCCAGCTCTCTTGTTTTTTTTTTTGTTTTTTTTTGTCATATCTCACATTACTTGCACCCTTGTGAGAAGTTATCCTCAAATGTGTGTTTTTCTGATGTGCAGTGGAGCGAATGTCTAATCTAAGCTTGGCGCCTGCGTGCAGTTCGATGGGGGAAATGTTCCTCTGAACCTTAGTTTGGCCTAACAGGCTGGGACAGGAGAGGAGAAGGGCAGCACCAAATTCTAAACTGGCTTTGCCTTCTGTCCAACACAACTGCTTTGCTTTGCCTTTAATTAAAGACTCGTAAATTGTGTTGTCATGTTTAAGGAAACAACAGACTGTTAGCTATTAGACAGCTACAGAAAATCGAGGACATCTATAAACCATCTGATATCTGCTTCTTTTTTATCAGCTTGGGTCTTTATCAGCCTCATTCTCAATCTGAGCAGATTTAATGCAATATGTTGTTTTGCAATGATGCATGTATAAGGACCCAGGTGCTTCTGGTCCACAGCACGGAACCTCAGAAATCCCTAATTCCCAAACTCGTGCCATTTACAACCAGCACAATGGACCGACTCATAAGAGTCTCATCTTTAATTCAGCAGTGCACTCATGATGAATTAACTAGACATTATCTAAGAGTCTGTAAGTTGCAAGTTAGATAACATGTAGTTCTGGATTCAAGATGATCTGTTGTTACCTAAATGTCTTTAAATGCCAAGAATAAGTCTATTAATATGAGAGCACATGATACTATAAGGCCGGAAGGAGCCAGGGTGCAGCAACAGATGGGAGGCTGCTACACCTAGTGGATTTAGATAAGAAGTGCGAGAGCTCTAAGCAAAGAACAAGAGTCACTGCAAACATACAAAGGCATTAAAATAAGACGTGCAGGATCTATTTGCTGTTTGATGAATAAAAAAGGTAGGATTCTTCAGTCACACTGGTACGAGATTAGAATGAACAGACAAAATAATAGCAGACACACACAGAGAAACAGGCCTTTGAACGATCAGTTCACATTTAGAGACCAGTCATCATTAAATCCTTGCCTACTGGTACACACTGACAGAGCAAACTCTGGCTTCTGTGTAAATACGCTCTATGTACCATCTTTTCCTCCACTGGAGCACAGAAGGGAAGCAAAACCCAAGCAAACACAGAAAGGATATTTACTAAAAAGGGAAAATCTGATGCAGAACATTTAATGTGACTAAATCAGGCTGTTGAAACTCATTATAGTGATCAAATAATCATTCATTCATTCATTTTCTGAATCACAGAGATCGCTGGAGCCTATCCTAGCTATTTATGAGCAAAGGCGGGGTACATGTCACCGGTTCATCACAGGGCTAACATATAGAGACAAATAACCAATCACTCTCATTTTCACACCTATGGGTGGTGTGACTTTAACTGATTAACCTATCAGTGCATGTGTTTGGAAGCTGGAGAAAATGCAAACTATCAGTTTAATATACTGACGAATAAGGATTCAGACTTTCAGACTTCGCCGCTCTTTTTGTCTAAATCCAAGGTCAGCTGAGTTTCTGGGCTAGGGTCATTTCCTCTGCTAAGGTTTCACATTTAAAACATGTGAAACTAGAAACTGAGGTTATTGGGCAATCATTCCCATTAAAGACCTCACTATCAGTTTAATGCCGGGTTTAATTTCTAAATGGAAGGGAGCAAATGGCCTGTGAAATATGTGCTAATGGTAACAACCTTTTTCCAAGTTTACAGGAGAAAGAGAGAGCGGGGGAGAGAGGGACCACGCACCGCTGTGTTATCACTGAGTCTACACATATAATTTCACAGAGTTTTGAAACTACAATTCAGAAACAAGGACAATTAAACCAGGGACTGTGAAGGGACAGTCTGCTATGCTGTATTACAAAGTTCATACAAACCGACTGAGTTCATTTAAAGTATACACTTTAAAGAGAGAGCTCACATCAACCGAATACACGCCCAGCCTCTGCATTATCCAAGAGCAATATGGAAACACATGTTTGCAATTATGCCAACGCCAGATATGCTATTTGCCCCAAATATTCGTTTTTGTGAACATAATTCCACATATTCAGGGGAGATTTGGTTGGATAAATAGCTATTAAAGAATACAACACCTCTTCATTTGGGCCACCCAGTTTTATATCCACACTTATTTACTGTACAACATCTCATTCCCCTTCATGCCTATGAGTTGCATTTTAGTATAAAGCTCTGAAGGATATAAAAGCACTAAATAATGCTTTGACTAATATGATTTGGTCTATCATGCACAGCGTCCTTATATCCAAGGTATCTTGATTAATGAATGGAAAAACTTCAATATAAAATTTGATCTTTAAGCTCCAACAAACAGTCTGATCTACTGACAAAACTGCTTGCAGTGCTACCAACATGCATTTATTACCTATTAAATATTTAAGGCTGCCACAGCTAATTATGGTATGTGCTGAAAAGTAGCTCTGATGTTTTTTTGTTTTTTTTTGCCTTAATTTTTTTTTAAATGTAAAAATCAACTGTGGAGGCCAAAGAGAGCAGTCAGTAGTCTCAAGGATGAAATTAAATCAAGGTCATAATTCAAGGTGATTATGGGAAGTGAGGGATGATGATGGGATAAAGATGCATTTCCTGAACAAAACACAAAGTCAGTCTGGCGGTGCCACTTTTGCAGAAAGTAAAGCCTTAAAATATCATCTTCTTCACATCAACCACAAGTACAGTGGGTGTTGGGAATTTCTGTTCTCTGTAGAAGTTGGATAAGATGTCTTAGAAGCCTTAGTTTAGCCGAACAGGACATGTGCTGGTTATTTGTGGAGTAAGCAAGAAAAAAAGCAGCTGAAAGTCAAAAGCAGATGCCCTCCAGACTGAAGTGAAGTGAAAGTTTGTCAATTGCCTAAGATACATCAGCCCCAAACAACCAAAGACTATGCAGGTTGTTCAATGAAAGCTTTAATTTAATGTCATACAAATGAACTTTTTAAAACGTAGGCTACATTATGTGCTATTATGTGACCTGATCTACCAGCTACCAAACAGCTGTTAAAAAAATAAATACGTTTCACTTGGGAAGGATTTGTCTTTCAGGTATATTGGAGGCTATTGAATGAAAAACAATGCTTCCTTTGCTAGGAAACAAGAAGAGTCGAAGAGGAAATAAATGAAATTTGGTATTCAAGACAATACGAGATACACAGTGTCCGATCAATATTCCCTTAATTATCATGACCTGCTGCATCAGCGCTGGCAAACAGCAAAGGGAAGTTTTAGGATGCTCTGTCCTTGTCCTTCAAAAGACTCATGAAAAAAAATATTCATAAGATCTCAAGACCACTGAAGATTAATTTTCAGCTTCATCTCTCGTCCATAATTGACTCTTTCACAAGGTGCGTGATTTTATGACAGTCTTGTCCTTCTTTTCCCAGAATTCAGTCTGTATAAAAGCTCTTTGTTTCAGGAGAAGTTGAACAGGCTGCGGGTGACTGGTGAGGCGTACATGGCCAGATGTGCAGCTGGGAGCAGTGTGCTGCGGCTGTAGGAACATCCCAGTCCATACAGTGACGCCGGTCCTGTCTGCAGGTTCACACTGACGGGGAGGCCTAAAGATGAGAAGCCGGAGTAGAACACAGCTTTGGGTCCTACACCAGCTGCCAGTTTGAGTTTCTCCACCTCTGCCTCCTGCAGCCTCTTGGCTTTGGCTCGTCGGTTTTGGAACCAGATCTTGACCTGGGTTTCCGACAGCGACAGTGAGGAGGAGAACTCAGCCCTCTCTGCGATGGACAAGTACTGCTTCTGATGAAACTTTCTCTCCAGGGCCAGGAGCTGTGTGGTGGTGAAGGGGGTGCGAGGCTTGCGGTTGGTTTTGTGCTTCCTCAAAGAACAGATGTTTGGACTGAGCTGCCCTAAGACATGACAAAAGTGAAGACGAAATGAGCCTCATACTTTGTTTTAGTTTAAAGTTCATGAACTACAACAGGACTAAACTGATCGATTGTATATGATCATCAACAACCCTGGTGAATAATTTGTTCTATAAGTAAAAGTATGAATGCTGACACTTCTGCTGCTTTTCTGTCTCATGTGTTGACAATATTGGAGACTTTTAGAAGAGGATGACAATCCTAATAAAAATATTTTTAAGCTCACTTCTCCTTGTCTCCATTCTTTTTAATTGAACCAATATTTGCATTAACCACTAAATCAATAATGCTAGTAGTTTATCAGGTGATAAACTTACGTGGTGATGTGGACATCTTAGTGGGACTGGGGATCCAAGGCGCTACGTCCCCTTGTTCCGTCGGCTCTGTTTTCATGGATACTAACTGTCGTGGCTCCTGATCGTCACTCAAAGAATCATTACTTCCCGTGTCGGTGTCCGTGGCAGCCAGCGGCCTGCCCGTGTCCGACATGAGCGCTTCCACGCTGAAAGGCAGTGGAAATACCTGCGCCGTGCGCGTCTTCAGCCGCGGCTGCGCATCCTCGTCTGCAGAAACCCCGTCTCTCCGCTCTCCAAAGGAAGACATACCTTTATTATTATTTTTTCCTTTCTTTCTTTTAATGCCAGGATCGATACTTAATCCCACACCAGAAAACACATAACTTCTGTGTCACGGAGCGCAAACATACAGCTTCCACACACAAACAATCTGTCACAAAGTTGGAGGAAACTTGTGCGGCCAGAACTTTCCTTGGGAGGTACTCGGGACTTTGGTTGCTTGTGGGAAGACTTTTGATTGGATGAGATGTTTGTATGATGTTTGGGAAGCTCCGACCAGAATCCCTGTGAGCGCCACACCCCCACCCAGACGGCCCCAGCCCCATTAGACAGAGGGACAATGAACCATCAGCCATCATGTCAGTACATTATACAACACACACCGAAATTGAAACTCTGCTTTTGACCCATCGCTAGCTGAACATGCAGGAACACACCACACACTGAAGACTATCAGTTAGTGGGATGTTAAGTGCCTTGCTCAAGGGCGCATCAGCTGTCCGAGGAATAGAACCCTTCACTCACAAGCGTCTAAACCACGGCTAAATATGTGATCAGAAGTGGGAACATATAATTTAGAACACCAACAGACCATATTGTATTCCTTCAGTGCATTGCAAAGTCTTGTGAATAATCAATTAGAACCAGGTACAACAGACCACGCCCCTTTCATGTATTGTAGCTTATTTTGGCATTGATCCAAGCTGATTTCATCATTTGTATGCATGTTCTGATGTCAGTGGATTAATTTCCTCTATATATATGCCAAGTTTGAAGTAAATTGAAACAAAATGAATGTTTTTATAGATATCTGAAATTTTGCTCATTATGAGTAAATGGGAGATAATTTTTAAAAATAATAATAATAATTAAAAAAAGAACTTTGACCTCCTTTTCCCAAAATACAATTGCATTTATTCTGGGTCATTGGCAATCTATAAACTGATTTTGGTATGAATTTAACCAATAGTTTTGATAATAGAGTCGTAACAAACCAAACCTAAAATAATACTCCTTGCCTTCTCTTCGGGGGGTGGGTAATAAAACATCTCAATGGGGAGAAAGGTTTATCAGTCTCTTCTTATTCCATCCTACAATTATCCTGATGGACTAGCCTGGCTGTCTTAGAGAATCAGTGGTGTGAAACGTATCCATGAGTGACATCTGAAGGGCTGTATTTTGACTCACCAAAAGCTGACTGAGCTCCTCATTCAAGCCTTAACTCGCAGGACTTGACACAAGCGTCGCAAGAGTGATCACAATGGTAATCAATAAGACTGAAGACTTAACGGTGCTTTCAGAGTTCAGACAAGGCTGTACAGTAAGCACACACTTCAACGTGAGAGTCAGTTGGGAGATGGATTATGGTTCTGGGCAGGTTTATAAAATGACTGTCATTACATTGTTATTATTAACACCTTGTAATTAGGTCTGTGGAATCCGGTTCTTTTAAGCAGGATTTAACTGTAATGATGGAAAATTGCTACCTTCCTGAGGTGTGTGGCGCCCGCTGTGATTAGTCCAAGTCTGTGCTCTGTCGATGGAGACAGAGGCGTCTCGTGCCTGTTTGAAGCTCATACCTGCAGGGCTCCAGAGTATTAGGAAACATCATGAGAAGTATAACAACAGCTCCAGTCTTCCTAAACACAGCCCCGGACCATTCAATGAAAGGATAACATCATGCAACCATCCAAAAACTGCACGTATGCAAGCACCGACACTGAAATGCACAGCAGGTTTCATGTAATTTGCTGCTTGATATAATCTGCTCTCATGTATATCCTTCATAGACTATCATCTGTGTGTCATCGTCCATACACTGAAGCCCACACATGTAAAAGCCACCTGTGAAGTAACAGGACTGTACTGTCCAGAGCTCTGTCATTAGCCCTCGGAGAGTCTGTGTGATCTCTAATCAGCAGGATTACTGCAGCATCAGAGACTTGACTCCCCAGAACCTCAATATCACGAGTCCCCACTGTGAAGCAAAGTGCTCGAGCACAGCGTGAGCCCAAGCTCCTGCGAACACACGCAAATCAGTATGAGCGGACTCTGTCATTTAGTCATGCTTACAGAGAATTTATGTTTATGGAGTGTATTAATGTGTCATTGTGTGTCAGTATGTGTGTCAAATAAGAGGCACAAGTCCCTTTTGTAACATTTATTCATAGGTTAATGGTACATGGGCAAATGATTTTGGTTTCACTTTAATTTTAAGACAGTATCATTAACATGTACACTGTAAACTAGGGGTCTTGAACTCTGGTCCTAAAGGGTTACTATCCTGCATGTTTTAGATGTTTCCCTCTTCCATCACACCTGACACTCATTATCAGAGCTTGGTGATAGGCTCATCATTTGAATGAGGTGTTGCAAGAGGGACACACCTAAAACATGCAGGATAGTAGCCCTGGAGGACCAGGATTGGTGACCCCTGTTGTAGATATTTCCCCCGTCTATCACACCTGAAAGCCATTACATCATTATCAGGCTTCTGCAGAGCTGGATGACGAGCTGATGATTAATTGAACCAGGTGTGATGGAAGAGGGAAACATCGAAAACATGCAGAATACCGGCCCTCGAGGACCAGACTTCAAGACCCCATGCGGTATCCGGTCCTCGAGGGCCGGTGTCCTGCATGTTTTAGATATTTCCCTCGTCTATCATACCTGAATCAATTAATGATCATCATAATCATCATCCAGCTCTGCAGAAGCCTGATAACGTTGTAATGGCTTCCAGGTGTGATGGAAGAAGGACATATCTAAAACATGCAGGACACTTGAGGACCAGATTTGAGAACCACTGCTGTAAACCCACTCCCATAACCCAAACTCATGACCGACACCTCCACTTAAAGACTGTCTTTGCTGCTCCATCATCAGTCATGTTGCACCTATCACACTGCTAAATAATGTACAATGCATGTACAGATAACATACACATATATCGCTGTATAACTCATGCTTACCCTTTTTTGTATGTCTGTATGAGTGTGTGTTAATCCACTGTGGCTATTATTTTAGTTTTTTTTTTTACTATTTTTTTTTAGTTTTTTGGATGAAGAATTCACATACAAAAATGATAAACCTGACTTTATTACAACAGCATTTCCCTGACATTATAAAGCCTGTTTGCAGTGCCTCAACTTCATATGAAATCAGTGTAGTGAGCATCAAAATAAGATAGAACGACTTCTCTTTAATCTGATTCTTGCAGTGATCTCCAGTTCACTTCAGTCAGCTTTTCACCAAAATGTTTTTTTCCCTAATTTTTATACAGATATGATAGTAAAATTATGCTTAATTATATGTTTTTATTGGAAAATCTAATATTCACTTGTATCCGGATCTCCAAATGACATACATGAACCTAAATCATTGAGAATCTTTGAGGAAACTGCTGAAAGCAGGTTTCCTCTTTGGATTTTCAGAGAATCCAGATAGCATCAAAGTCCTCAGAAAACCAAAGGGAAAAACCAGGGCTATATATATCACTTTCTTAACAAGTGACACTACAGAAATAACAAACTAATATGTTGCTAACCAACCGTTACAAATAGTAACATGTTGAAAAATGCTGCACTTTATGTTAAAATAGAGCTTTTTTTTTTCCTCGATGGGAAATTGAATCTCATCAAGTTGTGACCCCACAGCATTTTTGTCTGCTATGTTAAAAATAAACCGTGCTTCACCCCATACCCTAGGCTATTTTTTGTACTCTTATTCTGTCTGGGTGACATTAGGTATCCTCACTCTCTTTTATTCCTGTATCCTCTCTCTCTATCCGAAAAGGAGAAAATCTACACATAAATATCAGACAAACACATAAAAAACAAGCTCTTTAATTTAAAAAAAAAAGGGGGGGGGGGCTTCTTTTGGGCCAGTTGGACATAAGCATAATACATTTTTAAATATTAAGGATGCACTACATATAAAAACCTGATGTGTAATATTGGAATTCTGTTCCGTTTCACTGCTTGCGAAATTGACATGTTTGTAGCTGAAACTTTGTTGAGTTCCACCAAGCCACAGACGTTTTCACCCACCACCATCACGCAACAATCAAGACCAAATTAATATTTCATCTGGAGACAGTCAAAATAAACTATGTGCAGAAAAAAAAGAGAAGGTCCTTGGATGTAACTGATGTTTGATGTCATTATAAGTATGGATAAGTATAGGCTGGGATGGATTACAGCTAAAAGTAAAATGAGCTCTTGAGATGTTTTCCCAAATCTAAAAAGAAATGTTTATTTGGGGTGCATTTTGGCCTCATTGCCTTTGAATAAATTCTGTGTTTTAAAGCTGACACCCACCACACCCAAAACAGTTTATTTACTGAAACACAGTGGTTTGATTGTACTTTTCAGAAAGCACAGTCTTGTTCCACACTTGAACGTATGTTTACCACTCTGAGCACATCCCCAATGTCGTAAAAAGAAAGAGCCAGCGTGTTCATATCTTATTATCAGTAACATTTACATTAAAGTTTAATGTCATAATTTGCAGGTTTTTGGCCCCATTGACCCCAATGTTAACGAATACTTCAAAGTGATTCAGAATCCAGGATTTCTTCCGGATCACCCCCAAAAGTTAATCATTTCTTTCTTGTGCCATTGGCAACAAATCCTGAAAATTTCATCAAAATCCGTCCATAACCTTTTGAGTTATGTTGCTAAAAGTCAGACAGATATACAAACAAACACCGGCAAAAACATAACTTCTTGGCGGAGGTAACAATTGAAGACCTAGAACTATTTTTGAGGCAATTTCCAAAAATAATTTTTCTCCACATGTAACCTTTCCTAGGTGAATCATTAACATTTATTACAACATTATCTTCTGCATTTTTCAGTATTTTCTTTAATGAATATGTAGATCTTCATAAAAGCTCAAGGTAAATTCAAAGGTTAATACAAATAATACAATGACTTTTTCAGACAAATATGTCATTAACTGGACTTAACTGCAAATGTCTACAAGTACTGTCATTGTCAACTATATGGGTTTTATTGCTGAATCAATGTTGCAGAAAATAATCACATTCGCGATAGAGATTTTGAACATCCAAATGGTCTGAATCTGATGGTGCTGAAAAGCTGAGAAACTGCATTTTATCCAGTGCACTAAAATGTACTGATAGGATTAATGGTTTAAAGTAAATTACTGATTTAAAAGCAGATATTTTAGATCAGTTAAGGCATTTGGTCATCAGCAGCTGTTGGGGTCATTAAAATATGATAAACTGAGTACGAAAGAACAGAATAAATGTTCAGTGCAGGTTGCATTTTGATACAATTCTGAATGCAACTGAATGCAGATATGACATAATTCAGAATGTAATGTGTCTCAATTTGGAGAAAAGGGGAAACCCAACTTTAATCGAAGAGGGCAATTATCTCCAAGGGACGCTGGAAATTGTCCGATGCATTTTCTCATTATTGCATTTCCAGGCCCTTCAGTCAGAGCAATCATGACTTCATGGTTTAATGAGAGATCTTTCTGTGGCTTCATTGTGTTTCCTCACACTGTTGCTCATAGCAAGTCAGTCTGTTCTATCAAACGGCCAAAACAAATTAAACAAATCCCCTGGATGATGAAACTATTGCTGCTATAGTTAATCTCCGTTTCACCACAACAAATTAGTCATGGGTGCTTCTATGGAACTGGGTTCATTTTGGTATCTGGTACTTTGCCAGCTTTTTAGACTCAGTAATAAAAGAGAAATGTAGACATATTGCCACCAGGATGTACCTAAGATAAATGCAAAAAAAAATAAAAAATAAAATAAAAATTATACTCTTGCTCTGATCCATCCCAAAATTTATACATTTTTAATGAAGTATTGGGTCCAAAACTAGGACTAAAATTGGGACATGAAAACCTACCAAGGTGTCAGTGCATTTGATCTGGAAAACATGGCTTGAAATGGCTTTATATATCACTATAAATAAAGATAATGTGTTAAATTTGACAATCCTAGTGGTTTTTCATAAATTAGCAGTCTCATTCCAGGTTTTGTGTGTAACCCATCGTGTCCACTCATGTTATATGCAGAACCTGCCCATTTAAACACAAATAGATCATGTGTGATTTTTCAACATTCATGAAACATTCTACCTTGCATAATTAGTTTAATTCCCAAAGTATACCTGTGAGAGAATGAAAAGATACTTGACAAATAGTAATACATAATTTTCGTGTCTTTTTTTACTGTGTTACATGCAGAATTTTGGTATAAAAATAATATAAAAAAGTTTTACCTGAAAAATAGTTTATATTATTTTTTAAAATAGACACAAAGTGCCTCAAAAGTTGCTTCAAAATATTAGTCTACATTTGATTGGCTTTTAGCTCCTTTGTCCTGTTTTAGGTACCAGTTTCATAGAAGCACCCTTGTGTAGATGTGCATGGGATTCCGTATCTTTTGGTATGAAAGCACTTTGGGCTTTTCAACTGTACCTGACTTACAATCCGTAATGACAGACATGAGTTTCTTCACACTTTTGAAGTCATGTGACCAGAAAAGCAACAAGTATCTCACACAAACAAACCACAGTGAGTTATTAACCTCATTGCATATTAGGTAACATTTAAGGGGAAATACCATGCGCTGTCTATAAAGTTCATGTGACTCAGCACGTTGTTGTCACTGAATTGCTTCTCTTGTTTGAAAATTCACCCAACTTTCCTCCTGTACCCATCTAAACTTAACCTATTAGAAAGCAGAAAATGAAAAAAGTCTATTTTATAGCAATTTACAACTGCAAAACAGTGTACAAAAATATGAATATTTTTAATTGCCAAACATCTCAAGTTGAAGTAAACAGACATGCATCAAGCATCAAGAGCAGTGTCTATAACTTTAAAGTAAATTACCCACAGACCAAATGCAGATTCATAATGTCATGTGGTTTTCTACTACTGTTAGGCTACTCGTGCTAAAAGAGCAAACGCGTCACAGCAGTTTGCTTTTGGCTTAAAAGCGGATGGCTTCGTGCTGACTCAATTAGAGCTGATGAAAGTCTGTGACAGCATTTGTTTCCCCGCAGATCTCAACACTCTCAACTTAGTCTGGCAGTGAAAGTAATGAAATGCTCTTAAATGGAGTTGGCATCTGTGTGACACACAAGAGGCATTATGATCACATTGTGGTTCAATAAAATGTCATTTTGAGTATTGTTTCTGTGTATTTCTTTGATTTGAGAGGGCGCTAATAAGCTGTCAAACTACATAGTTTAAATAATGATGTGGTTTTGTCTCTTTGTTTGATGAGTAGGGTGTGAACTTTAGTTGGAGAAAGGGAGATATTACGTCAAAATCTCTTGTCTTCCTCATCACTCTGACTTTACAGTCTTCATCTTTTATGTGGATTGAATTAAAGAACCTGCTTTTTGAGCTGTAAACAGAATAATATGATTTAGCTGTAATGAAACATATTCAAGTTGGTGATAATGAACATAAAAACCAACACACATACATTTTTTTTTTTTTAGGCAAAAACAGCTCAAGTCACCATTTCCTGTGTATTAATCCTTTGTATCCTCCCCACCTCTATGCTGCCATTGAGTCATCCATTTACTAATATTTAAGGAGTATTCTTGAGTATTATTTATGTGTATTAAAAATAAAAATCCATACTACCACCTGTAATCAGACATATAGTGAGATTTTGCCAAACATTGCTCATTTTCCAAATTGACATGTTTTATCACTCCATTAGGACCTATTGGGTTCACACATACTAGTTGGCTAAATATAATGGATATAAATGGATATAGATTTGTTAGTATGAGCACAAAAATTCAAAAATAAAAACAAAAAAATCAAAAATGTTTCTCTCACCCACCTGGGCGGAGGGTGTCTCCTTCAGACTCAGGTCCTCTACCTACCAGAGGCCTGAGAGCCTGAGGGTTCTGCGCAGGATCTTAGCTGTTCTATCATTGCGCTCTTTTGGACTCAGTTCTCTGATGTTGTTCCTGGTATCTGCTGGAGCCAGTCTCCCAGCTTGGGGGTCACTGCCGGTACCACTGATGATTTCATACCACACATTTTCTCTCTTGGTATTTCTTGAGCTTCTTGTGTTCTTTCTTTCTGATGTTGCTATCACAGGGGATTGCTACATCTATCACCACCACTATGTCAGGATGATTGGACATCACCATCTTGTCAGTCTGGATCTGGAAGTCCCACAGGATCTTGGCATGTTTGTTCTCTGTCATCTTTTTTTTTTTTTTTTTTTTGGGGGGGGGGGGGTCCATAC
>JAPSES010000002.1:18534572-18552742 GCA_029822895.1 Maxillicosta whitleyi
CCCCCCCCCCCCCCCCCCCCAGACCAGTCCATACTCTGTACAGATGTTCCTGTACACTATGGTCTCTACCTCCGTGTATGTCTTGCCTGCCAGCATCTTACACCCTGCGATGATGTGCTGGACTGTCTCAGGGGCTTGTCTACACTGCCCAGGGTTCTCGCCAACGCCTTTGAGCATAGCGGGCCCCCATGCTGTGATTTTTTTTTACCCCCATGCTGTGATTTCGCCCACTACGCTGTGGTTTAATCAGCATGGGGGGATTTTGTGTTTTTTTTTTTAACCCCCTTTCAATTTTTCATTTCAAATTTATCAGTATAAATCAGATATTTTCCTCTATTTAATTCACAGATCATGTAGGTGCTCATTAAAGCTCAGATTCAAGTTGACGGTTATTATATAAAGAAACAGAGAAATGTGTGCATTTATTCTCACCACAGAAAGGGTGACAACTTTTTATTAGATTGATACATATTTTATTCTTGCAGCCAAATATTTTAATATTTAGTGCATGACTAAATGGGTCATATCTGATGACCATGAATAGATGACAAACTGCATTTCACACCAATTATTTATGTGTATTGATAGGATTAGTGGATCAACAGGAACTGAACAGTTTAGATCAGTGGATGGTTTAGCTTGATGGTGGATGTTAGGGAATTTATGGGTTAAAGCGTACCTGTAGTGAATTTTCATTTCTATCTATTTCAAAAGGTCACCTATAATACTAGTAGTTCCATCGGGTAACTTACATCATAACCCGTTGTCAAGCATGTGCAAGTACTAAGTCACTGCTCCACTAGTCAGGCATGGTTGCATCCTTCACGGGCTGTTCCAGCACTGGAATTGACGCAGACTCGTTGTATTGTCTGATTATCTGAGATCTGATGGACTGGTCTCTGATCCCATGCAGTAGACACCAGTCTAAAATGGCATATTATCATCCAGTGCTGGGTCACATCTCTAGGACAATGGTTGTGTGCAAAGGTTACAGCTGCACAAACAACAAGAGCGAACACATGCTTTCCACTCAATCTCGCTCATTGACTGCTGCTTGTTTACTCGTACTCCATCACCCAGAATCAATAAGGGTACATCATTTCTGGTCGGCAATGGCTGCTTCCCATAGTTTCTGTCCCCATTTGTAATTCACGTGATAAAAAGGTCCAGTGATGCATTTATGTCTTTTTTTTTTTACTGAATTTGCACCTCTTTTGCTTATAGCTAAGTAATACACAAAGCACAAGTAATAACCAGAACAGGTACACTTAAGACAAAATGATACATACCATTTAATATTGTTAGGGTATTACGAACTAAAACTGGCTGAAAACGACTGTAACAGTTCACCTCAATATTCTGCTGTCATTTGCATTCTTGTTTTTCACACCTAGCACTTTCAGTCAGGATGTGGTACAGTAGATGGTAAAAACTTTGTTAATCATAACCGATCATTTGTTTTTAGGCGCAGTGGCGCAACTACACTGCTATAGGTGCTATCAAAAATGACACTTCGCTATGAAACAACTTTGTATTTCAGAGCTGCAACAACTGACGTGACTTACACACCATGACTTAAAGAATGCTTAACACTTTCATTACTTATTACCACATATGTTCAGTTTCATTTGTTAGAATTCTCTCCAAAGACTGTTATTTCCTGAGCAACAGAACTCGCTTGTCACAAAGCTGCACAACATCCTTGGGCCTCTATCTGTGTAAACAAAGCAACAAACAGTGGTCAACAGTCTTGGCAATGTGGTCTGGAGGTAGAGCTGCCACAGTCTGCCAGTCTCCTGGTTGACCGCAGCTCTGATTAAAAGGACCGTTGAACTGCTAATCACCAGCCCTACAGCCATTCATCCTCAATGCACTGAAAACACTCTCAATAAACCGCCTGTTTACATAACCCAAACCACTAGCTGCATTTACTGTCAGCCAACAAACTTAGATTTATTTTAAGTTGATGGTACTTTAATTACTAAGATGGGCACATACAAATCATGATTTTTTTTTCTTAACAATATAATGTTGAAGTCCTTATACACAATGTCCTGTGTCACGCTATAGAGGCAGGTTTACCATCAGCAAAAAAAATCATAACACTGACCAGTTGAATGGCAAGCAAACTACAAGTAATGTGCAAAAAAGATGTAGAAAAATCACAAGAATAATGCAACAGCACTTATCATATCAATATGTTTGTAAAAAAAATCGGCAGTTGTATAAATAAGTCTTACATTTCATAAAGTTGTGAGTGTAAGTATGTTGTGTTTTTGCGGAAAACACTCTTAAGTTTTTGCAAAAAGTCTGATAAGGCAGTCAAACTGTGCTCGGTGCAGAAAAGGGTAAAACAACTGGCCTCTGAACACAGACGCAATGAGGCTCATCAATCAAAACATTAAGAAACAGCAGTACAATTAAAGTAAATTGTGCATGGTTTAACAGTAATTATTTTACAGTTACAATAATCACAGCCATATGTCGCCCAAAAGTTGATTTATTAAGATAAATCCTGACAAAAGAAGCAAACTCGATAAACGATTTTAGGCTAAAAGAGTATATCTGGTGAAAAAGGCAGTTTACTCATTGGATTCAAAAGCTAGACAAAGGACTGTAATGTCGGCCTTCCTGTCCGACAGTCAGATAACACTGGAAACCAAGCAAACCGAACTGCTGAAACATTGAGAACACACTAAAGAATGTCTCGCACTTTGTGGCAACGGAACAGGCAGTATCAGTCTTCCAAGAGCTGAATAATAGATTAAAATGACCTAGAGACTTTTACAGGTCCACTTTAAAAAATTGTCACTGGATCACCATGTACTGAGGACCATGGGTCTGAAATAATGTCATTTTGTGGGTGATATTTTGGTGTTTTGTTGCAGTAACATCATTCTACATGTGATATTATTTGAAATGTTACTCACTTAAGTAGAAAGTATCAATTTTGCAGACAAGAAAGGAAAACATTAATATGAAAATGTACAGAAACTAAGGAGCTTATACATGACATGATGTTTTTATGGCAGTGCTTCTAATAATCAGGTGAATGTTAGCCTATGTGACAGAGTGATAAGCAGACTGCTCTCATTATAGTGTGTTCTGGAGGGTCGAATGAACTGTGTCAATGAGACTGTTGTATGGTGGCGCCCTCTGCTGGAAAATTGAGAGCATTGTATCTGACTTTTCTTCTCAATTTTTGCAACAGGGACTCACTCATCATGAGAATTAGCTTTATGATCATTATACTGTTTTAGTTATTATTGTGCTGTTAGTACATGGAAAACACCAGCCTGTGCAACTAAATGATTATAATCACTGCAATTTAGAGGCCCAGATTTTAGAGGATATAGCAGATAATGGCAAAAATTCGAATGAGAGCAACACAACTTACAATTTTGTGATATTCAATGGAGAGAAGTGCTGTGTTATAAACACGCAAAATAAAAGTCAAGTTCAGTTTTATATTTTTTTAATACTGCTTTGAGGTTTGGCTTGAAATTTTTAAGTAAAAAAATTTTACATTTTCCTTCTTAACCAATCACTCAAAATGTATTCAAATTGTAAATCACAATCCAGATATTGCCCACACTATTTTTTTCACCAAATGGTGCTGCCCTCATATGCAACACATCAGCCGGTATAACCTCACAGTAATATGAATAGCAACTTGAGCAGAGTGACTTAAAAGACAAATTGTTTTAATTAAAACACTTTTACAAATAAATTTTTTAGCAGAGTGCTTTATGGTTTACAAACATGAATAAGAAATTGGGTCAAACTGTAACACCGGCTTGAACAGAGAATGACAAAGGAACAACATGTTTCCACTAATAAGAACAAAGCTGTGGACAAACAATGCTGACTTTTAGATGCTCTAACAAAGCCCGAGGCAAATTCACTGAGTGCTGCTGTAGTCAGCCTGACTGAGGGAGACTAGTCTCTGTCTGATAAGCCTGTTCTCCTCTAGCATCCTGGAGATGTTCCTAAGAACTGAAAGCTTGGCCTATCCAGAACACATAGGGTAAAGAAAGAGAAATGGCAGCATTTGGTATTGTATTTGAGATGTAGTGATAATACAATGCAGAACTACATAATAATCTGACTTTTTTTTTTTTTAACATCCAGTGGATTTAGACAAATTTTCTATTAGGCTATAACTTCTACTTGTTGATTTTAAAAATAAAATAAAATCATGTTGCAGATGATGTAGCATTGTTGTAACTGTATCAGATGTGGACAACTAAATGCTTTATAATTTAACTACTCCTCGTCATGTTCCACTGTGTTGATAAAAATAAGGAACTCAAACATTACCACGCTGTGTAAATCAGCAATAAAGTAAAGCAATTACAATACAGGTTTTGACTTATTTCACACTGCATGATGATGCCCATTAATATATTTTTATTGATCTGTGAAATACTCTGAACTGCACAGTCCTTTCTGAAAATTAGATTAGTAAAACCACATGCATACCAGTACATGAAAAAATAAACTGTATAATAAGCTATGAGGAATTTTGGAGTGTTCATGCTCCCTGGTTTGAACAGTCCACATGTCAATGCATGTGACAATTTGAAAAACAGTGTATATACAGTGTTATTGAAGAGAAAGTGTGTGTGTAGCATCTTTAAATGCTTGTGACATTAGTCCTGGTACTGTTTGGATTGATAATCTTAACAGGACATACCTTTTCCTTCTCACTTATTGCTTTGCTGTTGTTGCTCTGGGAGAAAAGGAAGACGTCAGCATTGACAAAGGCAGAGTCAGGACCTGCACCTGTTAACAAGGAAAGAGGAAAATATGAGGCTGATCATGCACGAATAAAGTGACTGATAATGGAGCCATATTGTGGTTGCATGTAACTACTTAAATATCAGTGTAGTTTATTCCTAACCCCACTTTAATGGTATTTAGGTCAAATAAAGATGGGGGGAAAAATGCACTGTGCTCTATTATTAGGTTTTGTGGTGTATTATTGTGTCTACATTTAGCTAAGTTACTTCAGTCAGCAGGTGAACAGTATTGCTAATTAGCCAAAGCTAGCTTAATTCAGCTAATATTATTAGCAACATTACACTGGATTTGAGCTCCATGGAAAACCGTTTTCTTGCTTTTGTTCACATGTGGATCCAAAATACATCCTCCATGTGTCCCATCCTCCTCATCTTCCTCTCTGGCCTTCTTGGTTTGTTCGGTTCGGTTACCAATCTTGGGAATTTTTACTTTTAAGACATTTTTTTCACTTCTTCGAACCCTCTTGTTCCGGTCTCTGCCCCCCTGAACCGGCGGGGACTGGGTCTGGTCCAGTTCTGGGTCACTTCTCTGGCTGGAGCCGAGTTGTGAGCCGAACCGGGGCACGTAAACAGGCTTCTGAGGCATAGTTTCCTCTTCCAGACTCCCAGAGGATGGAGGGGTAAGGACCTGCTGACTGGAAGACAGATTTTCCCCTCCAGGCTAAACCTCCGTCCTGTTTCTGCAGTGTCCTGAAGAGTGGCACCAACAACGGGTTGATGATTAATGGCCGAACATGACTTTATGGTGTAAATTCACAATGTCAAGAAAGTCTGTAAAACTACTAAAAACGAACCAATTAACTGTATGTTGTGGATTTTAATTGTCAGCTCCATTCCTAACACGTTTTAAATAGAATATGTCCAAAAAAGTTCCTCTGAACTTTTGGCCTAGAAATAATCTACCTCTGACCCAATTCAGGTAACCCTCCAGATGGGTCACAGATGTGCTGTTCTACACTGATCAGGTAAAGTGGTATTAATTTTGATCATTTTATTCCAGTGGGACCTGTTAGTGTGTGGAATACAATAGGCAGCAAGTGAATATTTAACTATCAAAGTCGATGTGCTGGGAAAATAAATAAATAAATAGGACCAATTAGTAGTCCTGTAGTCCAGTGGCATACTTAAAAACAATAATTGACATTCATTCGTTTTCAAGGTCACTCAAAGTCAAAGGTCGTAGCACCAAATGAAAGCCCATATGTGACTCCCTATCTATTGCCAATAGTAATTATATAAAGTATCAAAGTTATAGCACTGTGGAATTTTTCCCATTATAAATCAATGGGGATTTTTAAAAAATTTCATTCATTCATTCATTCATTAAAAATCCAAAAATATATATTTCTAAATTCCCCAAGGTACCCCTGCTATGAAATTCAATTGATTCTGGCTGACAGTTTTGGAAAAGAAGTTTCCAGAAATCTGGACATAGATGACTGTGGCTTTTCAAGGTCAGTCATGATCAAAGGTCATGGCACCAAATGAAAGCCCATGTGTAACTTCCTACTACCAGTAGTAATTCTAACAATATCTGCAGCTGTTTTGAAGTTATAGCACTCTGAAATGTGTTGCATTATAAACTAATAGGGATTTTTAAAAATTCAGAAATTCATTAAAAATTCAAGAATCAGTATTTCCTAATTCTTAGAACAAACTCGGTACGCCTTACCCCAAAGATGTTCCAAAACAAATATCAAGTCATTTTGATTAACAGTTACTGACAGTTTATGGGCAGTTGTGGCTCAGTTGGTGGAGCAGATTGTCCAATGACCGAAGGGTTGGCGGTTAAAACCCCGGCTCAGACTGCCCATGTGTCCAAGTGTCTCTGAGCAAGACACTGAATCCTAAATCGCTCACAATAGGGTCTGTGCAGCGCTTTGCATGGCAGCAGCCACCTACTGTGTAACTGTTAATTTCATTGTACATATGTGTAATGACAATAAAGGCATTCTTTTTGGAGAACAAGATTCTTGAAAAATTGCTCACAGACAATTGACAGTTGACAGCTAATACCAAAAGTCCATCGCACCTTCGGGCTGTGAGACAACAGCAAAAAAAAAAAAAATGTCTAAGACGAGAGATTTGAGCAACTGTGGCAAGGGTAAAATTGCGATGGTCAAATCATTGGATCAAACATCTCCAGATCATCTTGCTCATTCCCAATGTAAAGTGGTTAGTACCTACCAAAAGCATTATCTAAAGAACAATTGGATCTCAACCAATCAAGCATCTAATGGGATCAGAACATTGTTACCCCCCGTCTAATATTATGTAGCTAGGTCCCCCTTTTCCACAGAAACACTGACCTAAGGCCTGCCTAGTCTCCACTAGACCTCTGAAGGTATGCTGTAGGATCTGGACCGAGACTTTAGCAGCAGATCCCTGAAGTCCTGGAAGTAGAAGTGGACTTTATTTGTCAAACACTTCCCACACATGCTCAGTTGTCCTGAGACTGGATTGTCCTTCCTTAGGCCATTAATGGTCTCTCCTAACCACTGCAGACAAGGAACATCCAACAAGACCTGCAGTTATGAAGATGCTCTGACCAGTTGCCATGGTTACAACATACACCTGGTCAAAGTCACCCAGCTCCTTAGGCTCTTCATTTTGTTACTTCCAACAATCAGTTTTCAGGAATAAATGTTCACTTGCTGCCCAATATATCCAACCCAGTCAAGGTACTATTGTAATGACATAATATTATTTCCACTTCTGTCAGTGAGACCGTTTTGGCATCACAAGTTTTTCTGAAAATACTAAAGACACAAAAGCAAAACAAAACATAAGGCAGATAATTCTTCCTCACAGCTGTTTTATTCATTCAACATCTCACATTACAAATACTTCAAATGTATGCATACAGATACAAACAGTTGGCAGCAAATGAATAAATGACATTAGATCTTTGTTTTACTTCAATACTACAAACCAACTATAAAAACTGACGTCTGTATTGTTGCGTAAATTAATCAGGAAGAAAATATAAAAATTGGAACTTACGTATAAATGTGAAATGACTGAATAAAAATCAAATAATATCAGGTAAAAAAAAAAAAGTTAATAAATATAACCTTCCCAGCATACAATTAAAAACTATTGAAATTTTGCAATCAAGTAATACTAACAGACATAATCTTTTCATCTGAAAATGTGGAGCACAATACAGCAATTAGAAAAACTAGACACATCAACGAGTTTAACACATCACCCCAAAAAATATAACAAAAATCTGATCAAAATGATAGGTATACATTTCAATTGAAAATATAGCAAATGCTAAATACATTATCGACCTAGTATATACAATGTTTTCAATCACAGTAGCATGGTAGTAGCAAAATAAGTAAATAAGCACAAAACTAATGTTTAAAAATAAATTCAGGTATAAATTAGTTGTATTTTTTTTTTCCTGCAGACATCAGCATGAACAATAGGAAACAAATGATGTGTAAATGACTGCATGATTTTTAGGGATTAAATGACGTACACTGCAGAGACTCGTTTCCGGAAACAATAAGTATTGCACATAATGGCTCAAAGTTAACTTGCAACATTAAATCACATTCAGGTTATGTCCCAAAGCATGCCACATCACAAAGGGGGTCAAGTGATCAAGTCTCTTCACCTATGTCCTACTGAGTGTCCTCTACATTACAAAAACGCATCCAAAGTGTTGTCACCGTGTAAATTGCATAAACATCATGTCTGTGTGAGGAAGGCAGACTCCATCATGTAAAGAGAGGCTACAAGAGAGGTGATCTCAAAGAGAGAAGGAAAAGAAAGTTGATAAGGAAAAAGGAGATCTAGTGCATTACATTAGGTCCTGCATTAACACTAGCCATGTTATTTCTGTATTACATTATGCATGCCAAGAATAAGTAGAACTTACAGGCAATCCAAGAAAGAGGATCTAAATATTCAAACAGCTGATATCCACTCCGGTGATAGAAGGGAAGATTTCACATTGACCAAAGCCAAAACATTTACCCTACTGATATTCTTATCGATTACACCTAGGAGCAAAATATCAGAATATATTTTCAAGACTATCAAAAAATCCGTTTAGAAAGGTCTTGTCATGCCTTAGGATCCTGTAATTATGTTTATTAGGACAGAGGAGAATCCATATATGACTGGCTAATAATAGCCTTTTTTTTTTTTTTTTAATCTACAGAATCACACCAATGCACCAGACATGTTTCAGATTTACCAGCACTTAAATATATAAAAGCTAATTGAAAATTATATTAATATCATTCATTTTCTTTTTTTTAAATTAAGTTTACCATAAATGCAGATCTCTTAGTAACAAAGGTACAAAATTATTTTTCACCAAGTGAAAAAAATGAGGTATTGCAAAAGGAGTTCTCCCATCTGTGAAAAATGTGCCTAAAATGACTATTGAAAAAAATATTTAGAAAAGTAGTGCATAATAAATGTATATATGTTCATGACAAAATAATCAGCTATAAAACACTGTACAAAAATCAGCAGGCCATGTATAAAATAATATCTTTATCTCTGTGACAGCAAATTCTAGCTACTACCATATCCAACCACAACACTTGTGATAGAAGCTCCAGTCATGGTAGAGCGTGCAGTGGTACACCATGAGGACAGCTCAGGGAAACTGGACTGTGCATTCCCATTAGTTTGTACTACATTAGCATGTTAGCTTCCAGTGCTAATATCCCTGACAATATAAAGTGAACAAATACTACTGCCAATACCTGAACCCTGAGGGCTGCGTCTTTTTTTGTTGTTTTTGTTTTTTTAAGCTGAAATCCACTAACCAAAACTCCGACTACTCCAGCCTTCCTCTGCATTATGACAAGAGGCCACACTGTTGACATGACAACCCTCAGATCAACATCTGTTTCTGATGATGTGTTTTAGGCCAATCTTTGGTTTGCCCTTTCTGGTTACAAAGTGTCAACTTTTAAACCAAGACCTAAAAACTCAAGCCAGTAATCTAAACGCGTGTGCTGACTGAGGGGAGATTTTATTTAGTGACGTGGCCAGATGCTATACACTGCTTACAAAACTCATTACTTTGACCAACTCAAATGATCCTCCTCCGTTTTGCCCGAACCATTTGCACTTCAACCTTTGGTAAATGGTACAGTTGTTTTCTAATCCTGCAAGCAAAAATAAGAAAATGCCCCTTCTTAACTCAACTAGTTAGTATACTGATTTTAGGTATGATGAACCTCACTTAAATTTTATGTTACTCTTGACAACAAATGTAAGCAGCTTTGCCAGCTAACATGAAAAGAAAGTACAGTCAAGTCAGAAAACATCTAAATCCAAATCTAATGCATCCATATGCTCATGCACACTTAAAGTCAAAACATAAATGGGATTTCACTCTCTTCTTAACATTTACTTCTTTTAGAAGGCCCAATTAAAAAAAAGAAAACTAAAAAATAAATTATTAATTTGTTTAAACTTAAAAGAAAAGTGCATTTTTTCACATCATGTCCCGTACCCAATCCCGAAATACCCCTGTCTCTCAGTCCCTCCCCGATCCTGCGTCGTCTCCCACCCTCGCCTTAGTTCCAGCGGAAGGAGATGTGTCGTGGTCTGTCCCCTCCCTCCTTCACCAGCGGCTTGTGAAATTCACGGCCAGCCCGAGAGTGGATCGCTGCCCAGCAGTACTCGCAGTAGTACTGCAAACAGGTCACATTGGCGCAGAAGAAAGGAGCGAACTTCCCCCCACAGCGGGTGCCCTGGCACTCATCACACAGCTGGTCGTCCAGGACATATGGCTTCACTTCCACCTGAAGAGGAGAGGAAATGGACGGCAGAAAAGGCAAGTTAAAATGGAGGTAGGGAAGGAGAGCAACAGCCATGCAAAAGCCACTACAGACAGCAGATGATGGTCTGACTGTTTATCGCACATCTAATCAACTCACCCGTTTATCAATCTCCCCGTGCTGCAGTTGAACAAATCGGGCACTGATGGCTGCAATGTAGCTCTGCTGATTGGAGAAGGCCACTCGCCCTGCGCCTTTCGGATACTTGAGCTCAGGGTCTGTATCAATCCCGGCGTAACACACTCCGCCGTACAGTCGGTCCATGATCATAGCAAGCTCCACTAGAAAGACAAAAAAATAATAATGAACAATGGAACGATCAACTCAGATCTGACTCATAGAAACACCTTTACCTAAAGTCTGTGGTAATTTTTGTTAATTCCCATTAACTCATCTTTTTCTGCCACTGCAATAGAAAAAGTCTCTCAAAAGTTTATTCATACACTGAGGAAGAAATAAATATAAAATAAAAAAAAGTATTTCCTTCTGCATTTTAAGTTTTACGATTAAAAGCTGCACAGGCTTACTAAAAGGTTATTAATGAACTTTACAAAGGAATTTATAATGATGGATACCAACAGAAGATTAAAGTGTCAACATAAACAGCTGGTGGCTTTAATTCTATATTAAACTACAACAGTTGAAGGGTGAACTAGCTGATTTCACTAACAGAGTGCCACCAAAATCTCAATAAGCTTAGTAACTGCAGTGACGTATGAACTGCAGCTGGCTCACCTGCACGTAAGGGACGAGGGACACCTCCTACAAAAATAGTCTTCCTTGGATCCAATGGCTGAGAGCCATCCATCACAAAGTCACTGTCATTAAGGTTCCAGGGCCTGATTTGAACCTACGAAATATGAGAAAACACAAAAATCACCCATCTGTCTGAATGAAATTTGCCTTGGCTTCGTCACTTAATCAAACTGGATACTCACAGGCTTGTCTTTGATAGTGGGGCTGGAGACGCATAGGTAAAGCTTGCCGTCCTCTTGAATGCAGGCATCAATCAGAGCCTGAACAGAGCTCTCATCTTGGAACAGCAGGAACGCATAACCTTCAAAAGTAGACACCACAATAAGCACAGACAAGGATATATTCCTCATGGTCCTGTAGTAACATTACAGTGCCTGAATTATGAAATGTACAGCTTCCGCTCACCTTTTGGTGGAAAATAGGATTTGCTCTCTGCCTTGTGAGGCCAGTCTACAAATAAGTGACCAAATCGACGGAAACTGGCAGTGATTTCATCTGGAATAAATGAAGTAAAGCCATTAGTAATCGATGTTACTCTTTGGAGAATTCAACACAAATCTGAGAAATTAAGTGTGTAAAATTAGTGTAAATTACAGAGTGCTGCAAAGTGGTCTAACATATTGAGATTTTCAAAACAAACAAAAAAAAAAATCTGATATTTTTGTGTTTCACTTTACAATACAGACAAGTAAAAAAGGAGTATTCTTGGTATCCTTATGTGGTCTTTACCTTCATCTATGTCCGGTGGCAGCCCTCCAACGAACACTTTACGAGAATATCGCTCCACACGTTCACCATTGAGGTGGGGAAAACAGTGGGCTGATCCCAGACCAGCAAGTCCCTGGTCACCTGATTCATCTTCCCCAAAAGAGCGCTCATCCTCCATGGGGAACAGAGAAGAATGACCTGGGGGGGAGAAAGATTTGAATGATAGTGCTTGTCCTCGTCTGAAGTTACACAAGAATTTGACTGTACTACGCTGATTACAGAATCACATGTAACTATTATGCACAATTAAAAGAAAAATCAGCCATGATTTTTATTTTTGATGATACAGTGCAGGGAAAACATAAATATTAAAATAATTACATGTAGCTCTTAGAAAGCAACCTAAAAGGGCCTGCAGAAGAAGAGCTCAAACCCTCACAACATAAAAAGGCACAAATAACCAGACACTTAACAATCACACAAACAGAGACGAAACTAGAAAATCATGTTTCAAGGGTCATTGCTGCTTTGTAAACAACATCAAGACACATTCACAGGTTTTACCTCGTCTTCTGCCATAACTTCTTGCTGCATGTAAAACACAAAACACTCTTGAAATGGAAAACATGTGATCGAGTCAAAGTGTACAACAATGTCGTGGCTTGAAATTAATTCGCTGGCTTACTGCCAATAATGGCTCACATTTTCAATGTAGCAACAATTTTCCAAAGAGAATAGTTTTTTATTAGTACAAAATAATATAAATCTATTAAATTTTATTTCACTGGTATCCATGATCTGCACTTTAAATAGGTTTGTTCTATCAAATGTAGTATATACTGAAGAACACAAAGTCATTCAGAATTAAATGCATTTTTTAATCTACATTCTGACATGCCATCATTACCAATTTATCAACTTTTGCTAAATGTTTTAAATTAATCTACATTTATCAGGCTTTAATTTCAAGCCCTGACCTTTGCTACAGCACTGGATATACATGTCACTTACATACCATTCATAGGTAAAGGTCCATCTCCACCCTGGTGAGAGAAGCTATAGCGACCTACGTGACAAAAACAGGAAAGACCTTAGAACACAATGTCATGAAATAACAAAACCAATAGTGTCTGTGTGTACTTCCACTGCACACCAGGTTACTGAATTACAGCATATGCTGGCTGTATGAGTACAGCCAAAACTCTGTGATATATCTGACATGTTTGCAAGCTGTTGAATTTTCAAGGCAGCTTCATTAATAATAAGAGTCAACTGGGAAAAAAAGTCCTTTGAAAAATGACTGTAGACTGTAAAACATCAAGGAGAAGTTTCCAAAAGAAAGGGGACATGTGTCAGCTGGACTGAATTACTATAAGGAGAAGGCTAGTTGTGATGGAAAAAAAAAAAATCCCTGCTCTTTTTAGAACAAAACTGAACTGAAATATGTTAATGTGAGAGCTCGCATCAAAGAATCTCCACAAAATTATTGCAGGTGATCCTTTGCATGAGTAACAAAAAATGAGACAGAAATGGATAGTAATGCAAGACAGATGACACATTTATACACCTAATTATTTTTCAGTGCGTGTGCAAGGCAGATAAATAGTTTTACACTAGCATTCGTGCAATTCTACTTCACGAAATACAATTTTTTTTTATTTATATATTAATGTAGTCCTTTGAGAACTGCCAAAATGTTGCCAAAATATGATCAGACTTAGAAGAAGAAGCAAAGTCATGAATAAGAAGCTTCCTGGTCACAAAGTAACAGATCTGAATGAACTTGTAATCTCCACCATGGACTCATTTTAGGTCTGTAGTAGTACAGACTCTGTACTAATCAAGTATTGAGGTTCAATACTATGCGCATTCTAAAATTAAATTCATGTTGCTTTAACTAAGAGAGACAAATGAGTCCCAACCAACTGAGCCTGAACAACTCTGATGATATCAATACTACAACTCGAGCTTCCATTGGCGTTACTTACCAAGATGTCCCTTAAAGTAAAAGGACAAGTATTCTACATATTATAATGGGTGACTGCTCGCCATCACTGTCTGCTCCTTTTAAATTTCGCATAACTTTTAATATTCTAGTACAGTTACTTACAAATTGTGCTGAACAATCTAAACAGTGCAATCTAAATATACACCAGTTGCTGTCAAAGGCACTCATCAAATGGTGTTATTTATATACAGCCAGCGGTGAGAAAACCTATCCCCCTCCTCACTATTGTTAGTGTGGGAACCAACCTTTCAAGGAATCCTGCTCAGCCCTCATAATGTCAATCAGAGAGTTCTCAAGAGAGTGCATACTGAAACCATCAAAGGACCGTGTTCTCTCCTGCTGAAAGAAAGGAAGACAACAATTAGCCTCCTCACTTCCCACATCACCATCTAAAGCAGCCAAAGCTGCAAGAGGCCTGACATAGTTTTCTATAATGCTAATAGCTATTAAAAACTGCAGAGAATATTCCTGCAGAGACTCCAGAGGAAAGCACTGTAAACAGAAAATGGAGCAGAGTTAAACCACCTGCATATCTCTGCAATCAAACCACATCATTCCATTCTGTACGATAGCATAAGATAAGAAAACATGCTATTTATACTACAAAATAAATCTGACAAACTCTTAATTGATACGTTAGAAGAGAACAACATTCACTTTTTAAACTAATCCAAACAAGATAAGCTACAACGAGATGTATATGACATGAGTAACGCTGCATCACAGTGAATCTACATGGGTTTAGAGCATGCAAAGCTGTACAAGACACAAGACTTCTCAAATCAGGACAAGAGTAAGGCCATGTGATCAGTGCAGATGATAAGGCTGCTCTGCTTTCACTAAATGATCTAGATAAGACCTCAGACGTGAGCGCACACAATAAAATTCAATTCATCCATTCAGTTTGTTTAGCTGTCACATATCCTGTTGTGCTCAATGGCTTGTTTGCTGCATTGGACACAAAGAAATGTGTTTAACAGGATTAATGTCATTTGCTCCTCGAGGATAAACTAAACATACAATTTACAGTCCTGAAGGACCAAAGTCCATGCTTTTGCTGTTTTGCAGTTGGTATTCATCTCAGTCTTTTTAGATACATTTCTCTTTCAACAAACATTTTCTGTGAATTAGTCTGTTTTAACCATGTGATGTACTTACCTGGAAAGGGTAGACACTGTCATTACGGCTCATGCTGTCCTCCACCCAGCCTTTGTGACTGAAACCAGAGCTGTTTCTGGGGAACTTCTGAGAAGGGACCTGGAGACAATTAGATATATTTTATACAATTTTCCTTATCAAATACATGACATAAAAAAAAACAATAAAAATACCAGTTTTCATTTATTATCTGACTCTTGTCCTGACTGACTTATACCTGGTTATTAGGAAAGGACTTCTTCAGTGGAGAGATGGAGTTAAGGCCCGTCATCCCTCCACCTACACCTCTCCTGTACTCCCGGACACCCTGTGTGCCACCCCAGCCACCATAACCACCGGGGCTCCAGGAGGTGGATGTAGGAGTGGAGGGACTCTGATAGCTCCCCCAGGGTGAAGGGGGTTTGCTCTGTGCAGGAGCAAGGTGGGGCAGCTGGGTAAAGGCTCCAGTGCGATGGGGATGAGGAGGAAATGATGGTTGAGGTGGATGGGGGCTAGCTGGCGAGCGCCGGTGCTGCTGTGGGACCCCTTGACCATGGGGGTGGTAGTGTTGGGGGTGAGGTGTTGGTGGAGCAGGATGATGTTGGGAGACTGGTCCTATCTGTGGGGAGAAACTGCCACCTCCCCCAAAACCAGGCCCGGCATGGTGGGAGAAGTTCTGGAACAGCAGAGGCGGACCGTTAGCATTGGAGCCAGCGGGGCCAAAGAACCCACCAACATCCTCTCCAACCACTGGAGACTGGGTGGATGGGACTGCAGGGGACCAGTTGTTGAAGCTTGTGAGTGAGGAGGAGGAGGAGGTGGATTGTGCACAGCTTGTAACCATTCCCAAGCTGTCCTGGTAGTCAAACCCGCTTAGCACTGGGGAGTCCATCCTTAGCTTCTCCTTCCCACCACTGCTCTCTAAAGAACCCTTCTCCAATGAGCCCTCTTCAGGCAGAGCTCCCTCAAGCTCCCCTAGGCCTCCACCGGTCTCCTGCTGTCCAGGAGAGAGCGTCTGAGGCTGGGCCTGGACCTGAGACTTCTCTTGCATATCCTGGAGGTCCAAGGCCTTGGACTTGTCTGACTCCAGAATCTCATCTTGCATGTTACTGTGTTGAGCTACGGCAGGGAACAGCCAAGCACTACCCCCATTGGTGGAGCAGGTGTTATTTACGAAGGAAGGGGGGCTTGGGGGGTTTGAAGGGTGGTGAGGGTGCTGGGGTTGGAGGTGAGGAGGGATCCTTACAGGAAAAGCAGATTTGTTACCACTGCTGTTCTTCACCAGAACTCCAAACCCGTAGTCCCCCATTTAGGACACCCAGTAAATCTTCAGATGACTTTTGGCTTTCACCGTCTTCTTTATCCTAAAGTGTGATTAAGGGGGGGAAGGGAAAAGGGAAAAAAAGTGACAGAAAGCATAAGGATGTTACACCTCAAGTTGATTTGACCTCTTAGAAAAAGAAAGAAAAAAAAAAGCCTCGTCAAATGCAGTAAATGCGCCTGGGCTGCACCCTCCCTGGTCTTGTGATGCAATCAGTGAGATTAAATCATTGACTCGCCAAGCCATGGGAGGCCTGGATGAAATATAACACTCGGGTAGCAGGCAGGCAACCACGGAAAACACCCAACCTAACCAACGCAGGCAGCTAACAGCTTGGGCTGGTAAAGCTGACGTCTCCAAAGGTCGTTACGCAGCTAGCAGCAAGCTAACAGCTGCTCCGCCACCTTCCATGTGCCCTATTAGTCATGCACAGAGCAACAGTCAATAATCATGTACGTTTGCGCGTTACAGTGTATCTGTAAACGCTCGAGCGCCGCCGTCGCATACAGCATCGACACCTACCGATTAATCTCGTCTTTTCAGCAATGACCTCCTCATACGCAACCATTTAAATACAGGAAAATGTTGATGACGTCTCCTGTCTGTTCTGAATCTAGGGTAGTTCCCTTCCCCAAGCTGCTAGGCTAGGATAATAGCCGATAACCGCAGAGACGTTGTAGCATATTTGCAAACCAGGTGGGAGGCAATAAACGCACTCAACGGCTACAACGTCTCTCGATTTTCTATCTACCTAAACGGCTCTGCTATCAGCGAAGGACGGCGGAATTTTCCAGGACATGACAAGTTGGAAATGGTGTATGGCTCTTTAAACGACCTCGTCTGTTTCGCGTCCTGTATGTTCAATGTCACACAGCCTACCAATCCTTGTCATCATTTTTACATGTCGAAATAACCCGACGCAATCCTGCTACCCGCTTCGGCGCGTCGACAAACGCAGCATTTCGTGTTGAGTCGGCCATATCTACCTTCAGTTCGGCGTCATGACCTTATCGTTATGATGTTGCCATATTTTAGCGTTTTTCCTTTTTCTGCATTTCCTCGGCAGCCGGTGTAAATGGTCTCCCCTCTCTTCTAGATGACAGCTGGGCCAGTCGGGAGACACTTCCGTCTATAAACCCCGCCCCCTCTATCTACCACCAGCCACTGAATATCAGGATTTCCCTCTAAAACCCCGCCCACTACCACTAAAATCTAACAGCTGATTGGTTAGCTGTGGTGTGCATTACGCCCACAGCACTCCTTCTCAATGAATGCACTTGCTCTGAAGACGTTGTCCTCCCAAATAAGGATTCTTTTAAATAAATGGGAGGAGTTGAAAGGAAAGTAAATTAATGATCCGAGGAAATATCTGAATTTCTGTCTAATCCATTAAACAAGACAAAAAGATAGATATTAGAACAAGAGAGCTCCATATAATGTAAGGAAAGAGTTTCAAGCTGAACGTAAAATGCAAAACACTTGCAGATAAGATGATTTGGCAAATTCCATTTATTTTCCCATCTACGACTGAATACAGTAGATGTTAAAGATAGATAGATAGATAGATAGATAGATAGATAGATAGATAGATAGATAGATAGATAGATAGATAGATAGAT
>JAPSES010000002.1:18564158-18575636 GCA_029822895.1 Maxillicosta whitleyi
GGGGGCTGAGGGTTTTGTAGGCACTGAGTTGAACTTAAGTGCGCAGGAAAAGTGAGCCGCTGTCAGCAGTGCTTGTTTTGGCATCACGGGAATGTGCTTGGATCGTACGAGCTTGGCCGCAACGTGCATTGAATTACACAGTGGTGTTACCAGGGTCTCTGCTGTGAAACCTGCCTTGGATTGGAGTGGGTCCCTATTTCTTTTTGTGTAGGCAAGATAACAATTATGCTCTAATATTTTGTCACAGGTTTACATTGTAGGTCGCAACGCATGCTTTGCGTGGAAAAAGCGCACAACATAAACCTGGAGTTTCAAGGCAAAGATAGCACATTCGTATAGTCTTTTTGTTGTCATTATTATAAGCATTCTATTCTGACTTGCGTTTTTTTTTTTTTTTTTTTTTTGCTGAATTCAAGCCAAATTTCCTCAGTGGCATTTATTTAATAACTCCAGTTTTCCCTCAGAGCCCACGAACCTGAACTCCTCCAACCATTCCTGCTCCACTAACCTGCTTTAACACATCAAACACCCTTCATCTGAACAGACAGTCGACACAAGACACGCAAAACCGCGATTTCATCCAGAAACCCACTGAAACAGTTACCTATATCGCGTCCACACACACACGTCCACCAGCGCGCATGCACACCTAGATGCGCTGTCGTATACATTACCTATTACCTTGTGCCAATCTATTAATAGTTTACTAACATATTGAATGTCTGTCTGAGAGTATTTACAAGATATCTTCTTTCTGAGTAATCGAAAAGGGCTAACTCATGTGCACGTAGGGCTGGGATTTAAGTTAAAAGCGACAGATTGATCAAATCGGCCAGACGTGTCTCCTTGCGTGGTTTAATTTTTGCAGCCACAGAAACACGTGTCCGGGCAAACCCCACGGAAGATGTGTGAGCAGTTGCACCAAGCAAAGACCTCCACATTCTGCTCTATTTACACTTATTTCTTACCTGTATTCTGCAGGGAGAGGCGTCCTTTCTGGCTCGCAGGCTTCTCCGGAGGGCTGTCATGAATATCAGTATTATCCGATCGCACTACCTGCTCCAGGACTGATAAAACCAGCAGCGCCACGGCCAGTTTAACCAACATTGCGTCCCCCGACTGCGCACTTCGTCTCCCAGCAAAGATCCGACAGTGTGTGAGTGTGTGTATGTGTATGTGTGTGTGTGAGAGAGAGAGTGAGAGAGAGAGAGTATGTGTGTGTGTGTGTGTGTTGTGTGTGTGTGTGTGTGTGTGTGTGTGGGTGTATGTGTGTGTGTGTGTGTGTGTGTGTGTGTGGGTGGGTGTGTGTGCGCCTGTGAGGGTTCACCTTGGATCAGTGGTTAGCGCAGCTGCGGATCGGTGTCTTATAAGGCAGCTGTGGGACCGAATGCATGAGCTAGAAGGGATGCTGCCTATATTTCTCAGAGCCCCGGGTGTCAATTTGGATGAAGGAGTTAAGCAGGTGTTGTCGGCCGGGGCTTCACGACCAATCAGAGACGCAGACATCCACGTCCAAGGTTTTAGGGGAGTGTCCAGTGAAAGTCCCTATTTTTGCCATAAAACCGGAGGCATAAAGCAATATTCATGAGTAAGTTGACTTTGACAGCTCAAGGGTGATTAAGTTGTGTTTAGCAGAAAAAAAAAAAAAAAAAAAACCATAACAGCCTATTATTTAATATCTAATATCAGCCTCCATCTTCCCTGAAGCGTCCGCAATTTGCATATTTTGCGAGATAACTTACACTATTTTGGGGTTATTGTTGCAGTTGCAGCAAAGATAAAAGTCAATAAAAGTCTGTTTTTGTCATAAACAGGAGCAACACATGAGAGCAGTCGAGGATCAAGAGGTGGAGAGCCTGCCAGCAAACTGGATACATTTTAAGCATATGATGTCCAAATACTCCACATAAAATAGGCTTAGCTTGTGGGTCTACACTAAGCCATTCAATGCAGGGTAGTTATTAAATTAACTGCAGATTTCAGGATGTCTGTAGTCGTTTTTTTTTTCTAGGAAACATTTAACAGAAAGTGGGTGAAAAGTCTGCAGTGACAGAAACACTTATGAAAATGTTTTCCTACACATTATATTGCAATCATTCGTCTAAGTGTCATCAAACTACATGGCATTAAACCTACACAGACATACATTCACATAACAGTTCGAAATTAAAATGTCATTCTAACACTAGACTTACATTTAAGTCTCTATAAATACAACACCGTGCTCTCTCATTTTACTTTTTTCTTTTCTTTTTTTTTTTTTTTTTTTGTGAGGCAAAGTAATATGAAGAGGTCTGCTCCACAATGCCCAGTGTAGTCTGTGACAACGAGGTCTACTAACCACTACTACAGGGAGTGATCTAAGAATAGAGGACCAACGCTGGCAGGGCTGTGCATTTGGAGACGTTAGAGGAATCTTTTTCAAGAGCAACACTTGTGGATGCCATGTGGAATAACTGTGAGCAGACTAAGCCTGCAAAAGGAACATAAAGTCTCTGTCTTCAGAATGTTTCCAGTGACCTAATGGTGTACTTTCAGGTAAAGGCGTCTATAGGATCCAGATGGAAGCCAACACAATGCTGTATGGCTCATCATGCTGGATGGGACCTGTTGGTCAGGAGAAGGTGCTGATGGCCGGAAACACTAATTGTATTTTAGACTACATAGAAGGGAGCAAGGTGGGCAACAACAATGGTGTCTTTAACCCCTACTGAGCCCATAAACCTACCCTTCTTCCTTTAATCCATAAGGATCTGGTGTGACTTTTGTGACAGTTCCCAAATTTTTGTCTTTATTTAACCTTTCCATTTACTGAAATGTAGAAATAGAAATAGATATAGATGGTGAAAACCATGTATTTACCTATGTTTCATTGGCTGATCATGAAGATGCTCATAAAAGTTCAGATTAAAGTTGATGGTTATTGTATCAAAACAGAGAAAAATGAAGAAAAGGTGGCTTTTTCAGTAAAATACAGGGTTAACTGGACATAAACCAAGTGTCTCCATCCACTGTCATGGATCCAACTCCATGGGTTTTAAAGGTGAATCAATGTTGTAGAAGATGACAGTGTTTCCATGTTCCCTACAGAGCCTTTGAACATTCAAATGGGTCATATCTGATGACCATGAAAAGATTAAAAACTGTATTTTACACTAATTATTTACATGTATTGTTAGGATTAGTAAGATCACAAATATTAAACAGTTTATATGATTTTAGTCGACAGCGGATGTTTGAGTCTATGGGTTAATTATGAATTTAAAACTATATGAAAAAAATAGTATATGTTTATTCACTTTGTACACTAAAGCTAGAATATACATGCACTGGAGCAGGATTTTTTTTTTTTTTTTTTAATTCACATAACATGGAAACTGGAGCACCTGGATAACACACCAAGCATTTCAACCCCACGCTGGCTTCAATTTGAATAATTTCTTGGTATAATAATGAGGAATGAGAATTGTTTTTGAGTGTCTGCACTGAGGTGGGTACAGGAATCCCAACAAAACCCAGTCCTTGAGACAAATCCATTGCACCACTGCTCAGATGCCTCATAAACGAACATGGGGAAACGATTGGCTGTTGTGTGTGGGAGACAAACGAATGAAGACACAGGCAAACAGGCATCTTATTGTGGCAGGCAGAATTTCATAGATCTGTGACTTTGAAATCTGTTTATCATAACATTTCATTTATTTTCATAAAATCCTTTTCATGGGAAGCTCTGGCTCTGTTTGCTGGAAAAACTTTCAAATCCAGGCTATATTTAGACCATCAATGAAATTAGCCCAGAGCAGGAATTGGACTCCTGCTCTAACCTAACCAAAATGACGATCACTTATAGCTCTAAATATAGATAATTATTATCCAGAGACTGCAGTAGGCTATCTATCATTTTAATTGAGGTTTTAGCCTGTGGAATGAATTTTAAAGAAGTCGCCACAGCTAAGAAATGGGAGGTATTTTGGCCCTGGTACAGCAGAAAACCTCACATTTCAATATTCCCATTATATTCTTATGGTGGATGTGGTACACTTATTCTGCCATGAAGTTATGATAATCTTGTCATACTTTTGTCTTCTGTCTGTAATATTCCTCGTGGATTTAATCAGATTGTTGAAGTCATGGGCTTTTTGCATACCGTGGCTAAATTTAAGATCATTTGCATTACTACTAACTGTTCTCCATTAAAGGTTGTTCCAGTCCTAGTGCCGCAAACAGGCGTAAAGTCTGACCAGCGCATAACGGAAATTGCAAAGCAGCAGTATTTTTAAAGTCCGCTGGATTTGGAGCAGACTCACACAGGAGGGTGTAGCGCATCATGGCACGCGTCTGGACTCGGGGCTGGTGCCTTTCCAGTGGTTCCTATACCACAAACTGGAATCTCCTGCTCAATTCACGTCTGTTCAAAGCTGCCCACGCTGTGAACACACCCTCGATTTCGTCCAATCAGTGCGCGGCAGTTGAACCACAGACTTGTAAGACTTGCGCGTCACCGCTGCCTACTGATGCTGCGTTCAAGTCACATGGGAAATGCAGCAGGTAGGTAGTCACGTAAAGACATGCGGCCTCTGTGCGTTGATATTAATATATTGTGGCATGTTTGCCACAGTGCATTATGGGTAGTGGGCATGTTGTTTTAAATTAAATGTGTATGGTAATGTTTATTGGCCTTTTTGTATTTATTTTGTATTTTTGTAAAATTGCACCATGAGTGAGAACCATAGGCCAAACAATGGTTATCCTGTTGTGAAGGTAAATATGTTTTCTCAATGTTTGTCATGTTTGTTCAAATCATGTTAATAGCAGTCTATGTACAAACTTTATTCCACCTCCCCACCCATGTTAGAATATTAATTATATAACAGTCCATACTTTCTAATAAAAGAGCAATTTTGAAGTTGTAAGGCTACTCAAGATGCATTTCTTATCTGCAGGTCATTGTGTTTCAATATGACCCTAAGACAATATCTTAAAGAGGTTCTACTGTACGTCAACAGCACATTTAAGTTTGACTCAGTTGAAACAAATAGCACATCTAAACATGTTTTTAAAAATTATACAAAAAGTGAAGTATAATTTTTGTTCATTTTTATTTAACCAGGGGAAAATGACTAAAAATGATTAAAAATCTGTTTTTCTAGAGTTTCCATTTAGGAGCAACAATTACACAGAAATAGAAATTTCAGTTATACATCAACATAAAAAAAATAAAAACAAAACTAACACAACAAAACTGAGAACTGCAATTATACATATAAAACACCACCAATAATTTAGGTACTACAAAGATATAACAATGTTCTTCAAAAGCATCTCCAAGTACCAAAGAAGAACATCCACATCCAGAATTATCCTTTTACCATTTATTTAAAAATGATGTTGAATGTATTCAGAGACCGGCTCCTTCATTCATCCATTTTGACCCATCTCTGCACAACATCCTCTTTTGAAGGATACTTTAGGGGTAATGTATTTGATGTTTAAATTTGAGCAAATGTTGTTCAAAACTCTAAAGCTGCTGTCAGTAATCTGTCATGCACCACATGTAAACTCCTCCACCCTCCATCTCCTATCATCCACATTTTGCCGCATCCTTGGCCAACATGTCACGCATAGATTGTGGTCCAGTTTCTGCTGCCAGCTTTCTGTTGTTGTTGTTTTTTTTTTTAAAAGATAGCTTTTAACCAGTATTTACAGGTATGAATCTATTTCATATTCATTTAAGTTGCAGAAGAGTTTTGTGTTCTTTAGTGACACTTTACAGAAAATAGACGAGTATGCTTTGACAGCAGTAACATTCATTCACTTTGACTGCTGTTTTGTAAACATACAGAAAGCAGACATGTGGTCTGAGTTGGGACCCCTGGAGCACTGGCAAGTCATCAACCAATGAAACCACAACAGAGGGGCCAGGACAGGGTGTGAGTGTGTCCATGTACGTATGTATGAGTGTGTATATGAGGGGTCGCTTCACTGGGAGGTAGGCTTCTGTAACAGCAATTAATGGAACCAGTTTACAGACTTCATATAGTACTTTACGGGAAGCATGTGGCTGTAATTCAGCTAAAAGTTCAGGCACAGAAGTGGAAAGCTGCCGGACAATAACATAAGCACCCACTGACCCTTACAGACACAGTTCAGTTAAACACTACAGTGACATTTGCTGCCTTCATTGTCTAGATAATAATGGTTAGATTTTTCTCTCCCTCTTATGTGAGTCCAAACCTTTAAGTACGAGGCTAGAGAAAATCAGTTTCACACTTTCAGACAGGATCAGTCATACTGCGGGTACTTTAATCTAGTACATATCATGTTGAAATATGATCTCAACACAGACTCCATGTACAAGACAATCAGAGATCACAGACCATCACCCCGTTAGATCAAACCCACTACGCTGAATAATTCCTCTCTGTTGTGAATACACTCAGTGAAATGTGTTATAAATGAGCTTGCTGACCCATAAAATATGGATAGATGATCCATACATGATTTGGAATCATGTTTCTATCATCTGTTTTTTTAGAGTTACTTGTGGTGGAGTGGATATGATTACAGTGTCAACACTGATGGTTCTATTGTCAGATTGAGTGTAAACAGATCTTGTATGAAAGAGAAATGAGAAAGTGCAAACAACTGAAAATACCAAATAATTGAAATAATTGTGTTTTCAGGAAATGTGGCAGAAGTTAAATATTGAGAAATGAAATGCAAAATGGTCTCAGTTCTGGACATGTCATTTGCATCAGCAAGAAATTGATGAGCAAGTGTGTGTGTGTGTGTGTGTGTTTTGTAAGAGCAATAAATGCTTTCTTTTCAGAGAAAATCACAAAAATGTTAAACTTCACCTCTCTCTAACTAGTAGAGAATTCTATGGAAAAAAAACAAAAACAAAAACAAAAAACAGAATACATATCTGGATCCACACCACCTTGTAGAAGGATTGACACCTGGAGACCTACCCGGTGCACATTTGGACATTTTGAGTTGAAGTGTGCAGTGCATACATGAATACAGTCTGTACTGCAGGCATACAGACAGACAGACAGACAGACAGACTGACTGACTGACTGACAGACTGACAGACTGACTGACTTCACAGGGGTGAGGATGAAAATGTGCACTAGCTTAAAGAGAACAGACAAAGTACAGCTGAATCAGGGATGGCTGACTGCAACTTTATTTGGAATTTGGACCATATGCCAGAAAGAAAAACAAACAAACAAACAACAAACTAAAATGATGTAACTGGTGCATATTGGAAAGGATACTAAAACAGACAGTAACAAATGCAAATTAAGGAGCGTCAGTCAAAGGCGTTATGAACCAGTTTTACACTGAGCCAGACCATATTTTGTGTTGGTAACCTGCGGCACTGGAGCTGTGCAATGACACATGGTCTCCATTTCATTTGCAGACTTCTACTCAGGCATGCCACTAATGTTGTTATTTTGCCTAAGAGTGTCGCATTCAAAGGGTGCCCAGTTCATACTAGTGTTGTTATTCTACAAACATATTGCGAACATTCTGTAAAAACAAATCTCAGCACGAAATCCCCACCGTGTATTAACATAAAAGGAGGAGAATGAGCATGTGAGGGAAACAGTGTTGAGCTGTGAGAAAAAGAAGCTGTGAAATATCAAATACCAAAGTCTTCGAGGAACTTGAAGATGATATCTTAGATTCTAAATTTGGCTCAGTTTACGACTGTGCATTTGTGTGTGTGTGCATATTACTGTTGTCAGGTGTAAAGCTTGTATCTCTTTGCTAGTCTGGAGCTGCATGTACGAAAAGCAAGTAGGATGACAGTGCATTTTTGGACTCATCCAAAGTTTGTAGTGGGGTTTTATGAGTCTAAACCCATTAAGAAGCATGTAAATTTGACATTTTTCTTTGGAAATGTGCATACTAAAACAGAAAACATTAAATGTTATAGCAGTGAGCTGCAGGAGCTTTCTATTTCCCTCCCATTTATGCACTCTGGTCTGTTAACTCACCTGACTCGTGAAAAGAGACTTTTTACTGGTTCGGCTCAGCAGGCCAGCTCTGGGCTCTGATTCCAACCGGTGTAAAAGCGCCACATCTCAGACCCTCACTTTACTTGCCTCAAACAATGTGCTATTATAGAGTTTGCTCTGTATGGGTTATATTGCTACAGCGCTGGCAGATTACAAAGTGCTCCGTCTCATTACTGTCCATATAAGCCTGCAGGCCTCGCCAACACAAAGGAGTGATTGAGTGATAAGGAGAAAGAGATGGGCCGTAACTGCCCATGAGAGCCCTCACCTTGGCTGCTCCAGCCTCGATGAGGGCAGAGGTGATGTCATCATGGCTAGAGACACAGGGGTTGACCCTTCTGATAGGTGGGCACGCTAGGACAAAAGAGAGCAGCTTGGACACAAAGGCCCCATTTAATGAGAGTGAGACATGAGGCCAGAGCAGACTCCGTGGGTGGCACATAGTGTCATAGTTGCTGAAAAGACCGGTGAGCAATTAATCATCTGATTCAAGAACTGGGCAAAGGGCTTATTATGTAAGGTCAGTGTAGACAACACTTTTATTTGATCATACTGATCGCCCAATTTTTTTTTTCCTCCCATAGTACTGGATCCAGGGATGCTATATTCATCCTGATGATCAGGTCCAACAATTGTGCAATATAATATGACACACTTACCCCTCATTAGAGATGAAGGGTCCTTTGTGGCAGCCTGACAATCATTAAAACTTCTCCCCTGGCTTGGCTTGTTTACTCTGTGGTAATTACCAGGTGATTGTGTGGCCTGTGACCCACATTCAGAGTCAGGTCAGCCAAGACATGGGGGATAATTGACAATATTCAGAGAAGTGCACGTAGAGAAAGAGTGTTAGAGTGGATAGTCATTTGTTCCTGCCTCATTAGACTGTGTTAGAAGACAAGCTGGCTCACAGTATTCTTGCGGTGGAACAATACCTCTTTCCAATGTAAAACCAAAATGTGGGATCTGGTGTGTAAATGTGTTTGGGAGTGCATATGGCTACCTCATTTATTCATTTATGCTTTCATTTATTCACTCACTATGGAACATAAATGAATCAACTGACTGTGTAATGTATATGTCTTCAAGCTGAGGTCATTCTGTTCAAATATAGCTTCTGAAGGGTTTCTCGGCTCCACCCATTTCACCTGTCCAAGAGAGTACACCACTTCTCCTGGCAGGACTCCTACCATGACAGAAACCAGTGAAAGTGGCCATTCCTCTCTGACTGCCTACAGATTAACACTAACACACCTACTATACTGATGCTTCACACAAAACCTTTTCCTTCCATTACAAATGTTTCAGTCTGTCAGCTTCCCTGTGGTTAACTGGCTGTTGTTGTGCAATACTTTGGGAAATTTATGAATATGATTTTATTTTAATGCTATAAATCTGCTTTAATTTGTTTATTGTGAGATTATCACCACAAAGCAACACAGGCCTTACCACAGGCAATAAAAAGTTAATTCTTGGCCAACCTTTGAAAACTAATAGGTTGCATGCTTCCAACATCACAAGGCTGGAAAACTAAATTGAATTTGGCAGGAGTCTCAGAATTCTGTCAGAATCAGCTATGAGGTGTAAGCTACTCAGTGTGAATCCATGTCTGTTTGTTCTAAGGTGCCTGAATGAGAATGTGGACTGAGTTACTAAAGACCCAAGTATTACAAAGCAACAATTAGACAACTATAATGTTCCACAGCCTAAAACATAACACGTAGAGGACTAACATAAAAAATGTAGCATCTCATGCAACGTTGTTGAATAAATGCAGATGAAGTGGGATGGTGAACGCAGCTGTGAAAGATGTTTGGACAAGCACATTCACAGCCAACTCTAACACCTATTTGTAGCTGTAGTCGATGCAATTTTGCCAATGCAAACACACCAGATTTATGTATATATCTTTAAATATGAGGCTGACCTAGAAATGTATAGCTAATATTAGCTCTTATTACGTGCAAGTAAAACTTTGTGAACTGAAAAACTATTCAAGAGATCTCTAAAGTGCACCATCACTAATACATTGCTACTAGAAAGTAAGTGTGTGCAAGTTGAAATATCTAAACTCACAAATGGTTTGATGGACTATTTAATCTGAAAGAGAAGCAAGTAGTTGTGTGTTAAACACGTGATATCCAGTAATATTATGTCAAGCCTTTATCCAAACAAACTCAAATTGCTAGTAGTTGCCACAACCAGTCCAAAAATCAATCACATTGCAGAGGTTCTGCATCGTAACTTTAATTTTCAGAACATTTAATTTAAATGTTCTTAAATTGTCGACTTGGTTTTAAACCACTGTTGCATAAGCATTCATACTCTCAAGGAGAAACATCAAACCAGCCATTTGTCTGTGCGTGTGATATGCCAGCAAGTCCTAAAACATACCTTGGATTGTGCAAAACTATGTGTTGGTGAGTAATAATAACGCTGTTAGGTAGCTCATTAGAAAAGTGTTGTTTGACATGGCTTGATTGGGCAGCATTGTTTCTATACTGGCGCCTGCATTTACAAAGGACAGCATTCGACTGTTACTGTGATAATAATGGTCTTGTGTAAACCTACCTTTCTGTAAAGCATAAAAGATTTCATTGTACACTGAGGAGTACCATATGCATTTAGGTATTTTTGACTGGAAATTGCGCCAAGAAAAGGAACCATTTTGTGATAGTGGGATAAATAAAGATCGAGATATATTTAGAATAGTTGAGGTTAATTAGCCAGCCCATGAATTAGTGGTTGGGTCCAGATCAAACCAACATGTCACAGATGCTTGTGAACCTCAGTGCCATGAGGTTACAATTGTAGGATGTTTTGGGATATTTGTTGTTTACGATGTGCGTTCTACGGTTAGGGGTAATTGATTGCTGTGATGGTGTGTGTTGGAACATGTTGTATTTTTCCGTAAGGCCAGCGGCTGAGAGGGGGCTGGGTTGCAGCAACAGATGAAAAGCCTTCCAGGACCGTCCAACCTTCCCAGGGATTCCCAGAATTCCAGTTGTTAATTATGACATCCGTGGAACAGATTCACCCCCCCCCCACACACACACACATACCTACACACACACACACACACACACACACACACACTCAAACACACCTTAACACCTATTACAAACACACACATGCACATTTCAATTACCTCCCCATTCACATCTTTGCAGATGAGAGTTGGAAACAGTGAAGGGAATGGGAGGAGACAAGAGGGATGGGGAGAAGAAGATGACAAAGCAACAAGGTGGAAGAGGTAGTCTAGGTAGTCTGTGTCAGACAATAGGGGATTGCTTTTTGCCTGTCTTAGAAGCTTTGTTTAACCCAGGGGTTCTCAAAGTGTTGAGGGATGAGGGCCGATATAGAAATCTGGTGCTGACCAGAGGGCCGCTGAAGGGGTGGGGGCAGAAATAAAAGACTGAAAAATACATTCAATTTGCAGTATTGTAGTAAG
>JAPSES010000002.1:18575736-18594309 GCA_029822895.1 Maxillicosta whitleyi
CCATTAATTTATTTCTTGGTTACTGAGGGCCGCTAGAAATGTTTCAGAGGGCCGCCATTGGCCCCCGGGCCGCACTTTGAGAACCACTGGTTTAACCCATAAAGATCCAAACATCCACCATCAAACAAAACCGTGTCTTGATATAAAATGTTCAATACATGTTGATCCACTACTTCTATCAATAAATGTAAATAATTGGTGTAAAATGCAGGTTTTCGTCCTTTCACGGTCATCACATATGACTCATTTGGATGTTCAGAGGCTCCGTAGTGATGGAAACACTGTCATCTTCTATCAGTAAAACCCATGGAATTTCAAGACAGTGGATGGACACACTGGGTTTATGTTTAGTTAATTATGGATTTTGCTTTTTAAAAAATTGCTTTTTCTTCAGTTTTCTTTATTTTTTTTAATATAAGCATCCTCAACTTTACTCTGAGCTTTTATGAACATTTATATGATTAGTAAATTAAATGCAGGAAAATTTCAAGTGGTTCTTTACCATAAACGCTAAATACACAAAAACTAGACTTCACCTAAAGGCAAACCTGCTAAGATGGGGTTTCTCCACTGAAAAAACACACAACGTGCAAAAGATAATATTACAATAAATGGTGATAAATCAATAACGGATGGTTAAGTATAAAGAAAATTTTATTTGGAAATGGCGGGGGGACATGACGCAGGAAAACGTGTGGGAAATGGAATCCACCTTTGTCCAAGCCCAGTAACAACAACATATTGTCCGTCAGTTCCACAGCCATGGTGTCCCCCAAACCAGACAATGAAAGAAGCCTGTCCTCCCTCTCCACGGCAGATAGGCTGAATCATAGACCTATATACACTAGACGGAGCCTTGGCCGTCTGAGAGCTTCCTGTAGAGCTGCCATCTTGTGTAGGTAGTTGCTGAGTTACTAGTCACCACCCCCCTTTCAGATCTACATAACATTATATCCACATTCATCAGGAGCGTCATTGGGATAAGTTGTTTCTGGTCTGTGAAGTTATTCATATTTCTTTGTTCAGGGGATTTCAACTTGTTTTGTTTAATCAGACCGGTATATAATGTTTGTTTATCACAGAAATTAGGTTTTTATAGAAAGTTATTTCTTTCTTTCAGAGAGAAAAGACTATTGTACAGCTTTCACTTGCATTAATGGCTGTAACGCCAATTCCAAGGAATGAAAACTTATGTTTCTCAGGTAGGCTTAAACAACATTTTTGTCTTTATTTGTCCTAAACAATATCATTTGAGGCCGAGAATATATGGCTAGTACGCAATTTTAAAAAATGTAGCGTTTATGTTCAGTTACAGACAGTTACAAGCTAACGTCGCCTGAGGTGAATCTGAGGGCAGTAGTCAGGCTGTAGTTTTCGCATTCAACCAACTGACATGTATGTTCTTTGCGTATCATTATTCGTCGAAAATCATTTATACGAGGTCAGATATTTTTAGTAAAAAAAAAAGTCTAGTAGGCCTTTGTATTAATGTCATCATGACTGCTACACTGTAACCCTTGGGGAATCTGAGCTGAGGGGGATTGTAGCGATTTTAAGAAGTATTGTGAAATGAAATAATGCTGTTATGTACAAAAGCACAAAAGAGTCTTGTCATTTTTGTTGACAAAAAGATAGCCTAATTGCCTTGGCTTGGAGTGTGTGGGAAAATGTACAGTTTAGCATTTATTATGTCTGACTATATAGTCCAACAATATGTTGAAATAAAATGTTATGTAAACTTGTAAAAGTGTGGGTTTATTGTTGCTATTATATGAACAATCATCCAAAGTTTCAGAAACAGGCTTACAGCCTAAATCAGATGGAGCGGGCATTCAATTCATAACACTCTAGGTCCAGCGAGACGACTGCCTGCACAAGATGGTGGCTACACAGGGACATGGCTAGGAGGCACTCAGCTAGTCAAGGCTCGGTCTAGTGTATATTATGTCTATGGGCTGAAACTCCGGAGTGTTGAGAGCGGCAACAACTGCATGGCCCGAGGCGTGGACTGCTGGTCTAAAGCGACGACAACTAAGTAGAATCTGGGGCTATCATCAGTAATTCTTCACAGGCGGAACAGTGCTTCAATATGCTCGAACCACTCAGGAAGCCTCATCACTGAGTGCAAACTGCCAGCTGTGAAGGTTGAGGTGACGTGGCCTCAGTCTTCTGCTGCTTTAAATATGTTTGAATCGGGGTCACCAATGTGACAGGATGAACAGAAAACAGCAGCTGAAGATTAATCTGTGCTTTTATAACCGAACCACCAAACCAATGCCAGGACCAGAAACAATGCCTTGGAAGCCCGGGAAACCTCAAACCTCCCCCTACCCCAAGTCCTGCTGAGTGAGAGGCATGCCCCACACTGTCCACCACAATATCACCTACTCTAGCTTAATAGAAGACATAGACAAATTCCTTAAAATCATCCATCAATTTTCAGTAACTGACTGGTTAAATGTGTTGTCAGGGTGTCTTTATGTACAGCCTCTTCATTTCATGTGCCAGAAGTGCTTGGGACAAAAATTCATTGGTGTTAGCGGTGGGAGGTATGAACTGAGCATGGGGTGTTTCTGTTTGCTCTGTACATTTTGTTCCTTGGGGAAATCTCGCTGATTAAGTGCTACTATTTTGACAATATGTCAACTCAGGGGAGTGAAGATGAATTTATACGCTTGGCAGTTGTGTAAACAACTCTGCTGACCAACATGTTCCTCATCCCAAGTCTGCTTGAAAAAAAAAAGTCTATTTTAGTGCTGCTGTCAAACTGTAAAACTGTAATGAATGGTTTTAATTAGAAGCCGTGAAGTGCCATCTCTTTTTTCTTTCAATAAATTTCTCTTCTCAATAAACCTTTAGTGTCTCTGTGACACAAATATACCAATTCCTAAGTTGCATATGGATGTCTCATTTTTAGGATGGAGCCCCTGGCCAGACCTCTCTTTGAGTTGCTGTGGGGATAAAAGAGCCCTTTATTAGAGATGGTACACAGGGGTCCTTCATAAGGCCCATATGAGCACTTTATAACATCTGACATAAGCATTTGTAAGTGTGGTTACCAGTGCTTGTGGTTCCCGTCACTGACGCTGCATGGCTGATGGGGTGAAGTCTTATGGGGGTTAAAAGACTCCCTCTCCCGCCTCTTCGCTGCTCTTCAACCAGATGAAAAACAGGGAGGAAGGGTGAGAAGGAATAAAAAGAACTAGAACAACAAGAAAGGCAAAGGCAATACTTAGTGATGCTGGACAAAAAAAAAAAAACAACAACAAAAAAACAAAAATGAGTTGGATAAGCATTATGAGTCTCATATAAAAACACTGAGGGGGCTTTGGCCAAAAAACAAACAAACAAAAAATACAAACACAAAACAGCCTAATCACTTCAGCCAATACTATATTAGCTTTCACATGAGGTGTTGGGAGATTGTTTCACGTGCCATAAAGCAATTTTACAACAGTTCATCCAAAATAAGCAAACTGTTTCCAAAACTGTTAATAGAATTGCTGTCTGATGTGAAACCTTTGTTTTACAGTTTGATTAGATTTAGGTGACTTAAAGCTGCAGGAGCTGAACTCAGGGTGGGAAAATGCCAGAATCTGGAAAAGCACACCTTCCCTCTATAGCTGTCTTCTCTTGGTCCAAATCAAAAGGCTAAATGTAAATATAGATGAACCTGAGGCTGTTTCATGCTGTCTTCGACTCAGAAGGTAGGTAGTTTGATTGGTTGGAACATCTGTTTGTGAGAAAAAGAGCTATGGCATTGAATCAACTCAGTCCCTGCAACTGAAAACATAGAAGTTCTTGTTCTTTCACTCTGAAGGGAACCTCAAAAATGAAAATGAAAATTGGAAATGCTGACTGAAATAACTATCTATTGGTATGGTTACTCCAGGTGAGTCAAACTGATGTTCACCATACTGGGAGTGTTGGTATAGTGGTTCATCTTAACATGCTAACATTAAATTAACTGGCTCACAATTAAAGGGATAGATCTGGATTTTTTTTTTTTTTACATAAATCTGTATTTCATCCCCGTCATCAGTGTAGTACATCCACACTGACTTACTCCTGACAGTGTCCTGTGAGCCCAGTTCTGGTCCGGTTTTGGTCGAAATGAAAGTAGTCGGGGGCCACTTTTGTGTTCAAAAAAGTGATTTAATTGCATCACAAACCAATGTCAACGAAAAAGTCACATCATAATCACTTGGCCCTACTTTCTCTCTCTTCATATCTTGGCGCGCTGCCGCAAGATGACAGCTAGTCTACCTGTTTCACTGCTGAAAAAAGTTGTTGACTAGTGCGCAGCAGTCAGCAGCATGACAGCGCACTGATAGTAAATGAGAGAAAGTAGGGCCAAGCGATTACGAGGTGTGACTTTTTCTTGGACATTGGTTTGTGATGCAAATAAATCACTCTTTTGAACACATACTGTTTTGAGAAGAAAACCGTTTTATTTTAATGACCCCACAAAACCTGCCGAACTACTTTCGTTTTGACCAAAACCGGACCAGAACTAGGCTCACAGGACACTGTCGGGAGTAAGTCAGTGTGGATGTACTACACTGATGATGGGGATGAAATACAGATTCATGTCAAAAATCCCAAACTATCCCTTTAGGTACTATTAAGGTCTACATGGGTGGTTATAGTTTTACAGGGACTGAACAGTTTACTAATGGTGAGTGATAAAAAGTAAGGAGAGGAGTCATTATTATTCATCCATCTGTAGAGGACGACTGGTGTTTCGGTTAAAAGCAAAGAACTTCACAGTTGCATACAAGATGCGAAGAAGGGTATCTGGTGTCAACAACACTTGTTTTGTTAACAATTGACACAGACCACTTCCCCTTTTTGGTTTAATGATGTTATAACATTGTCACGCTGCTTCCACTGTTGCTCCTGACAGACAACAGTTACAATCCACATAGTCACAATAATTCCTTGCAATGAAAATAGGTATTTAAACAAACAAGCAGCGCTGCAATTTTTTCTGGTGAGTAGAGTCTTCAATTTTAGCTGATATCTCTCAGGTCAGGAATGTTGGATAATCTGCTACCAGTTTACAAGCCATGCCTGTGTGTTTGTGTGTGTGTGTGTACGTGTGAACATTCCTTGCATGGCCAAATATCAGAGCTGAGTATGTTGAGGGGGGCCAGTGGAGAGCTTGTAGACCAACTCAGTGAACCCTGGAAGGTTCATCCTTCATCATTACCTTGTGCTGAAAGATCACAGTAAGAGAAAGGGAGCAGGCTGCAGTCAGTCATTTATGTGCACACAGTACATACTTTTATCCGACTCGCAATCCCTTATCTATCCCTTAAACCCTTAGTTATCCACTACATCTGAGCACCTTTTATTGAGTCGAGTATTAAATCTGTTCTTCATTTGGTTTGTTGAATTTCAAGAAAAAAAAAAGTGCACTGACTTATAGCAAAACCAGGGTTTCTCAGCATTTTTGGCTGGGTTTTAGTTTCATATCTTCTCACATATGTCTGAATTTGAGATCAACTTGTCCTATGTGTTTCATTTTGTTATGATAAAAATGAAGTATAGGCGTCTTCAAATATATTACAAGGATTTTTTTTTCTATTTAAAGCTCCATATTTTTAGTCAAACACTACATCAGACACCCATGCATCAATTTTAGAAATCTCCTGTGACCTTGTTTGCGTATTAAGCAACCATAAATAGCATCTTGACCCTAAGGCTGAGAACTCTGGTGTAAACATTCGAGGCTGCGTTGCTGTTGTGCAACCAGTTGAAATAAACTGTACCCGTAAGTACTTCTTGCAATATTCACATTGTCCTCAAGTATTTGGATGTGAACTTTTTCTCACAACCGAGGCTGCATCACAAAAAGGAGATGCTTTAAAAGATCCGAACAGCCTCTTGAGTATCGAGGTGCAGCTTAGTTTTCATGACATTACGATGGTGGGCGCCACTCATCTTCATGGTTACGGATTCCAACCTCCAATCTGATGATTACGCTGTCTTGGTCATTCCAGTGTGTGTAGTCATACCTGTGGGTTGGATGGGAGCTGCAGACGGATAGTGAATTGAAGTTGAGTGTGAGAAGCAGCCCTGCGGTGGTCTTTAGTGGAGTCTGTCACAGTAGGTTTGGTCAGAAGGGCAGACAATAGCTCCCCTGGTGCCTCTGTGGTTTTGGGCTTCTGTGGTTGGGGCTGATGTAGGCTGCGGTGTCACATGATTTGAGTTAGCCTCGACCTATATGACTGTGGGCTAATGCTTCTGGTTAACAGCTAGCCAGGCTATATGTGTCATATTTTGATTTAACTACTAACCCTTTGTGAGATCTAAGCTGGATAAAGTTGCTGTGTGGGCTGTTTGCTGGTTGACTGTGTGCCTTTGGTTTGGGTTAGAGGGAGTCGGCCTGAGGAGCTGAGGATGTAGCAGACATGCACAGTGGTGGGAAGTATGTGGTAATTATTGTGTTCAGGACTGCCATCTGTCAACTCTCCCCTTCTAGATATTTACTGGACCCGCATTCTTCCTGCTGGGTTGGTGGATGCGATGCACTTTGTTCTGTGTGTGCTTCTGTGGTAAATACATGCAAGCAGTACACAAAGTGCTGCATATGGTGTGTACACCAAATTCAATGCCCTGGGCCATCTTCCATCATAATACCTCATTGTCCAATTCTTCGTCTCTCCCACCCTCCCTTCCTCCTTCCACTCCTCCTTCTCTTTAGTTTTCTTATTGTCTCTTGGTTTATATCCCCTCTACAGATTCAGTTTGTCTTTTTGAGTTATTTACATTTTTCAGAGACGCACTTATTCATTGAGTATACAAATATAACTCCATCTGTTTATGTGTTGTGTGTATGTTAGATTCCAAACATTCCCCCTTGTAATGTTGTGCAAAGCATTAGTTCTGCTGATCTGCGGGTGGAGGAGAGTGACTGCTTTTCATTAGAAAAACAAAATCCTTTTTTGCATTTTTGATTTGTATAGTTACTCGCAGGCTTTCCAAGACAAACAGAATAAGAACATGTGTGAGGGTGAGTCTGTTGGTTTTAAGTGTACCTGTCACGGTGGAAGCTGGTAAGACGAGTAAGACTTTGAAATGGCTTTGCAAATGAAAATCTTTGGAAAGTTTACATACTAGTGTGTGAGCTTTCTGGTGTGTGCTTTAAAGATGGGTGAAACTGATTTAAAGTTTGTGTTTGAAATTATTTCATTCTCTTTTGTGTAATGAATAAATGAGTGCAGATGAATAAAGACTTTATTTTCCTCCATGACTTTTGCCTCTAGCTCTTTCAGTTTGATAAAGGAACAGTGGTATTGGTTCAGGGAGGGAGTAGCTTTAGTGGCATTGCCTGTGGAGCCAGAGTTGATTTAGGGGATTATTATAATCCTGCCAACTAACAAAGATATTCTTTTACCAGGAGCTGGAGAAGCCGTAAAACTGTTACAATGCAAAAAGGAAAGCAAAGATGAGGCATGTTTCACTTGACTGGTAGCAAACACATGTAGCTAAGACTTCTGGGAAACCACAGACCATTGGTTTGCTGCTGGATTGTATGTCAGCATTGCGGCCACGCAGGACTGGTCAAGACTGGCCTGTAAACCCATGGAAGTAAACAGGAGAGTTATGGTTGCCCAGTTAAAATCACTGTCAGATGATTTCAATGAGTTATCAGAAAAAAGCCAGATATAAGTCATAAGATATAAACTGACTAAAGGAAATAATGTAAAAAATGTAAATGTTAAAGTCAGGGCCAGCTACAGCCTTCATTGAGGCCTAATCTACACTGCCTGTAATACTGAATATTGTATATAAGGAAGGATATTTTTTTTGTGACGTTACTCTTTGGTTGTTTTTCCAAAGACACAGAGGACTGGAGCGCATTAGTGTGAATGATTCTGATTTCACATGAAGTCCAAATTTATTAGACTGCTCCATGACAGGACACCAGTTCTGACACAGGCAACAGTAATCTATAAAACCAGAAGTATTAGTTAGTCAGTCAATTATCATAATCTTGTGTTTTTGTATCACCATTGATCACCACAGATATGTCACCAAAAAATGAAAGCTCTCATGGTGGCCCTCTGGTGGCCATGGGGGCCTTAAACAGGTGCTGTGTTTGTTTATGCATAAGGCTGTCTCTATCCAGGAGGGGAAAAACAGATTTCTTTCACACATTTGTATGTATAGGCCAGTCTTGACCTGCATAAAATGGTGGATGCATACATTGATGTTTCACAGCAATGGGCTGAAGTGACTAATGTAGCATCTACTGTAAACACATATATTCTTTATATTGATTAAATTTAATAACCTGATCTTTCATAATGATAACTGTGTGATATTTATAAATATAGTTTCGTTATATCCTTTATATTGCGCAAGTTGAATACTCTGAATGCTTTAATATAACTGAGTGATTATCATTAATACTGTTTTGTTCTTTGTCTGCTGACAATAAGAACAAAATGTACTGATCATATTGCCTGATTATTATTGAAATAGTTGAAAAGATAGTTCTTTGCATGAATGAAACTGCTGAAGTAGTGTAACCAAGGAAACGGCCCTGAAATTAGATAAAATGTGTTAACCAGGGGACGGGGACAGGGGAACAGAGGCAGAAATGTGTGATAAGTTTGCTCCAAAGAACACACTTTTTCAGGTTAGAGTCATGTGTAGAAAACATGATCCATGAGAGGAGTCACAGAGGAACCAATGAGAGAAGGTGAGATCAACCTACACTGATAGATAATCAAATGTCTTTTATAAAATACTGGGTCAGGGAAGGAAGAGTCGGTCAGACTTTGTGAGCTTACAAAATATTCTGTTATTGGTCTAGGAAAGGAAGGATGACCCAGAGCTCTGTAATGATATATCAATACTGATGCTTTGTTAAATAAATGAGTTAAATTGAGACCGACCGATTCTTGCTACTTATTACACCCATAAAAGAACATGCAGGAGAAGACAGACACATAGAAGATAATAGAAGATTTAAGGGTAAAAGGTGCTTCTCCAACACCACGCATACATATACCATATATAGATCTACATATGCACATCCAGCCAGACTGCTTTGGCCCTCTTATACTCCAACTTCACACTAGTCTACCCATAACCCCTCACCAGTTCAGACATATGGTGATGTCATTTGAATGACTTATGTCTCAGACTTGCTTCTGGCAACATGCCAGACAGGTTGGTCAGCAAGCACAGCGTGGGTCCCCTGTACTGTGTATATACATCACTAGTCGACACCCGACTAGTGGTCTTGGCTGTCATGGTGGGACCCTCGAAAGAGCTTGTGTTATTATAGGAAGGGTCCCAAGCCGCGGCATTAGGTCTTATTCCCCACAGCCACTCATGACAAACCAGCACGCTTCACATGTGGCTTTTCCACACACACAAGAGCAGAGTGGTTCACACTAATATTTTATAGACCTGTAAAAACAGCACTATAAACAGAGGCTTCACTGAGCAACACACGGGGGTCCTGTCCTGTAAATCAACAACTCAAAGGGCCAATGATTTTCATGCATGTGTGAGTGACCATTAAAATTCTGTCATCATAATGGTCAGTGTTTAACCCCCATCTGTAAAATGAGGTGTTTGATTCTATGTATATGAACTCAGCACTTTATAAGACCTGGCAGTAGGTGTACATGCATAGCCTCTCAGTGTGGATGTAGTCCCCTAAGCACTATGACAGCGATGACTCTACGGACATCTCAGCTTTTCCTTGAAGGTCTGTTTCTGTGTTTCTCACGGTAATAAAATTTATTTCTTGGCCACTTTACTCACTAGCTGTAGTCTCAAAATCACACTTTCCTAAATCAGATATTCAAGTGAAATATATTTCTCTGAAACACTGCATGGTGGACTGTTCACAGAATATGTTATTCCTAGAAAACTGGGTGTTAAGTCTCAGGAATGTGTTTGAGACCACAATGTGGGCCAAATGGTTTCTACGAAAGCCAAACTTGGAAACATACTGACACCAAGACTCTTCAGACTATCAATAGGGACCATTATAGCAGAAGATGGAATGAGGAGGTATTCTTGAAGAAAAGGAGAGGTGTCTTTTACCAATCATGTTGCCTGTAGTTCTGAGTGCTGAGATGATTGATCCATTGAACAAGCATTTTCACTTTGTAAGCTGAATGAACAAGGTGGTGGGCACTGAGGTTGGCATTGTTTTATGTATCACATCCATGCACAAACACACTGTGGCAAAAAAAAAAAAAAACAGCTAAGATGAGTGCCACCACACATGAATGGAGATAAATGCAGTGAGTGTTTGAGGTTTCCAACGTGGCTGTGTTATATGAGTAAATGATTAATCCGCATAGTTGGAACCTGCCTCCTGTCCGCAGCGGCATATTCCAAGGCCACACAGCTGGTACCAATTTGCGTGCCCCCACCACATTGGTATCCAACTGCATGTGTAGGAATCATGGCTTATCGCTGCAGTAATTCACTCCTTCCTCTCATGCTGAGGCTATTCTTGGCCTTTCTGACTCTTTATTTTTAGTCACGGCTGTTTCTCTGGGTCACTGAAGTGGTCTTGATGTGGTTTGTCAGCTAAAAGCAATGGACACTGGGTCCTAAACTTTAATGAATCACTACTGCCATGCCTTCTTGAACAGTCACGACTCTTTGTGCTTCTTTGTAGAGCTGCAGATGTAATCACTCACCTGGATGTGTTGAAATCAAGAATGCCTTGTTTTGTGTGACTCTTCATTCTTGAGCGTACATTTACATATAAGGTTGCGTGTTTGTTTGGTTCTATCCCTCAGCACATCAGGTTTAAATGTTATCTTGAACAAAGAATCTGGGCCCTATTAAACCTTTGGCAGATGAAAACACATAAGAAATAGACTGGATAATCTCTGATAATGCCTGATTTGAGTCTTCTTTGGAGACATCAAAGTGGTGTCTCTAGGACATGTGTTGTATTGCAAACTGTAGCGGACCCTGAGGTGACCTCACAGGAGGACCGATGGCCTCGGGCTCCCCATTGGATGAGCTCATTCACCACTGGGCGGGAAATGAACCCTACTCCCTGTCCATTGAATCTTGGCTCTTCCCTGTGGTCCTGGGTGGACTGAGAGCCACAGGGAACATGGAGTGCATCCCAGATTAACATAATGGAGTTAATTGATCAACGAAGTTCAGAGAGGGGACAGGCCTTGAATACACTCACTCCTTTTTTCTTGGTTAGTCTCTGAGGCCTGAGATGACTGCTATTCACTGCTTCATACCTGAATCTGAGCTTTCAGGTGGCATCTGATAATTCTGACAGCTGCTTTTGTCTGTTTTTTCATTTTTCAGGTTTCTTATTTCTGTTGGGGTCAGTCTGTACAGGAACAGCTGATGCAGTGCATGTAGACGATGGTGGAATAAAAGTTGGATTTATATTTTGTGCTACTTTTAGAAAATGATACAATCATGTAGGTTAAACTACCCAAACATACATAACATAGGGAAATAACATCAACCTTTAATGTCTATAGCAGTAAAATGCAACACACATATTAATGCAGTGATAAAAATCAATCTAAACAATTATAGTAAAACACTGATGCCATTTTACTGCAATATTATAACTATTTGTGATGTAGCAGGAGTGAGTCACTTGTTAATGTTAGCCTCCATTTGTAAGCTAATGGTTACTACAGTATACTTTTCCTTGTGGAGATTTCTACAGAAAAAAAAACCCCAAAAAACCCCCACACGCATAGAAGTCAGTCACTTCACAGAAGTCAGTTTACAGGCTGGTTTCATGGATAGAAACAACTAAGACACTCTTTAACTTAAAAATATCAGTTGGATGAAATTAAATGGCTCCCAGCACAAAACAGAAGGCTTCACTTGAGCACACAAGCATGCACAAATCTGACACACTGAATGTTTAAGTATGTTTTTCTGATAATACAAACACACTTTTTGAAGGCAAAACTATTTTCACAGTAAGGGGTTGATTCCAGGTTTTAAGATTTATCCCCAAATCATCACCCCTTAGGCCTATCACTCACTTGAAATCTGAAGCTCAGTTTTTTTTTTTTTTTGTTTTTTTTTTTTCATTTGTGTTATGGCACCACTTTGAAAGGTTATGAGTTTAGCATCAAATTTAATTCCTTTATTGCCTGAGATCTGTTTTGATCAGGAGAAAGAGGGGATGATGCTGACAGCCGCTTCAGCAGTTGAAGTGTTTACACTTGTTTGACTTCACTATCTGTCTTAACACATGATGAAAAAAGGTTAGAAACAACCCAGTGAGCACAGCGAGGCCACCTTTACACATGACTTGACTGAGAAAAAAGATATCACTGGATAAACTTAAGCCACTTTTACGCAGAGATCCAGGAAAATAGGCAAGATGGTGATCCCATCTTTTTTCCACCAATGACCAATTTTACACAGCAAAGCCAAAGGTGTAACAGAAGTGAGACAGGCTGGACTTTTACATAGTGGACCTGTGTTCCAGAATCAAAGGGGTGGTGATGCAGCACAGCGTATAGTGCACATATAGAGACATGAGCATGGAGTCTGGAGCAGCCGTCGTGGCTACATGCCACAGGTCCCGTGGCTTCATGCCATGGGTAAAAATGGCATGAAGCGGCAGCACCCATGGCACCCATGCCACAAAGCCGTGGCACCCAGGCAGCTGCCACAGAAACCATGCCAGTGCCTCCATATATGCCTGCTGTCTCCCATGTGCGGGGATCGTTGTCATCAAAACGTCACACCTTAGTTAAAGGATGAGAGGTGTTCCTTTTACATAATGTTCCAGAATCATAATTCCACTTTCATCATGGCTCTGTTACTACCTTAAGAGGCATTACAAAGCCATGATAAAGGTGATACCAAATGATCCCACCATTTCCTTTACAAGGACGTTGTTCTGGAACAAAAGCAAAATATCCCCATAACAGAAGTTTGTGTAAAGGGGCTTTAGTTTTGCATGCAGGTTGAAATCAGTCTGAAACACCTAGCCAAAAATCCATTGCCATCTATATAAAGCCCACTAATAACCATATTTCATCTAATTCATTTCATTCACAAGTAAACCAATGTGTTTCAGTTTCAACCTGTGCTCTTACAGTCTTGTCAGCGCCTCGCCACTCAGATGTTAACTGTACAAAACCACCATGTTTCCTCATATTTAAGTAAATGAGAATGACATCAATCCACTATAATACAAGTAAGCACAACCCTATCAAGTACTTTCTTTAAGAACAAATAATACCCACCGTGTTATGGATTATTCACATTTAGAAACAAACATTGCCTGACAGTCAACACTTAGGGGTGAGATGCGAAGATGACAGCAATAATTGTGCATGTCAGAACAGCATGAGGATATAATAAAGGTTTAATTCTGTCAGTTTAAACTTGCACAGCATTACCACATAATCTCTTTCATCAAGTGAAATTGCTTTTCAGATATTATTGGATGTGGGAGAAAAACTGGCCTTGCTTCTGTAGAGCTATTCTGAGGTGTTGAACTCCCTCTTAACTTCTTCTACTCCAAGTTATTTTATAGCGCTATTACAGGAACAGTCCATAAAATATAAGACCCGGTCAAAAGCCTTCTGTTTTCAAGTGTGGGACTGATTCCCACCATTCTGGGAGCTGAAACCATGTTTAAAAACCTCAAGTGACAACAGACAGTCGGGGAAACCAAAGTCTTGCCGAATCTTCATGTCTGCTGTCAAAACACTTTTGTTTGAAGGGCATACGCGAATGCACTGCCAAGTGTAGTCTTCATGTTGCAAGTTCTCTCAATCCTCTGCTTGTACATGTGTACAAATGCATAATCTCTCTTTATGTCTCTCTCTCTCTCTCTCTCACACACACACACACGCATACATATATAACACCATATTTCAATATATTACTCTATCATTAGTTCATAGGAGTGAACTTTCATACTATAGAAACAGGGTAAATCAATGGGAGCTTTAAAGAGGTTCACAGTGAGGGTGCTGTATAGTTGGTGGTGCAAATTATGTTACACTCTGGCCAGTCACAACCCATTAGCTGTAAGACTGATGTTGATGCTTGAGCTGACTCCAGAACTGTCATTATACTCATTTTATATGGTCTGACCAAGCAGAAGTGCCCGTGGGGGGTATTTAGCCAGCTGGCTCTTACACAGATGAGCCAAGATGCTGTTCATCCTTCATTTCGTCTTTTTTCAGTGCCGATGCAGACCGCACGCTGAGCTCTGAGCACATAAAAAAAAAAAAAAAAATAGGTTGAGGGTATAGATAAAGAAAACCAGAATGGGTGGAAAGGCAAAACATAAATAATGAGCAAGCTTCACAGCACTGCTTTGAAACTTTGACAGATTTACAGGGAGAAAGATGTACATAGGTTGAAAGATGTGATGCAGAAACCGAGTGAAGGATGAACTAATGTAATGTCAAATAATCCCCTGCATACGGGCTTATGTAGATCACTGCTACTCCTTAAATTATCTCCAAAGAATAAACCTCATCTCTAGCTTTGTGTGTAGCAACAGTCAGGAAAATAAAGTCAACAATATCAGCTTCAGGTTAGCTTAATAGTGTGTGGGTACATGCATGGACAAGTGTGTGTTTTTGCAGCTGCAGGGATATGTGAAAAAGAGAGAGACAAAGAATGGAAAAGCAGACAGGGAGATGGTTACTATTAGTAGCTGTGGTAAATCGACTACCTGTGGTTATATTAAGATTTCCTCAGGTGTCCTTTGTCTAAGATAGTTTATGTCAGTTGATTCTGGGAAGAAAAATGCAAGCCTTTGTGCAATTTGTTATAAGGATTGGTGACAACTGTAGAGCATTCAGACCAAAAACTATTACTTTTTAATATTTTCAACTGAAAACATGAAGGTTTACTGCAATACAATAAACCCTTTTAATGAGGAACATTAAACGGATTAAGGATCAATATATGTATAATACTTATGAGGGCTTGTGTTTGCCTACTCCATTTTCAAGCAAACACCTTAGTTGCCTACATACAAAATTAATAGTCTTTAAAACAGTGTCTGTGTTTTGTTTGTGAAAACCCTTACAAATTATGTAATAAATTCTTTCTTCTCCTCTTCTGGGGCAACAATGTACAAAACCAGTACTGTTGGGTGAGATCAACAAACACCCCGCTTTCATCACAAACTTTAATACTCTCATACTGTTTAAAAAATGTAGATGATCGATACAATTAAACAGTTCTACTGATAATACCTACAGCTCACCTCAGTTTGGCTCAGTTGTACTGTTGGCCCAGCACATTGCATTTCCTCTGCAGATATAGTACCCCACAGTGTGGATAGTCAACATAGCGACACAATGTAAACACTAGAAAAGCACTCAGAAAGCACAAACCTCTGCCAAGCAGCACAGTTCAAGTCGCACATTTAAAGGCACTACATGAGAAAACAGGAGTTCCATTGCCATCTGGTGGACATTTATTAGTACCACAACAACGTCAATAATAACTAATAGAGAATCCTTTAAAAAAATTCCTGGATCCTGATGGTGATCCAAATTACCTCCAAAATTTAATCAGCTATTCCTTGTCTCAGAGCAAACAATTCCTGAAAATTTAACTAAAACCCATACATAACTTTTAGAGTTATCTTGCTAACTAACAAACTAACAAACAAACCCTGGAAAAAACATTACCTCCTCCTATTGAATTGTTTTAAAAATGTCCTAAATTTCTGATGCACAAACATATTGATACAGTAGCAATGCTGGATCAACCATTCTATGGTCAGCATAGTTTCATAACACTTTTTAGCATGACTGAACTTAGGCAAAGTGATGGTAAGTGATAGTGCCCCTGTGATCATCTGATGTCTATCAGTTTTTGTTTGATTGTTTTTAGTGATATCTATGTCTTCATTATGTGTATTTTTTTTTATTATTATTAAATTCATGGTGAATGAGTGTTTTACAAATGTTTTATTTCCTACCTAGGTACTGCAGATGAAAAGTAGTTATTTTTTTTACTAATTCTGGCATATTTACATGGGTGTATTTTTTATACAATGTTCATAAATATACATGGTCCCTATCAAATAAACTAGTAAATAAATAAATAGTACCTGCTATCAAATTATGCTGAGTAAAGGTGAGTTAAGTCGATACTGTTAGTGGAAATGAAGATGAAGTTGTCATGTGAAATACATTAGATCTACACTTGAAGATGATTTTAAGCTTTTTATAAGCATTCCACAAACTCTGAGCAATAAAGAAGGATATCTTATATTTTGTTGAGAGGCTCTGCAGTCTTTTACTAGGGAGCAAATACTCAAAGTAAAACACTTGATAAAATTATCAAAAAAATTGATTTCACCACTTGTCAAGCTATAAGCTGCTACCTTCCCTTAGTGTGTGGTTGGTGTGTGTGAGTGTGTGACAGAGCATTAGCTGGTTTATAACAGATGCCAAATTCAAGCCTAATTTGACTCCTAAATCATTACACCTGTGAGCGACAGACTCCGGCCTCTCAGGACATTGTGTGTGAGTGTGTGTTTGAAGGTTGCACATCCGCTGCCAGCACTTCAGTTCTTCCTATGTCTGGCCAAGCGCAACACTGGCACAGCAGTAAAATGGCCATAGTGAGCTGCTGGCAGGGCAACCGACAAGAGAACGCCAAGCTGAGGCAGCAAGAATCAAGTCTATGCAGAAAAAGGTCACACCCTCACCTCTGCCCTACAATCCATAATGCAGCAGTATGGGTTTGACTGATGTTGAGGATCTCAGTGAAGTTTTCCATAAAACAAGCAACCTGCCTCACAGCACCTGAACAAGTCTAAGTCACAGGATTATCAAATGTGCGCAAAACTTTTTATGGGAAAAGACGGGGGTATCTGCAGCTGAATGTAAATCAGGAGAGGCAGAAGCTCTCAGACGTCTGGCTTCTGCCTCTTGCTGAGTTCTGGAACCAATACTGGATCCCATCTCAGACATTTAGCATTATTCCAATTGAAGCCTCGAAATCCTTCCTGTATGTTATAATGACATTTGTGCATTTCTTCTGGTTGCACCATATCTATTTAACTGTTTTCTGGGGGAAAATAATCCCTGATATATATTATTTGTCAAATCCAGTTTTTCCACCATTCATCAGAGGGGTAGAGCGGAGGGTATGCCATATGGAACATTCCATTAGGAAAGGAATGACGGGGGTGGATAGATTCAGCATCCCTCCTGTGCTGGACAGGGCCTTCGAACTGTCCTCCATTAAGGCATGTGTTCTGATGACTGATTCAGTGTGTCTATATTGGGCAAGAACTCGAAACAGTGACATGAAAACGCAGTTGGCAGCAGCTTCACAAATCCCACATCAGGCCCAGGGAAACCATAATCACCACTTTCATTTTTCAGCCTTGTTTATTTCAGAGGCCGGGGTTACAATTAAGACCATTTGCCTTGCAATTACTGTGTTAAAAATAATAAAACAATTTCAGCCTACCTAAAATACCTGCATTTTGTGTAATGATTCAGGGCGTGCAAATTGAAATTGCAATGTTTGGACATTGTCAGGCAGCTGTGTGAAGCTGCCAAAGTGATAGAGCTATGTTTGTCTCGTTGTTTGTCTGCTTCTGGATTGCTAACACTTTGTCAGAATGCAGCCAAACCCCGGTCAGAATTTCTGCCTGACCTTCACAGGACAATTTTAGCTGTGTGGCTGTATAATATCATGATTTACTGTAAGGATTAGTTTTTAAACAGCCATAACATAACTGAGGAACATCTCCGAAGAGCCAGTAAGTAAATTCCACTGACAGTAACTCACCCCCACTCTGACCAGCCACCCTATCACCCAAATGTTCCCCACACTTCTCTCCCTAATTTCCCAATAAAGTCACACAACTCAGCCAACGTCTGCCCTCAGGCCAGTATCTAACCAAGGATGTGCACAAACATTTTGAGGACCAGTGTTTCTGTTAAAAAATGAGAAAACAATACAGTCATGTTGTTTCTGGTACTGTCTGTTCTCTTCATCCTGGTGCTGAAAACAAGACCCTGACAATAGAGCTGTACTGTGAGACAATGATAGTGTTGCGGCTATAGTTGGAATTGCATTGCATTTGACATTCATGAGCCCCAATTTTGTTTCCTTATCGATTTCATGAAACTCAAGTGAGCAGGGAGCTAGTTCATGGTCAACCAGCTCGGCCTCTAGCATTACAAGTCTGAGGCTACGTTTACACTGAAAGCCCAAGTGCTCGATCCAGATTTATTGTTCAGATCTGATTTCTGTTTTTTTAAAAAAAGTGGCCATTATCAGATTCCAGTCATGAACTGACCTGCATCCACTAAAGAGCAACAACAAAGAGGTCACAGGGAAGGCAAGCATGGCTACTGAAGGTAGCATTTAAAGTGGATGAGCAGTGAAATCCTACACATTTCTGAGCAGATGATCAGAATAAAGAAGAGTCAGGTTTTTAATTCAGCTTTTTGAACTGAATTAAAAAATTAAAAATTGGTTTTGTGATAAAGATTTCATCCAAATGTCCATGATGTCAGTGAGAACTTGTAAATACACTCTTGATTGAAAACACTCTCTTTTTTTTTTTTTTTTTTG
>JAPSES010000002.1:18618852-18641004 GCA_029822895.1 Maxillicosta whitleyi
GACGCCATGTTGTCAACGTAGTGGGCTTCAACTACGGAAAGCCGGAAGCATTCAATCCGCTTTCGGACTTTGACTTTCGGACTGAGTAACTAAAATTGTACTTTTGAATCGTTTCAGCGTCCGATGAGCCAACAAGTCAAACTGTACTAATCTATATGGTTTTTGTTTTTTTTAAGTGTTAATAATATGCATCTTAAAATCATACACATACAAGTACAAAGTTTGTTTTCTCTTTGGCATTGATATTTAATAAGTCCATAAATCACAAAAACAAACCTTGTGAAATCAGGAAAAATGAAATGGAGCAATGAAGTTGGTTATTTTATTTATTAATCAACAAATCATACATGGATTGCATCCATCACTGCTAACAGGCAACACACCACACACTTAATTACAGTCACTTATATTAACAACAGCATAAAGTACATTATACATAATAATAGATAACTACAAATCACAAAGTGAAGGCTGCTCTCATTGAAAGTAAAAGACATTCAGTGAGATTTCTCAAAAGTCCTTTGGGTATTAAGTTTGTACAAGGCACCGGTGTGGGTATCATTCATTTATCAAACAGGGATCCACATTTAAGGCAGTTCAGAAGGAATGGCCTCTGCAGTGAATAAAGGGCTACTGTGATGACATCAAGTAGTACCAGGTTGTCCCCTTCTGGAAGAAAACACAAAGTTTTAGTGAAATCCAAGTCAGAGAAGCAGAATACAGTAATATAGAAGCTACATAAAATGGAATGTTTGTCCTTTCAGACTCAAACACTTTACCTCCACTGTCAAATATCCTGGAAGCAGAAATTAAGACCAGTGATATCTCAGGTACAGGATCACATCAGTAGACAGGCTCGGTCCAAAAAGTGGGTTCAGCTGGGCAAGAATTGCTATCAGCCAGCTAAAGGGTAGAGAACACATTGTGGTTAATAACACCATTGTGCAATTAAAACAGTTCTTCAACAGCCATAACCTTATTTAGAATAGTATAGAATAAAATAGAATTGAATGCCCTTTACTGTCATTATACTAAACATACAACAATATTAGAGAGCTCATCCTTTTTCAGTGCAAACAGGTAATTATTATTTTATTATTTCTATTTCTTTTCACAACCAAAAAAATGGGAGCTTCAATGTATAAAAGGAACAGAAAACATGCCCCAACAACATGAACTATTTGTGGGATTATTCCTACAAGAATGAAACTGAAGTCCTGTGACAAATACTGACAGCTCAAGCATTCACCTTTGTCTCTACTGCCCTCTTTTGCCCATCCAACATGGAACATGACACCAGCCACATACTTAAACCTAACAGTGACTTTAAATAATTAAATATAAAGGGTAGAAACACAATGACAAAATGTGTTTCGTTGCGACAGTAATAAACATAATTTTAAGTTAATCATTAAAGGAGAGATTAATGAATCTAGTTCTGAGCAATATGGGCAACATGTTATGTGTTTTTATTTTACTACTACTTATATCCTTTTCTTTTTTAAAATGTAAGGCATGATTCATGGTTTTTTTTTTTTATTGTTTGACATTTTATTTACACATGACATATGATTGAATTAGGCTAATAGCTTTATTGTCATTGCACATATTTCAGTGCAACAAAATGACATTCCAAATAATGAAATGAACACAAATGACTGGAGAAACACATTCACAATCAATTAATATATTTCAAAGTGCAAAAAGGTTGAATTGTGAATTTTTGCTGATCAAACATGATCTCTAGGGCAATTTAGGTGTTTTACACCATTTTCAAAAAGCAAACATTTGCTTATTCTAAAAATATCAACACATTTTCTAGCCCAAATTAGATAAAATAGCCTACACATTTAAGTTATAAATAGCTGACTACTACTTAATATTTAATATGATATAAACATAAACAACCACCATGTAATGTTGCATAAATCTTTAATTTCCAGGAATTCATACTCACAACAAGTAACAGCACACTGCAGTTAACACCAGCATTGTGACAATAACTCTGTAAGACAATAATTGAAAGAAAATTATACATTCAGACAGTTTACAGAAATTACATTACTAGTATATTGGCTATTCTTGTACAACTTGATCCTGTGATGTCGATGACAAATAACAGCAAATAGGGAAGTCGCATTAGGTGCATTTTCCAGTGTTGGAGTAATTCACTGTTAACGTTAAAACTAAATGCACAGTAATTTATACAATAGATTCAATGTAATTACTGTTAGTTCTTTCATTGAAGCTAAAATGTAAAAAACAAACAAACAATGAATTAATATATATATATTTTTTAAATACAGCCTTATTTAAAAATTTATAAACATTTAAGAAACTTTCAAAGCCACGTAAGGTTAAAGTTCCAATTTTTTTGCTTCCATGAGTTAAAAAAAATGAGTCACGGGACATCATTCAATAAAACACAACTTTGTCAACGTTAGCCTGGTTAAAGCTAATGAAGCTAACAAACTCACCCTCTGTTTGGTCCTTTGGGGATAAACCAGGGTACTACCCCTCCGACAATACCCCAAAACAGCGTCATTACAGACATGGAAATGACAAAACTTAGATCCGCCATGTTGTGTTGGGTTTGATGAACGAAGTATCTCAAAAGAACAAACTTTTTGCGCTAGTTAACTTCAGTTCTCTTCAGCTGCCGGACGACGACAGAGATCAGGCGAAAGTCACGTGACCTGACAGCAGCAGAGACGCGGAAGTGAAGTGTGTCCCTGTGATGAAGACCATAAACACTGGTAAACCCTCTTCAACAGAGAAACAGATCAACATCTAAAAGTTTGGATGTACACTACAGTCATCGCATATTATTTTATTTGTTTCACAGGCTTCTTGGACACCTTTAGATGACAGATTTGTTTGTAAAGGACATGTTTAGTCAGTAATAGGTGACACCTATGGCTCATTCTGTAAAATTACACTCCGTCGCAACAGCTAAAAATGCTCCTTGAGTCATGTAAAACTGAATATTAAAAGTGTAATAACACAGAAGTTATTTGTATATGTACAAGAAAAGTTTTCAAAGAGAACCAGAAGCTGACCAGCAGTTAGAAACAAATACAATACTTAAGTCTCATGCAACCAGCCTGGAAATGTTATTCCATTATATTTTTACAGATTTAGACACTGTCTAATTCAAGTATATATGCCAGATCGTTTAGGTGTTCTACTCTGCTAAGCTGTGGGAAACTATGAAACAGTAGTTTGTATGCCGGTATAATTGTTGAATATCTGGATTTCTATTTTCCCAACATGTATCCTAGTTCACAGCTTCATGACTATAAAACCACCTGTAACTTTTAACAGAATTCAATATAACCCTTCATCAGTTTTTTCACCCCAAAAACCACTTACTGTATTATGCAATACTGAGGAATATAAATATATGGTAAATGGACTGCTCTTATATAGCGCTATATCTACACTTTGGTACTCAAAGCGCTTTACATAGGCCTCACATTCACACACTCATACACCAGTAGGCAGCTACTATGCTAATGTACCATGCAAGGTACTACCATGCCAGACCCTACTGGGAGCAATTTAAGGTTTAGTGTCTTGCTCAGGGACACTGACATGTGGACAAGGAGCCAGGATTTGAACCGCCAACCCTTTGGTTATTGGACAACCTGCGGAGCCACAGCCGCATTACATTTTTATATAAAGTCTTGGGTGTCTTTTGGCAGATTGCCTCATACTTGTAACAGCCTGGATTTTGATGCAGTGTCACATTAATAAATGCTGATTTTGCCACTGTCATTGGAACAATTATTGTTAAAACCTGTTCTTCTTAATGTAAATATAACCCTGATTTTCTTCAATATCAATTTCCATTTTGCCACCTCAATCATTTGCTACATTTGAAACTGCAGAACAAAAAACAACCTTCTACAACCAAAAATAAATAAATAAGGCAGACAAGTGAAGTCCATTTATACAGTTTTATTGATAACAAAGATCATTTTCACTCCTGCATCTTCTCAATGGTTTCCTCCTTGTATTTGCCCTTCTCCTTTCCATCAGCGCGAGATTTGGCCTTACGCTCCAGGATCTTCTTGCGGTCTTTGTCAAGCTTTAGCCTGGTGATGACCACCTGGAAAAAACAACAAAATGGGGTTAAAAAAAAAAGCTCATCAAATTATTATTGCATTCAGTGACATTTCAAAATTAGAAGGGTCAAGATGGAAATGTGAATTTTGTACATATAAAATTATACACACATTTCCCATTTTTAAATCAACATTTGAGATATTTGCTTTGTTACATAAATTCTTATCATAATCATACTTTGGCCAGTCCACTGTTTTTCTATTGTCCAACACTTTACGACATGCAACTAATTGCAAATTCATCTCATAGTAATGACTAAAGATTTATTTTTATGTGACATGTACAGTCACTGTATATTAGATTAGGCTTTAAAAGCTGATGTATTTCCTTGATATATTAACTGTATGTCTTTCTCTAAAAGAAAATTACAGGTTAGTTCACTTTCAATTATTTCAGGTTAAGAGTTTGGCTTTTTATGTAACTTGTTTATTTGAGGCTGTGCCTTGAGAGTTTTAATGGCCTGCATTATATCAAAGCTTTTCTTATTTCCACTGTGCAACACCACCATAAACAACCTTAGCAATGGCTGTAGTTTAACTGCGGCTGCCCTGGCAGATTCAACAAAAAACAAAGGTAATTTCTTTAGGTTGACATGGATTAAATGATGTGCAGGGGTTTTAAACTTTCAGGTCTTGGCACACTGCTAGTCTCTGAGATGACCTTTTAAATGTTTACATTCCCTGCTTTCACACAACTTTTCAGAGTCACTAAACTTTACAGTCATGTTTAAGTTCTGTAGTGGAATGTTTTATATAGCGTGCTGGCCAAGACAGTTCCGATATCAATCATCATAATTGCTCTTGTGCTGTGAATAAGAAGAAATTCTTCACTCCATTATCTCTGTACAACAGATTTTTCATCTGACGAAACTCAATATCACTGTAAAATAGGAGAACCTGTCACCCTTTAAGTGTATGTCCACTATAACAAATGATTATTTAATGACCACCTCAGAATGGTAAAGATAACTGGATTCCCAAGGACCTAATGGAAAGTATAGAAATCATTAGATGCACTGTTAGCTTTGTATTACTTATGAGTTCAACTGATAGATTATCCATTAATGTGTACTTTTTTTGCTAGTGCAGTGTGAGACAAGCAATTTCTCACTGGAGGATGTATTCTGGTTCCTAGTAAAAGTAGTCTGCCTGTGCTTGTGGCATATGAAAACAGTGCAACATACACAAACATCATTCAACACAGTGCAAACCACCACAAACTGGCATCTGTGAGGTGTAGGGAGGCGGTATGGGGCAAGGCAATTACCCTGACCATTGTTAAATTATGGTAAAACAATAGACCACAATACCAATCAAAAACAGTCATATGACTAGAAGTCTCACTATCATTAATAATGCATCCCCACCACTAGTTACAGCTCAGTGCATTAACAGATTCACCAGCAAAAAACACTACCCTCAACATCTACTTTAAATGTGGTTTCCATAGAAATGTGGTCCTGTTTTGGGACCACATCTGGACATTACTTGCCACAGTAAGATGTCATTTAACCACTAAAGGCAGTAACATTCATGAGTCAAGTGATGTCCATTTGATAGCAGTCCATGATCTGTTCATAATATAGCAAAATATTAAACACAATACACTGAATAGACTACAACCAAAACCAGAAAGCAACACTATTGTGTGTGCGCAATCAAGTCATAAATGCAGCAAATAACAGAAATATAAAAAAGGATGGGTACAGGTACCAGGTGCTTACATTTATACTTCAAGACATTCCCAAGAAAACAAAATTCTACACAGAAGATGAAGAGTTTGTGTTTTCCTGCACCGAGATAAGCCTTATTTATGATAACTTGTAAGTTAAACTACATTTAGCAAAAAAAGGGCAAATGTAGGATAACAGCACAAGGGACCAGTCTAAATATTATAGATAGATTAACTTCACTGATTCCCAGAGGGAAATTCTCTTACTATGGGTCTAATATTGCAGAACATTAACAGAAATATAGCTTTTCAGAAATTCAGATTGATTAAATTTTCAAAAATAGATTTAAAGCTGGACAAATAAATTTAGATATGATGGATGTGTCAAATGGGGCTTTTAAAATGAATGACTTTGACAATACTTAAAGCCTCATTTTTAATAAGTGCTATGCAGGAAAGTTCTTATGCTTCTATGACTTGAAGACCTCCAATAGCCGAAGCATTGATTTAATTTTCTACCAATCAACTTATCCCTTTTGCCTCCCTTTCATCTGACATAGACTGCACAACACTTGGGTGACAAATCCAGTACCACAACCGTTTTGTAACTTCTGGGGTACAACACTGGATTTCAGTCAACAATTAATCATTAAATTTCACACTACTTCTACAATCAATATCGAATAATCACTTGGCCAACTTCCCAGGTTTTTCACTCGGACAAATACATATAAGGCACATCTATGTCTCACCTTGCTGGGGTGGATGCCGACATGGACTGTGGTTCCATTGGCCTTCTCTCTCTGAACGCGCTCAATGTAGATGACATACTTTTTCCTGTAGACCTGGACAACTTTGCCAATCTGCTGGCCTTTGTAGTGTCCACGGACAACCTGTTTGGAAAAAACATGTCAAATCAGATAAATAGTTCCACATTTTAATCAATCATGATAAAGAATTCGTAATGCCAAAGAGTCCTACCTGGACTTCGTCATCTTTGCGGATGGGCATGGACCTCACGTTGTACTTCTGGCGGAGCTCCTTTGACAGGGGGGAAGACATGATCTTCCTTCTGATGTGTGAGGGGGCATTGAAGTGCCTCTTACGGTTCTTGCGGCGGGAGGAGGTTACAAATGGATTCAGCTTCATGATGCTATTAATGAAAACAACGGTTAGTCTGCCAGTTTGAAAAGACAGCAATACAACTCAATTCTCCTGTGTATACTCGTAAGGTAGTTCTGCTATTCACAAATCTGCTTCAATTCAGCATGTGATTAACACACACGAAACCACTTTTTTTTGTCTGAAAACTATCAACTGGCTCGTTTTCAGTTGTTTTACAGCCAGCTCACATTTTGATAAGACACAGTGATGCTAAGCTAATGCTACCCCAGTTAGCATAATAGCTCAACTTGCCGGGATACTTCGACACATTTGTACTAAGTATACATAATTGTGCAGATGTAAAACTATGTTAGACACTCGGTGTTTTCAGGTTACAACGTTTTTTTTTCTCGGCTACTGCTCATGCCCGTTTAGGTTCGTTATCCGTAACCAACATGCGGATACGAGATCTGGTACAGACGGACCAGGTTCAGTTATGTCTTATTTACTGATAAATCATCCACGTACAGACAATATTGGTCATTTTTTAATGGTGAGACTGTTCATGTGATGTTTACGCTTTTACAGGGACACATAATTTCATCACATAGAGGATGGATGACGATAACTGTAGTGAAATTTTCAGTCAGGAATTCTTACCCTGCCGATTGCTCCTCTATGGCCGGCGGAAAAGAGACTGGGTTAGTACTTCCGCTGGCATTAGTTCACTAAGATCTCGCGAGATGTTAATAGAGCAACAGTAGAAGTTATTTTACAGACCTTTATAACCATTTTCAGCCTTCAATATTACTCTGGACCGCAATTAAAATACTGTATTTACATTTTTATAGTCTATTCCAAAAGCTATTTATCCGTTTAAATTCACCAGACCTCTTAACTAATTAAATAGTATTCTCATGAGTTAAAATTAATTGCCTAATTATAGCCGGTTTATTTTCCTCTCAATATTAAGACTGTTTGATTTTTTTTTCACGTTATGACTTATGTTTCTTGTCCTTATAGAAAATTGTCACAAGATGGCGCCAAAACGAATTTTAATCAATAACCAGGTTACCACTTGGAAACAAGTTTTGTCTATGATTCATCAAGTTTTGGCCTGTGTTTATGGCTGTTTGTTTTTAGGGGTAATTTTACTACCATTGGGTTAAGGGATTGATGTGCAAATGTGAAAAAGCTTTATTGTAACACAGATATGTCTTTAACAAATATGGAGTCATTCTAAGGTTAGCTGACTTCAATATTTAAGACAGGATTTATTTGGAAATACTGCATTGGGATTTTATTCACCTTGTCATCCCTCGATGTTAGTGATTTGTTTGGGTTTTTTTCCCTCTTGCTCCATCTACCAGGGGGAGGTGTTTACACAGACAGAACACACACTGACCTCCCATCAGAGAGGACAGAAGAGACCCCCTGTCCTGCTCTCATTCACGCACAGCCTCCCCACACCGGCGGACTGAACCGCGGACCTGGAGGCGCGCTGACACGGTGCGCTGTTCGCTCCCCGGGCGGCGCGCAGTTTCACCGGAGCCTGCCTTGCCTGCGTTGTGTGCTTGCGAAAAGTGATGCTGTCATAGCCCCCTGCGCCGCGGACAGAGAAACCTCTCTCCCCCCCCTCCCCTCTCCCGCAACCCCCCTGGTTGGTTCCTCTCTGGCTGTCTGTGGCGGCGGCAGTGCGGATGTGGAGCCGTCAACGCAACCCTCTTCACCCGTCGGCAAGCACCGGAGAAGAAGATGAAATGTTTTTCTCGTTATCTCCCGTACCTCTTCCGCCCTCCGAGCACCATCCTGTCCTCCACTTGCCACACCGAAGGTAGGGTGGGACTCAGAGGGGGCTGTCAATGGGCTGCGAGTTGCTTACTTTGAGCGTGTGACATGAATGTTTAGGCTGCTGTCCCTGAAACATACAACCTGCATGGGTGTAGAAGTTGGATGGTCCAGTTGAAGGGCTAAAGCCTGCTGCAGATTTATGACAGTGCATGAAGTTATTTGAGCTTTGCTGAATCTAAACATTTGTCAGATAAGAGATGGTGCTGGATATGAATTAAAGCATTTATGTTTGTGGTTGTGTGTGTGTTTGGTCTAGAGTAGCAAATAGCTCCACTTAGAGCTAAAGATGTCAACACACAGGCCTGTAGCATACCAAAGAGGGAGACACTCAGTTTATGGAGTTGCATGACAACTATCTCCATCTCCACTGCCCCACACTTGATTATTTTGTTTATATCACTTTTCTTCGCCAAGATATCCCATATGCTTATGCATGGCCACAAGCTCTTCAGAGACAATGTTGAGTCAATTTACCTAATACACTCTGTCCAGGAAGTAGACATTTCCACTAAATGCCAAAACCTTTGCACCCTGTCTCTACAGAGTTATTGCCTTGGAGTTGTGCCCTGGTAAAATGTTAAAATGACTAAATTGACCTGTGATAGCAATACAGGAGTTCAAGAGCTGGCCGATTCCTCCTACTGATTGTGCTGTCAGATGGGGCAGGCCAGAAGGGTCTGAGTGTTTGTATAACCAGCCATTTACTAGGTCATAATGTGGAGTCTGAGCCACTGCATTATTTAGTTTTGCATGGATGCCCTCTTTCCTGTGCAAGCTCTGCCCTCAGCCCTCTGGCACAGGAAGGAACATAGTGTGGTACTATGTACAGTACGGTGCTCAGTGGTTACACCCAGGTCCTTTCAAGATCTGTACAGCTGACCTATATTGTAATGTAAAGAAGAGAAACACATGTGATACAGTCATGCATGTTCAGTTACTCACTCATTCTTATACTCCATCGCATCCATTCACATCCACTTGTATAGGTCCACTTCACATCTCCATTCAGTTCCTTTACATTTGCTAGGTAAGTTTAGACCACACCGTTTTAGAATGATAGTTAATCTGCGCCTTAGAGCAGTTTTTTGTCGTAGTTGCCATCATACTGAAAGTATGCTGTAGAAGAAAATGAATACACATTCTTACTATTACACAAAAACGGAAAAAGTAACAGAACATAATCTTTGAAGTGTGTATACACATACTTACAAATATATCAGAAGTGAGTAACAAAAGCCATCATATACAAGTAAATTTTACATATCAAGACATAACACCTTATTAGTAAAGAGATTTAAAGTGTACTGTACTGTAATACTACTTATTGACAAGTAATCCTGGAGGCATAACACTTACAAAACAAGTGTTATGTTAACTTGGCAAACTTTGCAAATCTGCCACAGAAGATATTAATGAAAGTTCAGAAAAACAATGCTGAGCTTGAGTAACCTTTAGAAAAAACTACTATCTGCTAAGGTCACGGATGAACATTCACACTGAAGTGTTATGCCTTTATTACATCTCTGTTGTTACACAAATAGCATATGCGTTCCTTCAGTGCCAAGTTAAAACAATTCACATACTTTATACACTGCCTGCCAAAAAGATCCTCAGCCATCATTGGCATTTTATAACCGATATAGTAAGGTCATGTGAGAAATGAGGTCTCTTGTTCTCCTTTTGCAAGCGTTCCAAACATCTAAGTCATATATATATATTTATATATATATACTGTTAAAAGTCAACAACTCTCTCTGTCTAACTTTCAATCCTTCTGCTGAAGATAAGGGAGTGGTATAATAGAGGAAATGATGGATCAGTAAACATGGAGCTGCAATAGCCCAGCCACAGTAATATGATACATGATCCTCTCCTGCTCTGTATGTGGACAAATATGAAACAGTTGTACAGAGAAAGCCAGTGAGAGATGTTGAGTCTCATGTGCTGGAGGCCAGTGGGGAGTGATGACACAGCAGATGACCTTGCGAATGTGACATGTAAAAATGGCACTGAACGTTTTCCCTGCACGCGATCTACAGTATGTGCAAAAACAGTGGTGGCATTTGTGGATAAATACATGTGCCTTTGCACTGCATTGAAAGGTAGTGCCTCACAGCTTGTTTACGCTTGTGTTTGCAGTTCCTGGCGTGACCTTGTTACCGTGTTTTGCCCTTTCATTAGACCCGCACATCTTGAAGGGGTCAGCGTACTGCTGTGGTGCCCCCACCCTCTAACATCTTCTAGCGTTCACGTCCGCTTCAGCTGAGTCGAATTGACCCCAGGGAAGATGAGTGTGCAGTTACCATGTTAGTGGAAAATACATTATATAAGCTCTGCAATGGACCGTGAGTGTGTGTGTGTGTGTGTGTGTGTGTATGGGTGTGTGTGTTCTTTTTGTTTATCTGGGCCATTCTGGGAGCAGTGTGCCAGCATCACTCCGATTCACCTGGGTCCAGTCTCTGAGGAATACATAGCCAGCTTTGACTGCCTGTGTCTTTTTGTATATACATCTATGTGTGTGTGTGTGTGTGTATGTGTTTGGGCCCCTGTGTACATTTGTTTGAGTCTCTATGAGGCTTTTATGTATTTTTTTTTTTTTCATCTTTTGTCCTGTGGTGTTCTCTTTTCTCCCATTTCACAACAGTCTGTCAGTTCTGGTGTGATGGATTAAGTCTTAAAGGTTTCTGATGGGTGTGTGTTTTATGTGTGTCTCCCTTCTGCTGTCTTGTGTTTGAGTCAGGGAAAATCTGCGTCCCAAACTGACACCTCCACACATCTGACACTGCTATCAATCAACAGTCCAGGATGGCCTCGATGTCCTCATCTTCCTCTTTCTTGTTGCTATAGCTAGTGTCTGCACGAGCATGAAGGAAACTTTGTGATGCATTATTTGTTTGAGAGTCACAGAGAAAAGAATCGTCCTCAAACGGACTGAGAAGTGAATATTTTCTTCTTACTAAGTGGAGAGTTTGTGATTAGTGACTATAGCTGACATTTTTCATGTCTTATGGAGCATATGTGCGTTTTCTTATGTGCATTTTGCATTTGTAGTCTGTTGCTTTATTTATAAGGCACTAACATGAATAGGTAAGCGTCATGGCTCTGCCTGAGGGGGACTCCTGTGCACATTTTTGACAAAGCATGACACTTACTTAGAATTTTTGTGGGTGAGAGGGTCCTTGCTGGCGTGCACGCTTGTTGTTATCACAGCACACCCTGCTGTGTTGTTGTTATCCTGACAGACACCCACTTCACAGCTCAGAACACACTCCTTGTAGCTGTCCCATGCCTGCATGCCGCTGGGGACAAATACCCCACGTATAAACAAAAAAGGCTTCTACACGTGACTGCTTTCTTTTAGTTTCCTCAGCTCTTTTTTTTGGAAAAAGAGAGAGACCAATTAATTAGTGTTGATTAGAACTTTTAGTCTATCTGTACTGGCACAACTTGGCTCTGATAGTGTCTGATGTTTAAAATTAAGCTTTTTGGCTATAAATGCTGAGTTTTAGGGAAAATAATGGCTTTAAAATATAAAAACAATGCTACTAGAGTCATCTGGATTTTTACATTTATATACAGTTCATGATTTATAGATTGATTTCTTGGAGTTTATGTTCAGTGATCTGTATTTATGTGTGCCTGACTCACAATGTGTGAAGCAGGCTCTCTTGAAACTAAGAGATAATTCTTTTTTCCTGAATGAATCACATTTTTTGATGTTTAGATATAGACAAAAATTCTCAAAAATTGGCAAATCCAAAAATTCTATTCCTATACATTCTAGTTAGTTATCAAGATGCTGTACACATTAAGTTTAATCTTGAAACAGGTAATTGTTATTACTTAGATGTACATTGCTCTATTTGCTTAAATTTCTCATGTTGATGAAAACTTCTGTCCAGATCACAAAGCACGTTTACCTTGGGTACATTTTATAGCACCACCTACTGGCAACAGGAAGTTGCTGTTGTTAAACCAGTCTTGCAGGATTCCTTTAAAATTTGACCAGGAAAGCATGAACAGCATCTTGATAAAGTGAAGTTTGTGGTTTTTTATTAAATGGGGTTTCTATGCAAACACATTATTCATGTGAAACACAAAATTGTTTTTTGAGGGACAAGGAATGCTTCAAAACTCAAAGATCATGGTACACACAACAGAGTCAGTTTCCGTTGTGTGGCATCAGTCTAAATTTTGTGGCACATGTTCAATAGAAGCCTTAAAAAATCCACTAAAAGGCTTTAAAGGAAATTTAACATCATATGATGTCATTGTGGGGGCTGAACATATAATTTTGCATAGTTGTCATTTCCATTTGTGCAGCATCTGAAATAAGAATATGCCTAATAATATCTAGAAAACCACAGTAAGACTTGACTGCAGCAGGTTTCATTTGTTGATGATTTTATTCAGTTAATAACCAAGTTCAGTTCATTTCTGGCATGATTTCTTTAGGGACTGGTATCTATCAGCTTTTTTTCTGGTCCAATGCTATTATTGTATCAGGCATAAAAAAACAAAACAAAAAAAACCCCAATCTGTTGACATTCAATAAAAAGACTGTTAGAGGAGACCATAATTTTTTTCTAAAATGCAATAAAAAATGAAGGAAAAGACGAGTAGTGGTGCTTCTAAAGACTGACTGAAGGTTGACTGTGTAGCCAGGCCTATCCTGTTTATGTACAACCCTTCTTTAACATTTCAGCACCAAAGTAAAGGAAGCTACCACTAAAATAAACAAACACAAGCTCCAATGACAGTTGAAGTGCCTTGGAGTAAAACTCTAGACCACCTACGTTTGTGTATTTAAAGAAGTTAATTTCTATTCATGAATAACATGAGTCACACTAAAGCTTCCTTTCATGTTGGGACACTATTCCCATTCATTTTTCAGAACATTTCTTTTTATCATCTGTGTGTTTGCAAGCATGAATGAGTCATAAAGGGACAGAATAGCCAGGTGTCTCATTAAGTGGTTTATTTTCATACTCGTAGCTTTGATTTATGCTGCACCACACTGTCCAAACCCTGCAGTGAAGCCTCTGGTCATGTGTGTTTTGATGATGAGATGCACTGATGTTCCTGTTAAGTGGATATAAAATTTTCCACAGTATCTATCTTAAATTAACATTATTTAGCAGTAGAAGACGACAGGAACATCTATTTTTATAACGAAGTATAATGTTCATACCAAACTTTTCTGTTAAATTAAATCTTAATGCAATGATGGAGCTAAATGAAAAGTCAGAGTTATTTATTAAATGTAGTAGGATGTTTCCAAATGCAAGGTATTATATACAATATTTGAAGGGGCTTCAAAATGTTTGTGGAAAAAGAACACAGCTTTGACATGGTTTAAACAGCATGGCCCTCAGTTTTATACAGATAGACCTAAAGGCTGGTATCAATGCTTGCAGAAGTGAATTGACTGAGACGGGGCATATGTTGAAAAACAAACATCATAACTTTAGCAGTTTTTTCCAGCTGTCCAGCTGTTTGAAGCCGTGTAAAATGTTAAAATGTAATACTGGACCAGGACGCATTCTGTTGTGAGTTGAGGTCTGTAAAAGGTGTCTACATAAGATAAGCTTTATTTGTCATATACATAGTTATACACAGTACAATGCACAGTGAAATGTGTTTTGTACCTGCATCCAGTTTCAGTAAAAAAAAAAAGAAATAAAATAAAATAAATATTTAAAAAAATATATATAGAAATATATACATATCTGTAAGTTAGTCAGGTAAGCAGAAGGAACACTGATATTTACTGGTTAAGGTGCATTTATTAAAAAGTGCCAGTCATTTAAGTGCTGTGCAAAAGTGGTAAAAGTAAAGTCGCTGGTATGTAAGGTATATATTTGTGAGGTAGTGTACTGTGCTTCATTTATCTGATCTGATTACATTTTTGGAAAAAGTAGGTCAAAGTTCAATTTTTTTAAAGAATTACAAAAACATTTTTTTTCTTCATTTCCTTATAAGGGGAATTTCAAAATGTCTGTAACAGCAAAACTATTGGCTGAATTCATATCGAACTGGGTGTATCAGTGACCGAGAATAGACGTGGATACATTTTGGGAAAAGTAAGGAAAATTCAAATTTTTTATGAATTAAAAAAAAAAATCCTTTTTGTTTTTCACATTTACTTATTTACTTATTATGGCCTAAATTTCAAATGTCTGTCAAAACATCAATTTTGCTTCAGTTTACTTCAAACTGATATGCTGACATCAGAACACACATTGACATGATGACATCATCATGGATCAATGCCAAAATAAGCTACAATATATGCAAAGGGGCGTGGCTTGTTGTGCCTGGCATCACTTGTTTGTTTAGTATGGTGATGACTGTTGGATAGAAACTGTCTCTGTATCTGGTTGTTCTTATGTTTAAGTGTTTTTCACAAACTGACTGTAAAAACAGTTCATAACCTCAAATACCTGAATTTCTCCAGCTTCAACATAATAAATAATACATATTATTAACCTTTATACTGGACACACATTAGTGCAGAAGATCGAAACTCAGGTGATCCCTTGGGAAAGGTTCTTTACGCTACATATCTCAATGTAACCACAAGAGGATGCAACCCTCATTGTGCCGGTCCCAAGCCCGGTTGTGTCAAGAAGGGCATCCAACGTAAAAACCTGTGCCAAATCAGCATGCGAAGGTGATTCGCTGTGGCAACCCCGGAAGGGAAAAAGACGAATGGAACTTATTTTTTTATACTGGACACACGTAAGGTTTTCATTCATTGTGATTCATATTGACTGATATAGATATTAAAAATGTTTGCTCATATCACCAAATCTAGTTTTAGGTGCTTATCTGAGAATTTGTGTTAAACTGGAGAGGTAGAAGTTAACTGGAACACTTCTCTAAGTCTTTTCAACAAAATAACAAAGGCGCAGATTCGATTAGGCTACCCAGCAATCACTTCATGATGGGATGAATTGCTGACAAACAAATGGCTCCAAATGTGAAGATAAATGACTAAAAACTAGGAACTCCACTAGGCGTAATTTAGAAGCCTATAGTAAATGAAATGAACATTCACTTAAACAGCAAAAGGAAAACACAACAGCATTCTGATCTCTTTCCCACACGGCTCTCATCTGCAGTCTCACTTTACCACAAACACTTCCTGCTAGGTCTCCACAGTAAGTCTGCATAAAAACAAGGAAAGAAGCAAGCAATTACTGTATCACTGAGACTCCCTTCACTCTCACAGCCTCACAGGAGGTAGTGTATCATTACAGCAAACACAGTGACGCACATGGTATTCTCTCCTTTCGTTACCCCCTTCTAACCAAATGTACAGCCTGTTTTATGTTTTTTTTTCCCTCTACTTCTGACCTGTAACATGACGGTGAGCCTCAGTGTTCTAAATGTGATGTCTTAGACCGCATCGATGCCCCTGATGGGAGCTACAGAGGCAGACAAAGAGGCTCCTTATCGAGCCGGACTGCAGGGCCTTTGCTCCGGCTGGGAGGCTGCACAAAGACAGAGCTAGTATTGGGATTGGAGTATATATAGAACATCAGGATGGGTTTCCTCTTTCCCTCACTCTCCCATTCTACCCATCTGTCTCTGGGATTTTTCAAAGGTCCTGATGGGTTGAGCAAGATAAGTTACTGCGGACAGATTTGCAGCACTGCAATAACACCACTTCATTATATCATTAATAAAGTCCCATTATGTAGCATGATAAATATCTGAAATATGTGATATCAAATTAGTCTGTCAGCAAAAGTAGAGCAGAGGCATATGCAGGACAAAATAGTATTCATGTTTTAGTGAGAAACCAGTTCATCTTATGATAAAATGGATTGTATAGTCTTTTGTTTAAACAAACTCTAAGATGAAAATGAAATGAACCCAAGCAAGAACAAGTGTTTAGCACACCTAAGGTGATATATCAGAATGAAAAACTGTTTTTTTTCTTTTTGTTTGTTTGTTTGTTTTGTTTTTAGCTCGTGGGTCCTTTTAAATGATTTGTCTTTGGAGTTGAACAGACAAGCTTGGATGAAACTTTAATGAGTTTGAAGCAGCAGAGAAAAGGCTACAGTACAGTAGATTAAGAAAAAGCTCTTAGAAATAACTAAACAAAGTGTTACAGCAGAGAAATAGGTGTTTGAAATAACAAAATAGAACAAAGAAAGGCTTTTAGTTGTGTGTACTTTTATCTAAACTGTGATTCCAAACCAGGAGTACTCAGCAGTGAGAAAAATAACATGAAGTATAATTTGGTGAAGCAATATATGGATGTATTTGTTTCTATCAGCAAATATGTTTTTTGGTCAAACTCTGTGGTTAACTTAATAGTGTGCACATGGTATGGATTTTCTGTTGCCAGGCCTCTTTTAATCAAACCAAAAGCATCCATAACTTCTGTAACTACAGTAAAAATAAAAACAGTGCGACTGCCACTCAAGAGCATTTCATTCAACTCAATAACTCAATGACAAAGCTTACAGTTTCATTCACATTGTGTTTATTGATGTTATGACATTTAATTTTAGTGAAATAGTTCCAGTCAATGTTAATGTTAGTAAAGGGGACATAACACTACCAAGGCAAATGAAAGAAACAGCCCATAACAGGAAATAAAGGTGGATTTGTAAAATAAATGGATTTCACAGAATTCAAACATTGTTGGATACATTTGATATAATGGAAGTAGTCAAGTAAAAAAATGTATCATATAATAATCATAAGCCTAATTGATTTGAGTACAACATTGCCTAAAAAGTTGGAATAATTTTGCTTTCAGACATATTTCTCTTTTTTATTCCTATTTATACACATCATTTATTATCTTTGAACAGGTTCAGTGATTATATAATGACTCCTGGGTAGACTTTACCTATCAAGAATAAATCACATTATCATGATCATTTCATGAGAAGAGGTACAAATATTTTATTCAGATTTTATGGGCAATAGTGCATTTGAATATAGAAGTAGAGTACCACATAGAATACTGTAGGTTTAAAGCTTTATTGTGTGAAGTTAAAACGTGCTGTGGTGCACTGAGGGGGGCACGACAAAATTGGAGCCCAAGGGATCAAAGTTAAGCTGATGCTAAGTGCTATCTTACTAACTCAATAAAATGATAAATGTCATCCAGCTGTGCAAATGTATTTATTTATTTACAGTCTTCTTAGTGGAACATGTTAACCAACTGCAGTTGAACTGTCTGTCAGGAGAAAGATGTGTTTTAGCAAATAAATTGAATGTCTAATTGAACAGGCAACCAAGAGGTCACACAGGCCTGTCAATCAAGGCCTGACACATTAAAACTTTATTGTATATTCTCATCTAATTTAATTAACAGAGGAATAAATTTCAGATCGGCCACCAGACCACTGAGTGGATTTTCCCAGTAAACAGATGGGACCAGAATGAGTCCTTGGAAAAATGATTGACAGTGTTTTTGAGAGAAGTTCAGTGTAAGTGTATGGGAACCAAGGCCTTTTGGAGTTGATTGGAGCCTCCAGTGGCCATCCATGGTATTACAACTTCAATATACTTAGGATTTGGCTTAATTTTGAATCAAGGTTCTTGCCTATGACCTGTACACTGATTTCTATTTAGAGGACTCAGGTCAGTTTTTTTCCATGAAAATCTTTACACCTGCTTCAGAGTGCTTCAGCACCTCTTTTCTGTTCCTCCACAACAACAACAACAACAACAACAACAACAACAACACTCTACAGCACTCTATAGCATTATACACCATTAGCTTAGAAATCAATTTAGCTCACATGAACAACTGAGCAGCTCGTAGTACAACAGAATGTAACCTATACCATCAGAATATAACTGACATAGTGAACCATTACATCGATGTAACATATTGTATAAATAAACATAAAGTAATTATTTTACGCTGCCAGATTTATCATGGTTTTAACACCTTAACACTTACACTGCTGTGAGTAAGCCTATGCAGTATGTGATAAATGTAATTAGCAAGTGCAGACTTCAGCAAAAGTTACATTCAATCATTACATTACATTACATTCATTTTTTTCCACTGCAGGTGGTGGTAAAAAAAAAAAAAAAAGAAAGAAAAAAAAAAAGACCAAGCCTAATAATCACAGTGTCCACTTTTAAAGCCTGTCTGTAGGGTCTGATATTTCTAAGGACTTGTACATTTAGAATGAACAGCTTTAGCGGTGGAAAAAAATGATGTGAAACTGTAAAATAAAATGTTATTTTTCTTTAGTTTCACTTGCAAATGTGCTAACATGACTGAACGGGAATGTTCTTGAGAGAATATGGCTGAAGCCCACACTCATCTGGTGTGTGTGGTCGACAGGTGTGTGAGACAGGCAACAGGCTGAGAGGTGTGTGTGTGTGTGTTGCCCAGAGTTTGTCTCAGATAAAACCGCATCGCACTGAGAGTAGTACAAAACGTGTGAAAGATACATCCATGTAAGTTGTTTTGTTTGAAGCTGTTGGAGAAGCAGCTTGTGACTGAAAGGTGTCTGGTCCAACTCCCCAGACTGACAGGAAACATGTTTGCTGACCCTCCATTTTCCCACTGCTCCTATTCTGCAGTGTGTTATGTGTTCCTGCATGTTCAGCTAGTGTCGGGTTAAACACAGGGGATTAATTTCAGTGTGTCTGGTATATCTATGTGTAAAATGTATACTAACAAATAAAGACGGTTGATTCTTATTGGGTGGAGGTACAAAATCACTGCACAAAGGTCAACATCCAGTCATGTCCCAAGTGGTAAATAAAACAAACAAGCAGAAGACACAACCAACCATCATTAGTGTAAGTGCCTGAGTGTTTTCTTTCTCTCATAATCATATTTAAGTGTGAAAATGAATGTCCTCTTTCAGTTACAGTTGTATCAGCCTGGTTCCCAGCATGAAATGTGTGTGAACATACTATATAAATGTCCTAAAGTCGACTTGAGAAATAAAAGTTGATAAGAAAATAAGATTATATAGGATAGAAAGGCAAGAGAGCTTAAGGCCCCAGATGTTGTCTCTTGTTCTAATCTCCTTAAGAGCATCCCCCCACCCCTTCCCCCAGTGGAGCTGACACCACTGTTCCCTGGAGAGTGGGGTCAGTGTGAGAGGAAGTTTCTCAAAAGCCCTAAGACAGACAACCAAAGACACACAGACCTCCCAGAAAAGGTGGTCTGAATGTAATTTCCTATCATACCTTGTAAGACTGTGGACGGGTGAGGAGTAGACATGAGCACATCCCGGTTCTGTTTCCACCTTGTATGACATGCACTTATATCCAGTCAAATGTGTCCAGAGGTCAAGAAGTGTGATTAGAAATGAGAGATAACAATGTTGCCTGCTATCAGAGAAGTGGACAAACAGATTCACAGGCCGGGGTCCCTGCTGGAGATTTATGTGGTTTGTTCATAGAAACCTGAGCAGACCCACAGGACCAAAGGCTGGGATCCAATTAGATTTTGCTTTAGGTGCCCTTGTGTAGCTTCCCAGCATGGTTTTCCAATATCCCTCTGAAAATAGCAATCCACAGTTGCAGAGTCATCACAGCCCCATTTAGACTAAATAACCTGAGGAGTTCAGTCGATGGGGCACGGATCAAAACCAAAACAATGTCTGGGATAGAACTGTTTGTGTTGTTTTCCTTCAGTACCATGGACAGAGTATAGTAGTGTGTGTGTGTGTGTGTGTGTGTGTGTGTGTGTGTGTGTTTTACAATAGAGACATGACCAAACCCTCACAAACTGTTAATTTCTTCAGCCTTCACAGTTTGTTTCAGGTCAAATTTAACATAATTCCCTCATAGTAAGTGTCTAAACCAAATGTTGAAATTCAGATTTATTTAAAATGTCTAAATAGACTATCCCACATTAATAAATATATATAATATATAAATATAATGTTTCAGAGCAGGAAGACCATATTTTTGTAGGTTTTACAAACTCTTTTTTGGATAAAAACATCTACTTTGACACAGTATCATGTCCTGTTTTACATAACACATAAAAACATGAAAGCCATTATGATTTATATATAAAATTGACCTCAACCAGCCTCAGTGTCCAAAAATCTGTAGCACCTGTACAAAAGTATAACATTTTAAAATATAACATTTTATAATATTTTCATTTTTGTGTATTTTAGCCAAATTTCGGAGAAGTCATCAAATTTCAGGAAAAAAGAATGATTCTTAGGGTATTTTTAGTACTGTTGAATGTCAAAACGGATTAAATTTGACCTGATTAGTATGTAAAGGGTAAAACAATGCTTTAGTAAAGGCTTTTACTGTGTTCTCTAAACGGTACACACACATTACACATTAGATACGGCGCTGGTTAAATAGCTTAATGCTACTGTCTGAGGCAGCAGACAGCCACGGTACATGAAGTACCAGTCTGTTTCACTTTTCTTGCTCCCCATTGCCCCCACCCCTTCACACATGCACATAGACACACAAGAGAGCACACACAACTCTGAAGAGATGGATGGCACATGATACCACACGATGAGTCATATACGTATCAGCAAACCAAGTCTCTCTCTGTCTCTGTCTGCCTCTGTCTGCTTTTTTTCGATCTCTAGTTTTAGGCATTCACAGTCTGCAATAAACAGCATCCATATGCAGCACATTTATACCGATCTGCAGCAACACAAGTCTTATTTATAGCTATTATTATTCTGAAGGAAAGGAAGCATGCAGAGCTCCTCAGTGTGAACCTTATTAGTCATCAGCTAGGTCCCCATAAGGCAGCACAATGTTCTGTAAACGACTTGTTAGATTCAGGAAGTACACCTACAAAATGATCAATTCAGGGGCAATAAAACATCTGGTACAAAGTGGTTGTATGGGAAGGAAAGAAGAAAGGAGGGGTTTTATAACTCAATTGGACACAAAACTGTATTTATTACCTTAGCCAAGGAGGTTATGTAATCACCCACCTGTCTGTTTGTCAGTTTGTTAAACTGTCAACAGGATTCCATGAAAAATTACTGCATCTGTTTTCATGAAGACAGAAGGGTGGGACGTTAGCCAAGGACAAAGACATTACATTTTGGAGAGGGTCCATAAAAACAGGTAGATGAGGGGGTTTTTTTTTTGGTTTTTTTTTAAGCATTGCAAGATAGAAGGTTTCATTAAATTATAAGACTGTGGGGGCTTGGGCTCCGCTGCTCTCTGCAGGATTATGTACAAAAGGACCAATATTCATGACATTAACCAGAAAAAGAGGGTGTGGGTCAAGGAAATACCCATTATATTGTGTAGCAGGTACAGAAACTCTTCATCACATTTTACAACATTATGAAGCAAAAAGAAAGAATGAATTGTACAAGAGGATTTGGTTTTAATGTTTGGAACCTTCAGCATTTTCACTAAAATTTGGAAGTTACAAGGATAGAAAAAAACAAAACA
>JAPSES010000002.1:18656202-18671821 GCA_029822895.1 Maxillicosta whitleyi
ATATGCAAAAGGAATGGGACTGAGGCTGGGAGGGAGACGCTGGATGTTATTAGTGAAGCAGCATTGATCCTAGGCTTTGGCTCCGAGCAGCATTCGCTTATTCCTTCATTATACAGTCAAATATGTCGGTGCCTTTAACTGCCACCCCTGCCCTTCATCTGTCTGTCTTGCAGACTTTGGGTCTGTGTGTCTCATACACACACCTCCAGAGATATCCTGACAAGCCCAAACCTTTCATCCATGCGGCTTCATTCTTGTAATTCCATTGTTTCACTGATTCCATTTCAATTTCATTCTGTCCTGCTGCTCAACTGTAACTTAGCCAAAGTCTTTCAAGAGAGAGAAGCGCTGTGATTTTCTTTTGTCTCGTATGAGCCTGTTTAAATATTGATAGAGATAGGAAGCACCGCTGACCACTCAGACAGATCTGCGAGGTCAAGGATGGCAGCGCTTTCCACAGATTTCATTAGGGGGGCATAAGACTGTAAATATGAAACTATGTGAATCGCAGACCTTTGCAAATGCTCCAGCAGCTTTCATTATACCCCTGCATGGATAATGCCCTGTAATGTATTCCAATGGAGGCTGGAAGGTGATGGGGTGTAAAATAGCATGTGTAAGAAGGCCCTGTTTTTGCTATGAACAGGCTGCCTCCCTCACAGCCAGATCCCCATTAGTACAGAAGCAGAGGATTGGATGTGCAAATGGTCCTGTGGATTAGAGAGCTAATGCATTTAGGAGAGGGGGGCTCCATACTCCACAATCTCTTTATTTCCACCGCTGTGTGTTGAGGCTTGTGCAAGGGGTGGTGGGGGGGGGGGATACCCGGTCCCTTTGTGGAGCCTGAAAGATTTAGGTTAAAGTGAGTTGATAAGGGCAGGGGTTTGCATTGAGAGCACAGTCACACTGATGCAGCTCACACACATCCAAGATTATGCTTTGACCATAACACGGCACATTGTGGGTGACTGGAAATGAGATCTTTCCAGAAAGGGCTGCAGACAGCGCCCTACTAATCTAATTAATCAGCGTCTGGGGTTCTTTTTCATTCTTCTCTTCTTTTCAGTCTTCTCTACGGGCTTCTACTTTACTCATCTCAACTCATCCCTTCCCCTTTCTATCTGTCTGTGTCCTGATTTCTCTGAATCTGAACTTCACGCCCTTTCCAAGTGTTTGGACACCGAAATGTGCAATGTCATGCGCTTCTTATAACTAGTCAAAAAGCCTCTGTTGTCTTCTGCTCCTTGCATGAATAGCAGCATTAAGAGCACTGGGTGAGGGAAGAAGCACAGAAAGTAAGCTCACTGTTCAATCTGTTGTGAGGATGTATAGATGCCTCTGCAGCAGGATGGAGGGGAGCTGAATGATGCAGGATCTACCAGGCTTATGAGGCAACCTCCTGCTACTAGGCCATAAGGCAGCTGTCGGCTTTACACGCACGGACCCGGTTGGTGGTCATCAGAATCTGAGCGAGCAGATCTTGGACTGAGCTGTCTCTATGTGCCGGTGGTTCGAGTGAGCGTCACATTTGCAGCTTGTGGTTTTTAAAGAGCCCCAGCCTGCAGGCAGCATGGGAGGGGCCCAGCAGCAGCAGCAGTAGCAGCAGAGTGGGTAACTACAGCACAGCTCTGCGCTATCCGTCACAGTGAGTCAGCTGAGCAGCCGGGATCACTGATGAATGAATGAGAGGAAGAGGAGGAAGAGGAGGAGGAGACCCACAAACGGACCAGGACCAGGAGAAGCTGTACCTGTGGCGATGCGCGAACCTGGGACACTGACATGGAAATACTGAAGTGATCGGAGCGAGCTTGTTGACGCATAATCCCACCCGCCCCGCTGGCACTGGGAGGGGGCAAATCTAGCTGCCTAAACTCAAATCCTCCAAAAGAGATTTACGGAGTGCGTTGGTGGTGGTGCTGCTGCTGTTGCTCGTGGTCCAGAAGATCCAAACTGCAGCATTTGGTCTATTTTTACGCATCTATCCTCTGCGCTCTGTGATGATCTTAAACCAATTTTGATATTTTTGTGTGGAAAAATACGCATCGATGAGTTTGTCGTGAAGCAGAGGACGCACCGAGCTATAATTAGGGTATTAAATCTGCACGGCACTGTTGGAACCGGCTGTCACTGCGTCGTGGTGGTGGTGGTGGTGGTGGGGCTGTTGGATGCGCCCTGAAGTGTGGACACGACACGTACATATATCATCAGAGGTATTTGATCGTGATTTGTGTTGAATACCCCGGAGATCTGGAGCCATGACAGGCCCCCCGCTGGTCCCACAGCCCGCCTGCTGACGGTACCGGGCAGGATGGGAGCAGGTCTGCCGCTTTCAGGATCCCGAACCAGCCGATTTATCAATGGAGGAGGAGAGTGACACCCGGAAAATCAACAACAGCTTCCTTCGCGACCACAACTATGCAACCGAAGGTATTTAATAAAAACCTGTGATGTCTTAAGCTGTGGAAAACCTGAGGCAGGAGCCAGAGGGAAATCAATATAAAGGCTAAAAGAAATGCACTGCATATCAATATAACGCATGGTATTAATAGTAACTATTAATGACCCTATGTGGTATTAGGGTGTGTAATTTTGATACCATTTAACGAAAACATGACTTTTAAAACATATTTAATCACCTCAGGCACTTTATAAGCCGCTGTAGGGATATTAGAGGATTATTATGTCCATTTGTCACAAAAAAATGCAGCTTGGAATGTTGCGTGTGTCATCCCTATCATGAGACGATGAGGTGGCTTCCCATCATACCTATTTTAAGATGACCAACCTGACCAGGGGAATCAGGACTTTAATCCGTGTAGACTAAAGTCAGCAAGGAAATAAAGCCTCTTGTAGGTACATCTCATCCGGTGTCTATTGGGTCTACAGTGAGAAAACACTGCTAAATAAATGATAAATAAATCTATTTTGTACATTCTGTGTTCACTTGTTGAAAGGATGAGGCAAGGACAGAAAAGGTGCCCTAATTTTAGGCAGCACATTGAAATATGGATCCCTCTCCCTTTCTCTCTCCATCTCTCTCTGACACATATTCACATACACACATCTTTTTTTTTTTTTTTTTTTTGCTGTACATGCATATCAGAGAATTGAACAATGGCATTTTTTTCCAGCACCTCCGCAGCTGAAATCCTTCTCTCTCACCTCTTCACATGTGCCTTGCCTCCTCCTTCCCCATGAATCTGCTTCCTGATTATCAGCCTGTTAAATGTTTGATGGTCAATAGTTCTGTTATGTTCAACCAATCAGATGCACCTGCTCTATTTAGATCATTGATCAGTATTAATCTCATTACAGCTTCAGTCTTTAGACACTAATTATGTAGATTGGTCATGGACATAAACTGCTCATTTGATATCACTAGATAATAAAAACCATTGGGTGCTAAATGGCAACCTCATGGCAATAATCATAATAATAAAAGACATAATGCCAATGTGGAATACAGTGATACCAAATTGATTGCCTCCAATTATGTTAATTTATACATTAGTATGTATTTTACCATTGCTTGTTTGTACTGAATTGGGTGTCTCCCTTCATAATGATTAATCTTAACAATTACATTTTGGTATCATTAAAAAGGAAAAGTGCACACTGTGTATTATTTGCAGACCAATCAATCTTAATAGTCATTGCACCAGTGGGCCTGCTTTTGACAAAATAGGTATATTTTGATGAAACATCTCCTCTTTTCTAATGTTCTCACAAATGATCTGTAGTGTGAGAAAGAAAGGAACAGCACAGAATCCAACAGGAGAGAGCAGTAAAAAAAAAAAAAAAATAGAGGCTGTTGGAGGTTTTTTGTGGCTGCAGGGTGGGTCACAGCTACTGTGATGTCTCCGATTTGCCACAGTTCAGGTTCCTGGTACAAGAGCAGCTAGAAAAAATGGCAGAAAGTCAAGGTGTAAAAGGCTGTGAATTTTACACAGGCCAACACATGCTCTCCTGCTGTTTCTCACCATGTGTTTTTTTTTTTTCTTCATTTAAAAAACAGCAGCACATCATCATTTGCTCAGCTTCTGCACGTACAGATGATTCCCTGTCACTACTAAACACACAGTCACTGGTTCAGAGCGAGAGGAAGTGAAGTGGGGGTGGGAGTGGGTTTGATGGATATCTTTGTTTGATGTGTGAGCTGTGATGAAAAACAGGAGGGGATCTTCTTCTTGCAGCTTCGCCCTGTCCCTCCATCTCCCTCGCTTTGTCTGTCTGTCTCTGTTTCACTCTGTCTTAGTGATTTATCAAGAGAAAGTGGGATTGTGTAACCCATGCAGGTTGTAAAATGTTGAAGCACATGGCTGTCTAGTCTGTGGTCCATCTGTGCTTTTCAAACAAGGAGCTTGTACTTTTGTATTTTTTATTGTGGTGATTTACGGCAGATCGTCACACCTCATATATCATGAATGTGTTTGTGTATATGTGTATATGTGCCCATTCACTCTGACTCCTGGTCTCCTAAGTGGTCTGAAGTCAGGCTGCAGCAAGGGATCATATGACCGGTGTCTGGGTCCATCACCCCTCCTCATAAATTCACCCAAGTGCTCCATCAGGCCACATCCCAGTCCATTCATTCAGACCACACACACACACACATTCACACATCTTCTTCAGTGCTGGATATGTACCGGTAGGCTGGTAAGGATTTCCCTCAGGCCATGCTCGCCCATACCAGCAGGACACTTTAATGATGTCACATTTTAATGATGTCACTCTGGCTGACCTTTGGCTCACACCAATCCCACGCCCCAGTGGGTCTGTGGGCGTTTACACTGGATCTGTATGTGCACCCTTAATTCATTTGCTGTTCATCTATAGAAATTTCCAAGTGTTCTCAAGATTAAAGCAAAGTTTGCTGAAGAACTGTCACCATCTAGAGACAATTACATTATGAATATGTGATTTGCATTCACCATCCATCTGCAGATGACACACTGCTAATGGTGATACAACTGATGGTTCAGGGCTACATGACTATGTGTGTCTCACTGTATTTGTGTATATTAGTGGGTGTTGAATCAATGGACTGTTACGTTCCTTCAACATGGCTCGCAGTTCATTTTCATAATCTGTACCTTGAATGTTTCGATAATGGATGGAACTGTCAAACAGCAGGTGTTGAATGTAAATAACTTCACCGCTATGAGGCAGTTCCTAACCTAATGTCTGCTTTGGTATTGATTTCTGGTCTGTTACAATTGAGACACCGGAACAATGACCTAAAGATCTGTTGGTAGGACATGTAATCCATTCTTTCTCCTCTCCCCTACCCCCTCTTTCTCTCATTTTGTCTCTCGCCTTTGCTGCTTTATATGTCTATCTGATACGAGTACAAGCTTCTGTGTGATGTGACCCCTATAGTCCCACTGAATACTGATGCAGTCTCGAAACACAGAGCGCACAGCCTTTATTGCTGCTGCTGATGAGAGCAGAGTAGAGCATGGTTGGCTGTGCCAAAGCAAACGGCCTGGGGCTACACTTTAGGACCCCAGCATAAAAAGACTTAGCCCACCATACCCCCAGGTCCCATCCATTATTCACTATGAAACACTCAAAACACAGAGCCCCGCCTCAGCACATAGCGCAAGAAAGATAATGTGTATATGTATGTGTGGGGGAGGCGGGTGCTTAATGGCAAGCTGTGAAGTTGGGGTGAGTCTCACTCCTTATTCAGCTGCTGCTTTCATCCCCTGATTAGCCTCTTATTAAGGATACAGCTCCATGAAAATTTAATGAGAATTTATTAAGGAATACCCGTGGTGTTGCTACTGTAGGATGATTACAAAAATATCCTGTATCTCCAATGTGATGTGGCCTCCTGGTCAGTAGATGTGTCCTGCTGCTGTGATAGATGCTCAGAGAGTGAGTCATTCAGTCCAATGGTAGCCCCAAGGCTAAGCAGTGTTTGACCTTTCCGGACTTTATAATGGAACACATTTGTAAGTTTTGATAGCTAATTCGTATGTCCTGTTGAAGAAATAATATGACTGGAAATCCTTCATGTTTTGGGTGATAAGGTCAATGTAGACACATGATTTGGGTTTGCTTAGCATCCACCTCATGTTTGATTCACTTCAGCCTTGAAAAAAGACCAAACAGAGAGATGAAAGGGATTGCACCAAAGCAACACAGACACACAGAGAGACAGCTTTTGTTTTGGTGCTGTATTATAATTCTATGCACCCTCGCTTCTTCCCATCCCCCTTCCACACCCTCGATTTCTGAGAGAATACCAAATAAAAAGAATTAAGAAACGATCCCTCTTGGTATTGAGCTGAGCACATGTGAGGATCGATCTCTTATTTCAGTTCTTCTCACTGCTTCACTTCTCTTCCTGTTTCACTCCATCCTGTGTTGTGTCTGCAGTCAGATGTGTGCCACAGCAACGTGTTAATGAAGTGTGAGAAGTGAAGCAGTAACACGTCTCGCCCATTTCACCCTCAGCTCCCCGGAGTGCAGGGATACAAGAAAAGCATGCACGTACAAGAAAGTGCACACACACATACATACACAATGTTTCACTCTCAAGGGGCTGATCCTGAAGAAACCAGGTTAATTAGCTTGTTCACCACAGATCTTACAAAGAGTCATGCTCTTCAGATGAAGAGAGCTGCATTGTGCTCTGCTGCTTTGTGAGGAACTAATAAAGCCTTAATCATCAGGCTGGGTACCACATTAGTATTTATTTAACATTTTGACTGATCTTCATTGTTGTGGGCCTAAAATGAGGCTATTATCAGCAGCCTGTTAAAGACTAAAAATGATACACTGGACATAGAGGATATACATATATAGATATAGAGAGATATGTGAGTTATTGTACCTGAAAAACAAGTATGGATTGATAAATACTGTTAATAATCACAAACAGACTTGGGGTGGCAAATGAGGAGAGTGCGATAGCAGGCCTGAATTTATCCTCAGCCTGATCCTTTGACGTAGGCAGCTCAGCACAACTGCTGTAATCCTCTCCTAACGCTAACAAAGCATTTACGCGACACCATGTTACTCTCACATCCCTCCATCTACCTGGAATTACTGCATGCTTATACAACTAGCTTTCCATTGCACTTGTACCATTTTGGATCTGTAAGTCTTACACAACTCTACTGGTGTCATTTGATCGAGCCTCAGTTTGTTTTGTTGTTTTTCACAGGATTAGGTGGCATCTAGAGGTTAGCCAGAGTACACCTATTTTCGACCTTGCTTGTATCTATCCTGATGAGATTCACTGTACGATCTTTTATCGACCTACTTAAAACATAAACCTGCCATCTCCTCATCAGACAGAGCCAGACTTTAAACATATTATTTTGTTCATTGGGGCTTTCTGTGTTGTCTCATGCAAGTTACACATTCTAGTGTCTATAAATACTTTCAATATCCTCGCTCCCCTCCTGGTGTTCCCGTGTTTTCATTCCAGAATCAATGCATATCTATGTTTCCATCCAATTGGTTTGGTTCAATTCTATACTGCATGCTGAAGGGGGTTATTGAAGTTCAGATTGGTGAATAGAGACAGATAAGCACTGTGCCATGCCTGTTCTATTTCACTCACACATACATAGTCTGACACACACATGAGCTTGAACACACAGATCACAGTGGCAGTCCAACAGGCTTGTCTGAGTTAATACTCGTGATGGATGTGTGTTATCTCGAGCATCCCTCTGATGCATCTAAGAAGCGCTGACCTGTCTGTGTCAGACCTGGCTGGCCACAGGATTTATGGGCTTCATCTGGTTATGGTCTGTTGAGAGAGGGAGTGTGTGTGTAAGTACACATCTAATCAGTTTCCTCGCAGCCTGCTGCTCATTTCACTCTACCTTGAACCGGCTGATGCTCAAGTTATAAAAAATCTGATCTGAACCAATTGGAAATCACTTTCAGCCACACCCACCTGTGACGCCAGCCACTGCTTATCTTTTTTTTCTTTTTTTTTTCTCTGCTGAAACTGAATCTAAAAAAATGGCCTGTTTCCATTCAAACACAATTCCATTAATGGCTGAATAGCTTGGCTTGCTGAGTTTGAATATATTTGCATGAGGAAGAACTCATTTAGCGTTCCATCACATTACTGTGAGTTTCAGCTTCAGTGGCCCTTCTCTGTCGCTGTTCATTCACTGAGATGATTGAGGGATGTATCCGTGTGTAAACTCGTTAAATGGCATCCATCAATTAGGCTTTCTCCTCAGTGACTTAATATGTTGATGATGAGGAAAGGAGAGAGAAGATGGTTACTGGCGGAAACAGTACAGAGGAAATGGGTTTGAGGGGGGAAAAAAACGCTTGCTTCAAGAATGCTGACCACTAAGCCGATTCCATTCGATTCACACCAGTAGCTTTGGCCTGATGGCATTAGAAAAGACAGTTGTGTGTGTGTGTGTGTGTGTGTGTGTGTATTTGGAAGGTGGGACTGCACATGTACATCTCTGTACAGGCAGGAGGTCGATATCTGCAGTTACAGGAGAACAGATAATAATGTTACGTCTGCATGTGTGCTTGTGAGCGTTTATACAGCATGTGACATAAGTGATAACAATATAGTGTGTCAGTGGGATACTCCCAGGCTGTAATTAGGTCACAGCTTGTCTTGTCTGTGAAACCTTATTAGTTTTTAGATTCAAACATGATTACAATAGACCCCTCCTCCTCTGCTTTGACTCATTATCAACACCATACCAATCCCTCTGGTGTCTCCTTAACTGTTAATGAGAGCAAGAGGAAAGGGTGCACGTTAATACAAACACAAAGACACGCCCCTTTGTCACTGGCTGGATTTTCTATAATGCACGGTAGTTTTACGTGGAAGAGTGTGCCATACTTCAGGGACTCTATTGTCTGAAGTTGTGTGCTGCATTGAACTACACACATTCCCCCAGATGCAGTATTAGGTTTTCACTCTATTGCAGCACTCTCTCTTCTGCTGAATTACAGCTAGCATCAGCAACTAAAGTCTGAGAGCTATTGGCACACACACACATACACACATACTGTACACCCCTCCAACTGCTAGAGATGGAAACGGTCTCCATAGCAACATTCCCCTTTCCTGTTCAGAGCTCCGCCAGTAGCAGGTCCACAGAGGGCGTGGGGGTACAAAACAACAAGCGTTCTCTCTCTTTCTCCCTCTCTTTCTCTGTCTAATATTATTGTCACTTTTAAACAGTGGGCTTGTCTCTGCTGTGGCGGGTGACAGACATTATGCCATGCCTTTTTAGCCTGGGGCTGTATAATAATTACAGTCACCATTAGCCTCTCCTAAATCCAGACAGATGTATGTCTTTGAGGAGGAGAGGAAAAGCTACCTTAAGGGTAGGTGTCTGTTATTTACTTTTTGGTGAGGCTACTGTATGCAGAGACAATCAGAGATGTTTCAGGGGAGTGTAAATGAGGTTGTCATATTTTGTTAGTGCTGTTATATTTGGGTCTTCTTACTAAAACATACTCAAAGTTTCAACGATATCTGGATAGATCAGCTGTGCAAAGGTTTAGTACAGCGTTATGGTCTAGGTTAGGATTTCCTGTTTTTAATTAAGGCACAGGAGAGTCGCTGAGCAGTGGGGGTCTTGCAGCTAGGAGGAGAGAGATGAATGGTATTATTACTGTGGCAGTTTTCTCCTGTTAAAACCAGTGATGCAATTAGATGACACATTTTTGGCTCACTTCAATCAGACAAGTGGAATTAGTTCATAGCAGGCAGTGTCTCATCCACTGGCGTCTCCTAACCCATATTTCAACAAACTAGGTTATCTGTGCTGGAGAGTTGTCTTGTTCATTTATCAGAGAATTTCCAAGATTGTCCTGATGTGTTTCTAGCAGTCACTCAACCAGATCTTACCAGAAGGTTTTATCTGTGTTTTTGTCTGTTGACTGATACCTTGACAGCTTTGGCTTCGTCCACACTGACATTTTCCCCCTTCTCTCATCTGCTTCGTGTGTTTCAGCTGACATTATCTCAACGGTGGAGTTTAACTCATCGGGGGAGCTGTTGGCCACTGGGGATAAAGGAGGCAGAGTGGTTGTCTTCCAGAGGGAGCAGGAGGTAGGAAATGCCAACAATGCAACACTAATTATGCTGCCCTTTTACTGAGAGGGTTTGACAGCCTAGGAACATTAAATCTGAGGCAAAAGGATTTAATGCTTGTAGATACCTATAAGTATTTAGTTTAAAGCCCAAAATAAACAGAAAAAAACTAAAAAGACAAATAATTTTCATAAAACGTTTACCCCATTATATCTCATGTTTTATTGTGATACATTACCAATTAGCCTTTTGTCTTTTTTCAATGATTTTAGCACTTTATGTCTACTTTTATTGCTGTTTTAATGCTTATTGCTGTTTTAATGCTTATTGCTGTTTTAATGCTTGTCCAGTGACCTTGAGTGTTTAGAAAGGCGCTTTCAAATAAAATGTATTCTTATTATTATTATTAAAACCACCAATATGTCTTGTAAATTAGTCTGCACCAATACTGGTACTGATGCTTAGAGATACATAAAATGAGATAAGTCATCATATGGTACGGTTTTATTAAATCTTATTTGTAACTTTACATTCTCAAAGCATATTGACCAAATAAAACCCTATTTACTATAAGTTAAAGTTGTCTGGTCATTTATATTGTGGATACAATAAAATGTATATAATGGATAAAAGCTATTTTCTTTAGATGCTGTAGATGTAAGAAATTCAGTCTGTGCCTAACAAGTTTCATTACCTAGCCCTACTCTGTAAAAGTTTTATACATATACAAAAATATGAAATATGCAGTTTGTACTTGTACATGTAACATTTTACCCTTCATCTAAGGAGCATGAATGAATATAAAACACTAAAAACTATGGTTTATTCAAGTATAAAGTTGATTGAAGCAGACTTTAAAGGAAATGAGGGATGTAAATTTACACCAGAAACTGTCTTTCTTTGTTATTATTGAAAATGCAGCTCTTAATGTTATGTTCTCTACTCTATGTACTCTTATTGTTAAGACAATATTAGTATTTTGTCTTCTGAAAGTAAGAGTCAACAGGTCACTTTCTGTCTCTCCTTTGGCAGAGTAAAAGCCAGCCCCAACGCAGAGGGGAGTACAATGTTTACAGCACATTCCAGAGCCACGAGCCAGAGTTTGACTACCTGAAGAGTTTGGAGATTGAGGAGAAGATCAACAAGATCAAATGGCTTCCACAGCAGAATGCCGCCTATTTCCTCCTCTCCACCAATGGTAAGACACAGATCTGGAATCAGATTCCACAGTGGCAGAAAATGATGCTAAAGGAGGCAAATTTATTCTGGAGCAAAGATTGTGTGATATCACATTCATATCACATGAAAATATCTATAATAATGTTTGTGAGAATGCATTGGCGTCTCATTTGGCTAAGCAAGTGCCACCAGCAGAAATGTTTCAGATTGAGAACTTAACGCATGGGCGCCACAGCGTGAACACACACAAACATATATCAAAGCTATCACACACCACACATGCACAGTAGGCCTAACAGACTCACACACATCAGTGGAGAGACGTCTTGCAGATTGTGCTTCATGCATGGCTGCTACAGAAGTGCTAGCGGTGGCTGGAGCAGATGGTGGAGGGTCCTGTGGTGATGGCCTCACTGCTCCGACACCAATATTCACAGCGGAAATTAAAAAAAAAAAAAAAAAACACACAACAACCTGACTGCAGATGCCATCCTCCTCACCAGAGCGAGAAAATGGGATGTAACTGGTGTTTATTTGATGTAGAATTGGAAATTGCCTTTCAGCTGCGAGCGTATATTGCAGCAGTGAAATGAAGTCAACTTGTAGAGTGATATATCAGTGACATCAGAATCAACACAGGAGCTACCATTCATCATCTGAGCTGGCTCCTGCCCAGCTACATGCCAGATTGGCTGCCCAACCCCCCGCATCCATCTTGTATCTGAGATCCACTGTAGTGAGCCATCTTCTAACAGTATTTTTGTGTTTCTCAGCATGTTTGTGCATTTCTTTGTTTCATCTGTCCATCCCAGACAAAACAGTGAAGCTGTGGAAGATCAGTGAGCGAGACAAGCGTCCAGAGGGCTACAACCTGAAAGATGAGGACGGACGGATTAGAGACCCATCGACCATCACCTCGCTACGGGTAAAGTCACATAAAAAATCATGTGTAACACCTGAGGTGACATGTGTTTATGAAGAGTGCTGTGCTTGGCGGTACACTTACTGTACCAGCAAGTGTTAATATTTCACTGTTTGGCCCTGAGGCAAGTGGCAGTTTATGATGTGAAGGCGAGGGAAATGCTATAAAAAATCCAGTAAAGCAAATACACGTGAGGGCTTTTTAGGCCACTTTTACTAAATGGATTGATGATATTCTACAAAGGTCAAATGAAAACCTTCACTATATGCATAAATATCTAATAAATATTTAATAAGAGTGGGTCATTTCAGGACCATAAATGTGATGTTTATTGCATGCCCACTGGATAATATTTAGAAAATAATCCTCATCTAATTTCTCCTAAAAGTATTTCAATTCAGCAAGGTGTATTTCTGTATTACTGAATTGATGTTGAAAACGTAGAACTAGAGCACATCATTTCCAGTCAAGTATTATAATCATTCTGACCACAGATGTTTTTAATGAAGCACTCTGTAAAAATTACAATCAAGGGAATTAATACTTCAATGGAAAGCCAAAGATGGCCTTTAGGGAACTTGTGTCTGGGAAGGTGTGCTAATAATCCTCAGCATCCACATTAAATCTCTGCAGAAAAGAAGCTCATCTTGCTATTATAGCCTTTAATCCTGAAAAACCACCTTTGCAATATTTCCCAATTCCCAAACCTGTCTCAGTTTGCCTTTAAAACACTGGAGGAACATCATTAGCTCAGTTTCACTGTTCTTACACCACCAAACACACTGAGTTTGGAGAATTTAGGATTAGGACATGACTTTGTTTTTACTTCGAAGTGAGAATGATGATCAATATGTGCACTGAGACGGTAAAGGGGTAGATGGATCACCCCTCTCCCTCTCTGTGTCTCCCCCTCTCCTCATTCTTATCATCCCACTACCTCTTTAATTTCCACACAAAGAGGGCAGGCACACAGGACAGTGTGAGTGTATGTGTGTGTGTCTGCCATAGTGGATTAGTGCTGTGTTCAGCGTGTCTGTCCCTCTTTGTCTGGCTGGCCGGGGGATCATAGCAACCTGGAGGACAGGCCGGGTACTGTGGCAATCCTGTTTACAGGCTGTGAAATCTGCACAGAAGGGAGAAGGCAAAGGGGAGGAGTTTGGTTTAGAAATATTAATATACATTTTATCTCCAAAAAAATTGCACAAAATGTCTAAATTGACGCATACATTCATATGTCAAAGTTTGTCCAAACTAATAATTGATGTTTATATTGTTATTTTTTACATTTCTAACAAAATGCATCAGGCAGAGTATCTCCATATATCAGTTTCATGTTTATGTGGTGTAAGAGGACAGTGGGGTCGTCATAAAGGTGCAAGGCCAGGCTGGAGAGTGTAACTGTCAGTGTTAGGGGTTATGGGTTAATACGCTTCGTGTCTCTCTGGACAGCCACTGAAAGACATGGAAATGAAATGACACCCATGGAGATACAGCAGCCTGCTGGGCTGCCATGTCTCTCTGTCAGTGCCAGCAACAAACCAGAGAAAAAGCGAAGAAGCAGCCGATTTGTTCTCGTCTCTCCCTCCCCTCCCTTCTCTCTTTGTCTGGGTTTTATCTGGCCAACGGGGGGCTGCACACAGACTGGTGCTGGGATTCTTTGAAGCTGGAGCTACACTGTGCAACCCTGTGTGTGTGTGTATGTGTGTGTGTATGTATGAGCTTGCCTTAATTCTGCAGAGTTCAGTTATCATTCCTCAGCAGGGCCTGACGAAGCCCTCGGGCCATTTCTCTCCCCGCCTTCTTTGCTTTCTCACTTTTCTGTCTCTCACAAACACAAGAATAGGAATGACTTCCTCAGGACTTGCATATGAGAGAGACAGAGGGTGAGGGATGCGTGCTCACTCACTAGCAAACAGATATTCACCATCTGATTGAAGCAGCTCATCAAACAGCGCTGGACCCCTTCAGTCACTGTCTGTGTTTCATTAAGATTTGTAGGGTAAATGTCATGTGAAGCCCTGGAGTCACACACACACAGATAGAATGGCTGTTCATACACACAAAATTCAAGCTCACGCGCCACTGTTTGCATTACATCCATAAACATAGAGATAAATATCTATGGCCCAGAGGAAGGGAAAATATCACATTAGTGTTCCAGCACATATCAAAGCCTTTAGGATGAATGTTACTTATCAGCTGAATTACTGGATGTTATTACTTGCATAGACCTTTCTTTATATTTAATTCCCCCTTTTTTTAATGGGTTCATCTCTTCCAATAGGTGCCAGTGCTGCAGCCAATGGACTTAATGGTCGAAGCTACAGCCAGGCGCATCTTCAGCAATGCTCACACATACCACATCAACTCCATCTCTGTCAACTCCGACCTTCAGACATTTATCTCCACCGATGACCTCAGAGTGAACCTGTGGAACCTGGAGATCACTGACCGCAGCTTCAGTATCCTCTAACTGTCTTCAAGCAAGTATAATATGTCAGTAGGATTTTTAGGATCTAGACTAAAATTGTAACTGTTAAAAACTACTAAAACTGTGATTCAGGTAGTAAATGAAATGTGATATGTATGCAAATTATGTGGATCAAATGATAATTGTTCCTTAGCACCCGCTTCTTAGACATTGTGGACATTAAACCAGCCAACATGGAGGAGCTGACGGAGGTGATCACCTCAGCAGAGTTTCATCCGCAGCAGTGTCACACATTTGCCTACAGCAGTAGCAAGGGCTCCATACGCCTCTGTGACATGAGACAGGCTGCACTCTGTGACAAACACTGCAAATGTGAGTACCAGCAGGATGCATGATGGGAAATACCAAAAAAAAAAAGCATCTTATAAAGCTTTTTACAAATGTTTTCTGTCTTATCTCTTCATTACCTGCTCTCTCCTGTTTTATTGTTTTCCCCTGTCTACAGAATGGTCTCTTAAAAGCATTCACCACATTAACAGTGTTGTCATTTTGTCATACACTTTATTCAGTTTCACACTGGGGCACATAGACCCACAGAGAAATGTTTTGTTGTATCTCACATGTGCTTTATTCTATCGTTCCAGTTTTTCATGACTACGCCAATCACTTTGTTCCAGTGTTTTCTGTTTCTCTTTTACTTTGTGCTTTTAAAAACACCATTGTGTGGTGGTTCTGGGGGACCCCAGTCAAAAGCATCCAGTTCTGCCTATGCACTTTTAATACATGGAGCTATTTATTGAGTTTGCACCGGGTCCTGACATAAAGCATTACACTCTACTAGAGTGTAGCCCTCTGTCAGAAACAGACATAGATTTGCTAATGCATTCTATCTAATATATCTAATGACATACATATTTTTGTGTTTCCCAGAACATATGGACTAACTTATCCCTCCACAATACATACAAACTTAGGAGTGTTGAAAGAGCATTGAACTACATTTTTTTTTATGTTATGTGCAGATGTTAATGCAATAACAATG
>JAPSES010000002.1:18766888-18780098 GCA_029822895.1 Maxillicosta whitleyi
AAATTCCTGGATCCAGACAGTGATCCGGATCACCTCCAAAATTTAATCATCTGTTCCTTGTCTCAGAGCAAACATTTACTGAACATTTCATTAAAATCCATTCATAACTTTTTGAGTTATCTTGCTAAAAATCAAACAAACAAACTGACAAACCGTGGTGAAAACAGAACCTCCTTAGTGGAGGTAAAAAAATAAAAAAGCAGAATGAAAGCGACTGTAGGAACAACAAGGATTCATCATATGAACATTTAAGAGCTTCTATGACAAGGTCTGTGAGGAAGGAAGAACCTCACAATAATTACTGTCTGTGGTGCTAGATGGGTTTTGGAAATGATATTGAAAAATAATAGCCATCAGCAACATATGGAGAAAAAAAAAGAATCACGAATTAGTTAATTTTTTGGAACTATGAACAAACTATTAACTATAAACAATTATGAGCCATTTTGAAATTTGTGGAGTGAACTTTAAAGGAGTTCAGGTAGAAACTCATCTTTCCCAACACTGGGCATCTCATTACCTTTCTGTTTCTTGAGCTGAGGCAGGCTGCTAATGGTGGTGGCATGAATAATCTCTACCACTATCTGATACCTACAGAGAGACACACAGACAAGGTTCAATTAGCCGTTATAATAACAACAAATGAACAGATAAAGCACAACAATATTATATCTCATCCCATACAACATGAGGAAAGCTAAAAAAAAAAAAAAAAAAAAACACTGCCAACAGACCTCCTGGTAGTTTGCCTTGTTAGTGTGAGGATTTCTCACACTAACAAGGCAATATAGCAGTATCATGCCTCCTCTACATTTAGATCTAGTATTTTTCTGCTGAGACACCGTTTGTTGCCATGGTAACCCCTCATCAGCAAACAAGACTAGTGACTAACAGTGTCTGGCTAGTACTGTATGTTTGTCTGTATATGTGGTTTATTTGAGGCATCCTATTGTAGTTACAGGCAGTGTAAGAAAAGACTCAGATTCTCATTAGTTCAGATTAACTTTACTATATTTGAAGGAGTGTTTGTCTTTTTGTGTGTGTGTGTGTGTGTGTGTGTGTGTGTGTGTTCATGCCTGAGTTGTTTGAGGAAATTGACATCAGTAGAAGTTGATATCAGTTTAATGAAGTCTTCATAGGAGGCAGCGTAGGTGTAGGCTTTCTTCTGCTGCTCAGCCTGCTGCTCCCTCTGCTCCAGCTGAGACAACAACATTCTGTTGATGGAGTCCGGATCACTGAGCACTTCCACCAAAGGCTTCAACACTGGGCACGTACACAAACACAAAAGCAAAGGCAAGATATGAAAGTATATACATGACCTCCGTTCTGTTAGCCGAGTCAGTGAAGACGAATTTAAAATGCATACACAGATAATAGGTGCACCGCAGGAACACCGAGCTCCACAGCTGAAAGAAACATTACAACATACATGGATGGACACAGATATGTGCAGACAGATACTGACTCTAAGGGTCAGCCCTCCTGCCTACGCATCTGTGAGTCAGCTCTACAGTCTGGTCTGGGTTAGTTTTTAGCTGTTAATATTAAATTTGTTAAGGGCTTTCATTATCATAACATTGGGATATTCTAATTCTCCAGGCTCATGTAAACTGTAGAGCTGAATAACAACTTGAAACACTAATAATGACATAACGCTATGTGTGACTGGATTCTATACTTTACTAATATGACCTAACTTTTCACTCTGTCAATCCCTGCAATGGATTATGGATATTGGTTTTCACAGCAAAAAAAAAAAAAAAAAAAAAAACACAGATGTACTTATTCAAATCAAATTAAATGGATCCAGTAGACATGCATTATGAATGCTAACTCAGAAAACTGACAGCAAAAACAGCGGATGTAAAAACTAATGACTTTACACAAAACTACTATAACAGTGGAAAGGGCAAAAACACAAGCAAACGTCCCTTTTCATGAAATCTGTACAGGGTGGATTTTTATATAACTCGTCTGTTTAAAGTGAAAAAGTAAGTGCAGCATAACAGTACCCCCATCCAGTTGCACAACACTTCGCCCCTCCTGTTCACTGATACCCTGCCTACCCAGGGATTCAGTTTGAGTCGTAACTTTCGGTCTTTTAAAAACATTTTCAAACAATGAAGAAACTGAGAGAAAGGCACAGGTAAAGAACGTGTGTGTGAAATGTGAAAAGAACTGGGTGAATATTATCCAAGAAATTGGTTGGACAATTGTTAAAAATGTTCAAAAATTAAAAAAAAATAAATAAATCTAAAAACTTAAATTCAGCCATCAAACTGTACACTGCACCTCTCCTATTAGTGGAGAAGATGTTGGTCGGACAAAAATCTCAGATGGATGAATAGACAGAAGGACAGAAAGACAGATGGAAGGATGGATGCAATTCCCAGTATATCATCTGGGTGTGGCGGGGGTATGATAAAAATGCATTAAGTGTGTTAGTACTTAGAGCGTCTACCACGTAGGCTGTGAATGACAGCTTGGGAGACTTTCTAATGGAGCTATGTTTCAAAAATGTCATGGTCAAATTATGTTGTTAGGGAAACATCATGAAATTTGCAGTAAAATTTAATTGTTTTTTAACAACACTAAACAAAAAAATCCATAATTTATTTTAAGTATATTGGAATTCAAAGGTCAACTTCTCTCCTTCTGGCAATTTTTCTCACTTATTACATCTCCTGCAACTGGAATTACAATATCCATGTATTAAAAATGTGAAAGTTAATATCAGCGTGGATTTATATCATACATCATGTGTTTTTTTTCAGCCCGTGTGCTAATTAGCTGTTTACTTCATATATTAAATGTTGCAATTTTAGTTAACATTTGTCAAGTAGTTGAAATTACATGACAGCATTTATTAGTGTCAGTGTGGTTTGTCTTTTCACCCATTTAGTTTGGCAGCGTTAATCCCTCATTGTTCTCCAGTTTCGCTCTCTCGTCTAAATATGGTCACTTGTGGCTTTAGAGAAAAAAAAAAATGACCATGGCCAAAATGTTGAATTGTAGATTTTCAACGTTTCACAGATGAGAATGTGTGAGTTGAAGAGAAAAATCCACATCCATGTGCACTATGTACTTGTACTATGATGTATTATATTATGTATATATATGCACTATGATATAACTAGTGGCAAGAAAGTAATACAGCAAATGAAGCACATCTTGATCTTTGATCCTTTCAGCTGTGATTAACTGCTATGTACGATAACCACAATGATGTATCCACCTGTATTTGTGTGGATAAAACATACACATAAAGCATCTCTATTCCCCATATCATAAACTTAACCATCAGGACTGACTTCGCAATTCTAACCCTGAGCTTAAACTAATTCTAACTTTTATCCTTCAAAACAAGTCTTTACTTGAAAAAGCAATTTAAAGTTCTTAAGACAAACAAAATCCAATAAAACACACTCCCCAATACTGCCATTTGAGTATACAACATGAAGACACACACACACACACTCACACACACACTCACAGTACCTTTAGTAGTGATTACTTCTGTGAGGCAGGACCGTAGTGTATGTGACTTGGCGTCCTTTTGTGGCAGCAGACAGAGCAGCAATATTCTGGCTACACAGCGGAGGAAGGCCACCTCTGAGTCTGGATTCACTAAACAGGGATGGAGAGGAAACGGCCGGGCGCACTCCTCTGGCCTGAGTGGAGACAAGACAACAACATACTTAGCCACTGGAAAATGGGATTCTGGCAGAGCTGAGATGTCAGAGGAAACAACATGGCAAGCAGCTACTAGTTCCGCTGTTATGACACGAGCTGAGTTGCATCTCATTTGTTTCGCTTCAGAAACGAGTGAAGCCGACACACTGCCGGTGCATTGTTATTGAGCCTTTCAAAGCAGGACTGGCTCAGAAACCAGACGCTTCGGTAGTGTGATCAAATAAGAAGACTTGCCTGATTAGCCACCATAATAGAACCAAATGACGTGTGAATCATCACTCTGCCCGTCTGCTCTTTCTTTCTGTGTATCTGTGTGCGTCTACCTGGCAGATGTCTAGAGATAAAGGAAGTGAGAGCAGAGGACTCTAATAATATTACCACTCTAGACAGAGGCCATAATTCATTCTGTTTGTGAAATGAAGGTGTTGGGTATCAGTGCTAGTGGGAAGGAAAGCCTTCTCTGTAACAAATTAAACTTGAAACCCCCAAAAACCAAGTGAGTTCAACCTACACATTCTAAGGAGGACAAATCCTGAACACAACTTCAACTTGTTTTTAAAAATATCAACATTCACTGCTGCTTTCAGCTCATCAGGAAGGACCTTACAGCTTTTTGCGTGTCTTGACAATCTGCTTACCCAATTTGCCAGAGCTGTGCTAAAAACAACATGGCCCAAACTGTAGAAGTGGTACGCAAAGGAGCAGAAGTAGAGAATGACCAGTAGCAACACAAAACAGTACACAAACAGCAACACAACAATGATCCAAAGCATACTAAAAAATCCACCAAGAACTGGCGGGAAACTAAGAAATAGAGAATCCTGGAATGGCCGAGCCAAAACCCAGATCTTAATCCCACCGAGATGCTGTGAGGTGACTTGAAACAGGCTGTACATGCAAGAAACCCTTGAAAAATCTCACAGCTGAAAGAATTCTGCATTGATGAGTGGGGTAAACTGTCCTCAGACCGATGTCAGACACTGGTGGGTGCTATTTACTGCAGTTATTTCAACCAAAGGGGGTAACATTAGCTGTTAGGGGGTAGGGTGTCCTGACTTTTTCCTCAGTTAGAATATGCATTTTTGGAGATTTACATTTTCAGAAGATCTTGGAAAGTCTTGTTTCTTAGTTATATTTAATCTCTCAGTGTTGTTCAAATTGAGATTACTTATCCATTTATTAAAAAACATGCTACAAAAATAAATAGGCTTTCATAGGATATATATATATATATTTTTTTTTTTTTTTTTTTTTTTTTTTTTTTTTTTTCTAATACTGCCATATTATAAGATCTTGCAGATTTTTAACAGGGGTTTAATGCCAGAACCATGTACCTGTTTTTGAAATTCAAGCTTTTAATTGAACTTTTCAAAAAACTTGGTACAAGGCATTCTTAATGTATTTCTCCATACAAGAATAGGCAGTATATAATTAACAATTAAATATGGTGACAGACTCAACATAGTTTTTACCTCATAAACATAAAAGATCAAAAGTAACAAATAAATAAAAGACAGGCAGAAAAAACCCAAGAAGGTTAACATCAACTAATATGTATCTGCACACACACACACACACACACACACACACACACATTTCACCATACATATCTATCTACCTTTATGTAATCCCAAAACCTATCCCACAGGGTCATCCCCTCCCCTCTGGCATCACTTAATCTACTAAACATCCATTCATAGGATGCAGTTTCAGTCATTGCACAGACCCATTCTTCCATCTGTGGAGTTTCTCTTCATAGAACCATGTACCTTGAAGACGCAGCCTTGAGGTCAGTGAAGTGTGTGTGCAGGATTCGGATGCTGTCATAACACACAACATTGACCAGGTCTATGTCAGCGAGCCTGGATCTCAACTGGCCGATCATCTGCCACCAGTCCTCTGACAGCATGGAGTACAACTGGCCCTCATCATGACTCAGAGGGATGTACCAGGATAGGATGTAGTCTCTGTAGGCGTAGTCGAACACTGGGGGCACAGACACCGATAGAAATGTTGAACTGAGTACACTATTCACAGAATAACAAAAAGCATGAAAGGATGAGGATCTTGTGATGCTGAACCACCTATTACACGGTAACACTGGTTCTTGACTATTACATATATTTAAAAAGAAGGATTTTTTTATTTTACTGATTAATACCTGCCCTCTATTTGCACCACTACTACTCTGTTGATATTTTATGATTCATTTCAACAATTTTACTTTGAAAAAGAAAATAAACCACGAAATTGGAATTAAAACAAACAATAGCATCATAATATAATGTGTACAAAGACTTATTTATCATTTATTCTGCTTTGCTTTGAAGAAAAAAGTGTGACTGCCCCTTCTCCAAAAGCTAAATCAAAGAAAAATTAAATATGTGTATCTCTTCATAGCAGGCTCCATCCTTATTTCCTTAGATCACAAATAGGAGCTTGGACTTAATCAAGCTGCCAAAAACAAGTCCGTTATATAACTTATATTTGTAGAAAAGAGCATTGTAGTACTTTTAATATTGCAAATGTGAGTGGATGAAAACAAGGTTTTGTACTAAATACAACATTTTCTACTAATTAAACAACGGAAATTGGAAATAAATGCCTGCTTGTAAGATAATCCTCCAATCAAATGAAGTCCTTCTGCAGCTGAAGTCAATAAAGGCCCAGGACAACATTAAAATACTATAAAATATCAATTATATTCAATTATAAAATAGCTCTTCAACACCAAAAATGAGGTGGAGTAAAATTAAATTAAAATAAAATAACAATGCTTAGCATATGGCACAGATGCAGCCATTGTTTTGTTTACTTGTTATACTTTGTTTCTCTAGTTTGTTTACATTTGGCATCTTACATTTATCTACATTCACTCACACATTTTACATTAATTTTGTGCTTTTTTTTTTAACCAAATTCATATTTTAGATCTATTTATTATTCAATTTGCAATTATAGTTGTTTTGATTAGAATTTTTCAATCGCTGCTTTATATTACATATTTTTTTTATATTTTGTTACATGTCGTAACAATAGATTCAACCATAGATCTGAGAAATAATAAAATTTGAGTTTGTCAAGTATGTTGTTTACATGTATAAACTTTCTAGAATGTTCTGTATCCTGCTGTTTAATGTTGTGAAGATGTGAGATTTTGATCATATCACGTACACCTGATCACAAAATCAATCAATATAATCAATCAATCAATCAGACAAACTCCACTAAACTCTATTGCTGTAACTCGCATGATTTAAACCATGCAGTGTAAATAAAACAGGCAGGAACCAAAGAGTGTTTATCAATTGAATTACAGAGCAGGCCTTTGCAGTGAAGCTAATAAAGTCAGTAGAAATTACCAGCACAGTACAGCCTTTTCAAACCACACACAGGAGCATGTGCAAATATACACTGTTAGTGTAAATCCTGCAGCCATCTGTTACCTGGCAGTCATACTGTCCCACTGACTGGGACTGTGTTGTAGGGCCAGGACATACTACTGTTGTAATCTCCTATGAGTGGGAGGGATCACAGAGTAGTCATGATGACAGACAGGAAACACAGCTTAATCAGTAGTAGAAAATGCAGAATAATTCTGGGCTGTTTTAGGCACTGTAATGCTGCAGTTCAACTCAAACCTCATCACTTTTGTTTAGATTACAGTAGTTCTTGTTTACATTTTCACTATGTTTGACAGCCCTGTTAATTATTTATAATAAGTGCACACTGGATGGACAAATGCACCTTTGTGAATTTTCAACCATCAAATCTTTTTATGTAAATTTCTCCATAGCACGCACACTTTATACTCCCTAAGGTCACATTTAATGCTTATTACTTCAGACTGTCATCAGACTTAAAGATTCTGATTGGCTGGTATGCTTTGTATGAAAAATTGGGTTTAACTCCTGGTTGAGGTGGCCTGTCAAACTGCAGAGTTCTAGTGAATTAATTTCTTCTTCTACACTTCATCTAAAACTGACTGAATCTCAAATGTTTACAGAGTTTGAGAAGATGTTTTGTATTAATGTTGCAGAAACTACAAAATCAAATAAGCACATGGGACAAATCTCAGAGGCAGCACTGCGCATTACCTTCCTTTAGCGCTTTGTCCACATTGTGTGACACCATCACCCTCCTGCTTTGGCTCGACTCCTGAACCGGCACCACAAAACGAGCCTGAAACAAATTAAAAACAAGAGCATCAGAGCAGTGCTTCTCTAATCACAGACAACAGAAGCAGCAGCATCAAAGCAGGTAATATTGGGCTACAACAGAACAGAAAGATGTCTAGTACAACCATAAACCCTCACAAACAAGGCAGCCCAAATTTGTCACAGCTCATACGACATGTCGAACCAGACAAATGCTTGTGACAATATTCCTCCGCTGTCAACATCAATAAGTCATCAGTACACAGCAGAAAAACAAACATGTCTGAAAGGAAGCCTCTGGGACTATGGCTGAATGGTACTAGCGAGCTGCCAGTCAGTCACAGGGACAGAATCACTTTCCTGAAGAATAATGCAACAACATATATATGTGTGTGTGTGTGTGTGTGTGTGTGTGTGTTAAAAGTATCTAAATCCAGCTGGACACTCTACCTCATGTATTATAGATAGATAGAGCAGAGATCTGAGGGCAGAAAGGCACAGAGAATGGAAGAGGATGGAGCGCAGACAGAAAATGATTAAAGGGGAAAAGGCATGAAACAGTCAGGATGAGACAGAGCTGACAGATGAGGATGCCAAAAAGAACATTTTCATTTGCAAATGGCTGCAATGTTGCATTTTTTAATGTTTTGGGGTCACTAACACTTCAGTGACAGTGGAGGCGTCAGTACAACAGGGATAAAACAGATGCAACAGCGCTCTAGTCTTCAAATGTGTCCATTAATAGTACAGTGGTACTAAAGAGTGAATACAGACATAGCGACATTGTGGTGTGATATAGATCATTACTGGGAGTATATGACTATATAAATAGTGTACCAAAAGAAAATCTTCATATTATACTCTAGGGAGGAATATTATTATAAGAAAATAACCAGTGATTAGAGTGTGTGATTTGGTGATTTCAGTGGGAATTGTAATTTTGCATTTAATTTTTAAGAAAATCATCATGTGTTGTAGAGAGCTGAAGGATCTCTGTAGCGCCACAATACTATACAGTGCTTATAATCTTATGCAGTATTATTTATTTTTATTGTGTATCAAACGAATGCTCTTTATTGTAGTTTTTTTTTTTTTTTTTTAATTTGGACAAAGCTTCTGTTCTTCCACTAAATACAGGCATGGCCACAACAGTAGCACAAGTGACACAAACATGCATAGAGGTGAGTGAATGTAAGGAAAAGGGCTCAATACAGTTTGAGGCACCTGAGGAACATTCACCTAAAAGAGGGGCTACGCCTGCTGCATGGATGTGGATCGTTGTCTGACTAGTCTGACATTCACCAAATTATCATACTTTGCAAATTCTGCCACAAATTCAAACCCCACATTAGAATCAAAGATCACTTGCCTCTTTTTGAAAAGTGTTTTCTATTTACCTTTATGGAACTCTAACAATTTTGTTCATATTTATCTCAATCCTTATATGAAAAATTAATTTCTAAATAGATCTTAATAAAGGAAGACAAATCAATCATTGTCTTATTTGTCATCTATATCATTTAAAATAGGATAGGAAAGAGGCTTTTCTATGTGGTCACTTTATAGAGACTATTTATTGAATTTACATAAAATGTGTTCTACTGTGACATGTATTATTATCTAAATCTTGTATAGTTTACCCTGATGTTATGTTAGTTAATTTGTCAGTAAGTCTCCTTACCAGGTTCATTGGTTAGAAACAAAATTTCTGTTGTACTACATTAACTTTTATTAATTAAAATAGATTTCTTTTCACTAATCCCTCACGTAGAGCTGGGCAATGTAGCCAAAAAGTCTTTTCAATGTTATAAACAATTTCTGCTTTGTTGTTTTTGGCTATATTAACTGAAGATAAAGATTTTTTTAAATGACCAACACATTGCATTTTTAATTTATGGTGATTAAGAAATCTCTTGTGAATTATGTTTTTTCAGGATTTTTAGAAAGCAGACTCTCCATTAATTGAACTGATTCAATGTACTGTCCAGTACTACCATTATGTGAGTTTCTTTTACCATCATAAACTCAAGACTCAACAGAAATTAACTATGCCAGAATATGAGATTAGAGAATATCAGCCAGCCCAACTAAAACCTCCTAGATCAGGGGTTCCCAAACATTTTACAGTGGAGTACCCCTTGAAATATACTTTTTAGCCAAGTACCTGATTTGTTCCTGTGCTAAAGTTGTCTGTTTATATTTTCAAAACTTAGTAAACAAGCATATATTTTACTGCAAGTAATTTTTGTGTGCAAAGAATAAACTGAAAGTACCTTCTATCATTGATTAGGAAAAATAAATTGGTCATTAATAAACGACACTTTCATCAACAAAAAAGTATTACTTAGCTCCTGAAATGAACTCATTTTAATAACATAAAATAGAAATTTTCTTAACGTTACCATGCCTTAAACACGATTGACAATAAAACTATTATCTGGATGTATCTATTGTGTTTTATATTTCAGCATTAATTCTCATTATTTATTTTGTATTCGGTACATGATGACTTATTTAATGTAGTTTTCCCAAAAAAAATCATGCATATACAAACGAATATTTGCATACTTTTATTACCATAAAAATACAAAAAAAAAAACTTTTGATTTTTTTTTTTTTGTTAGTATTAAAACTCCACATGCACACATTACAATAAACTGTGACAGCAGCATCTTACCATGAGCTTGTTGAAGAAGTCCAGCTGTGCAGCGGACTGCGTTCTGTTTCTGTAAAAACAGCTGATTTTCAGAGGACTCTTCCTGACAAGCACAACAAAACTCCCGGCCAGGAAACACAGCAGGGCGAATGACACATAGATGAAGAGCTTCAGAAAGAAAGAAGTGAGGGTCAGGCCTCCCCAGGCCAGCTGGAATACTACTGCTGCCGCCACGCCCAGGCAAAAAGCCGGGATGAACCGGAACGAGGAGCTGATGGAAGCGGTGGGAGAGGAGGCTGGGGTGGCGGTAGAAGACATGGGCCCCTCCGCTTCTCCGGTAGCGACGCTCCCTCCTGCCAGAGGTGTAGTGGTAGTTGAGGGGGTGGGCATACTGCGACCCCACCATCCATATATGATTCACTACTTGTTAGACTGAGAAGCTGTTCCGCGGGTTTGTGTTCAAAGTCAGAGAGGTAGGTACACTTGTGTATACCCTCGTCTACAACACTGTCTCGAAGAAGAGGCATCCCCGCTCTGACATCTCCCCACCAACCCACACCGCGTTTATGTTTTCCAGGCTCCTAGCATCGGCTCTCCCGGACTCAGGCTCGTCGCCTCTCCGCCAACGCAGTCATCCACAACACGGTCCCCTACAGACAGACAGCAGAGCGGCGTAAACGGAGGGGAAATGACGAGCAGGAGCGCACTGTTGCCCAAAACAAAACAAAAAAACCACAAAAAAAAACCCCACAGAGACAGAGATACACCTGTGTGATGGGATGGATGAGAAACAACCACAGTCACCTTGGAGACAAATAGGTGGAAGGTAGCTTAGCGACTGTTGCTAACCAACTGAGCTAGCAAGAAGCTCACCTAAGAATGTAGCATAAGTTAGCACTACTGCCTAGTTTGACATAAAAATTGTAGGACATCCTAGAAAGAAAAGTCTAAACCCTCAAACCAGTTAACCCAAGTCGTTAGCTGTGATAAACTGATGACAGCTAGTTAGCTATTTGGCTTGCTAAATAACCCATTCAACATCAGCTAATGATAGCTTACTTACCTAGCTTTAAAAGGTGTACGACAAAAATAACCCTACATTCTTCCTTTTCCTCGGTTAAAGTCTCACAAGTGTGCTTCACAGTGGCGAAATGAAACTGGTATGAACACAGCAGGGGGGAGAAAAAAAATATGACAAGTCCCAAATCCCTGATATATAAAAACAGCCAACTGTTTCCTCAAGCTTCAGCTGATCGTATCAGTCTGTGACCATGAAAGGGTCTCAGCCAATCAGCACCAGCGTTAGCCACAGAGGGTGTACTTGCTTTATACACCGAGACAGCCCGATAATACCGGGCTTTTGCCTGAAAAATAAATGTGAATGTGGTAATAAAACAACACCTGACCAATAGGACGAGGACGCAACACAATCGAGCACACAAAGAGGCAAAGGATCAAACTACGTTTCTCTGACGCCGTTTTACTAATAGTGGTTAGAGAAATTTGCTTGCTATAATATTTACTTAAAAATGTTTACTCGGAGCCCTTGGCTATTGCAATCAGAAACAGCATTGACATAACCGGTATTAATGTAAATGATATTGAGAATAAAATAGCACTCTTTGCTGATGATGTAATTGTTTTCCTGACCAACCTGAAGCATTCCGTACCTGCCCTATTGAAATGTATAGAAACATTTGGGAGCTTTTCTGCCTATAAAGTTAATGCAACAAAATCTACTATTATGTTCATGAAAAGCTCAGAAAGATTAACTCCACCACTATACACTCCCTTCAGGAATATTCAAGATAGTTTTACCTATTTTGGAGTTAAGATTACACCAACAATAGAATCACTAATTATGGCCCCATCGTTAAATCTGTGATAGGTTCTATAGACAGATGGAATTCCCTACCACTATCCATGATTGGTTGCATTAACATTCTGAAAATGAACATTCTTCCTAAATTTCTTTACCTCTTTCAAACCATTCCACTTGCCCCTCCTACCAACTTTTTTACCAAAATGAAACAGATTTTTTGTCACTTTATTTGGAATAATAGACGCCCCAGGTTACGCATGACCCTGTTGTATTTACCATATGATAGAGGTGGGTTAGGAGTCCCTTTTCTCCAACGATACTACTGGGCCGCACGATTGACAGCAGCTTCCTACTGGTTTAACACATCATCATCATCTCCCACCTGGGTGAGGATTGAAGAAAGTACAACTTCAAAAATCCCCCTCAAGTTGTACCTTAATTCAGCAAAGCTTTCTATTTTGAAGAAACTTACCCTAAACCCTTTTGTTAGAACTACAGTGATTTTGTGGCGTGAGGTATTGAATTACTTGAAAGAAAATGCTGCTCTGTCCCAGTTCACTCCCATTTGGGGAAATAAACATTTCACACCAGGCACTGATGATCCTGGCTTTAAGATATGGGCTAATAAAGGTATCAACAAAATATCAGATCTTTATGATAGAGGTCTTTTTAAATTTTACTGACCTCAAACAAAAGTTTAACATTGATGCTAAACACTTTTTCAAGTACTTACAGATTAGACATTTCAGAACAAAAACTCCAAACTCCTTGAACTCCATTGAAATCATAGCTGTGAGTCTTTGCCGTAAACCTGGACTTATCTCCCGTTTCTATCAAATAATCACTACAAAACAAAAAGAATCCTCAGAGGATAAAAGACGT
>JAPSES010000002.1:18780198-18792494 GCA_029822895.1 Maxillicosta whitleyi
CTAAAATGATTGTTAATATTTTAGTTTAATTTTAACATTTCATAAAGTCATCACCAGGGCCGGACTGGACCCTTTGGCGCCCCCGGACTGCATGTTTGACACCCCTGCGGTAAAGGAACCCCAGCCTGGTCTTAACTTTAGCTTGGAGTTATTAGCTATTGACTATTGTTGTGTTCTGTTACATCATAGGTCAACTGGAATCCAAGTGGTGGACTAACCAGTAAACTCACATCACTGGCTCTGCAGTACTGGCATTTATTTTCCGTCTCCAAATTTAGACTGAACATTTTGAGTGCAAACTTTAACTTAACATTAAAATCATGCTGTGAAACATAAATAATGTCACATCCACAATGTAAAAAACATGTATTTTACAGTTTCTCGATTCCTGTATTTCCTAATGCAAGGGAAAGATCCATTTGTAAGATCAGAATCCAAAGTCTGCCAGGTGTTTAAGAGAAACCAATGGCATTTTCAGAGGATGATTTGCTCTTGTTTATGCCGTTTTAAGTCCCAGATGAATGCAGCTCAGTGTTTTCATCATTTGTAAGCTAAGCATATGTGTATGGGGGATACAAAGAATAGAGGAAGTCAGATATTAAAAAAGAAAGCGCTCATGTGAGGCTCATCCGTGGTTCTCCCACAGGTTTTGTTCCATTCAAACATAAGCCATGAATGCATCTACTGAAGCATGTGTTTGTATTTTGTGAAGCTATGATTGCAGTTTCTTTTTCCATGTGAATAGGAACAGAAAATCCTTGATTATTTCCAAAATCATAGTTTAAGGAGTCTGACAGTAACACAGAGGTGGTGCCGTGCATACAAAACCAAACCATTACAATATGACGGAGCGCCTCAAACAAACAAAAATATGAACATGGGAACACAGACTTTGACTCTTCTTAACTTTACCTTATTATCATTGTGAGTGAGATGCTGTATTTACACAACACACATGAGTGAATACTCTGGAGAATGGTCATCTGCCTTGACCAGTTGGGGTTAAAGAGAGTGAGGGGGGGGGGGGGGGGGGGACACATGGAAACCAGAACTGTGGGTGATCCAGCTTGTACCTGGCAACCACAGCCACTTTTTAGTTTGTTTTTTTCTTTCCAGGCCACATTTTTTTGCTCTACTGTGTTGTGTCCCTCCAAAAGTCAGTACTAATCCGACTTGAACCATCAGATTTAAAAGCTAGAGAAACACAGTGAGGTCCACAAACTACAGCTGGGTTCTGCACTGGCATTCTCAGGCGTAGAAGCTGTGAGCAGGACAGAGCTGTCTGGGTGCTGTGTGTATTTCCATATACACATAATGTCCGTCAGAGCCGAATGTTGATTTCACTGCGTACTCCATCCCCACCAGAGGTACTCTCATTGCCATCAGCGTCTGACAGGAAACCGCTGCCTATGGCTGTCGTAGGGATGTTATGTTCAAGGGCTGTGAGTCGCTGTTTCATTCGGAGCTGGGAAGAGTTGAACTCACTCTGCAGACGGGCTAGACATGTCTGGGAACAAAATGACTCAGTTTTATTATGATCAGACAGTACTGGTGCCAGTAGATTCTGCAATCATACAAACATCAACTGTAACCAAATATTAACACTGACCTGCAGCCGATCCAGACTGGCTTCCAACTTTTCCACCTTCTCCATAAGCTCTTCTCCTGCAGACACATTCACTTCCTCTAGAAGCCCCTCCTTCTGCAGGATGTCCCGTCCTCTCTGTTCCAGTTGGGCCCTAGCATCAGGGAACTCCTGAAGTGCCTCCATCAGGTCTTGTTTGGAAAGGCAAAACAAGTCAGAGTATCCAAGACTACGAATGTTAGCTGTCCGTCGGTTCCCCATCTTGCTGCCGCTGATGTTCAGGATGCTGATTTCTCCAAAGCAACTCCCTGATGTGAGGACGGCAAACTGGGTAACCCCATCCTCACCAACCACTGCTAGGCGGCCATCTTTAATTATGTACATCTCCTTACCAACATCACCCTTGGAAACAAAAAGACAGAGAATATGATTGGTTACAAAAACTAGGACTGGATAATACAGTTTAAAGAATAGTATTTGACTTGCACCAGTACTTTAAAACTCTCAACAGAACGTTATCAAGGCTAAAAAAAAAAAAAAAAAATGCAATTGAGTACCATAGTAAAAGCAACAAAAAAAAATGTAGTGACAGGATTTTTTTTTTCTGCATTTATTGTCATGCTTTACCACCACAGGAAGGGGTGAAAACTTTTTATGAGATTGATGCATATTTTATTCTTGCAGGTAAATGTTTTACTATTTAGTGGGTGACTGTCACCAGCCCTCCCTGGGAACTAAGCTGGCATTCTTCATTGGATTTTTCCTTTAAGAGCCGGGGAGAGCAGTGTTACACCACAGTCTGTTAGGGGGTTTAAAACTAGGACTGGATAATACAGTTAAAAGAAAAAGAAATTGACTTGCATCAATACTTTAAAACTTTCAACAGAATGTTACCAAGGCCGAAATTTATGCAATTTATGCAAAAAAGTAGTGACAGGGTTTTTAAATAAAGGGTTTTAAATAAAGTACACGTTGTCTTCTGTAGGTAGCACCTTTCTGTTTAGACAAAAAAATCTGCTTTTAAGTCCCCATTAAAAAGCTGATGGAGTACTTTGTGCTACTACCTTTTTATTATGGAATCTAGGGATGCTGACCCCCCTTGGTGCACAGCCACCCATATCAGCAAACTAATAAGATGGGTCTCTATAGGGGACATAAAAATTTGAATATTTGAGAATTTAAAGGGATTCAATGGATGCAATTGAAATAATTTCAAATCTTTAGAAAATCAAACTTTTGTCAGAGTTGTTCGATGTACAAACATATCATATGAAAGAGCTTGTATCTAACCAAGGCCACACTGCTGTACCAATGAGTACCAGTTATAACGAGTGGTGCCAGGCACAACAAACCCTGTCCCTTGGACATATTGTAGTTTATTTTGGCATCGATCCAGCTGATGTCATCATGTCTATGTGTGTACTGATGTCAGCATATCAATTGCCTGGTGCCAAGTTTGAAGTAAATTCAAACAAAATTAATGTTTTATAGACATGTGAAATTTTACCCATTATAAGTAAATGGGGAAAAAATATTTTAAAGATTCATTTAAAAAAAAAATTTAACTTTGACCTACTGTTCCTAAAATGTAATGAGATCTATTCTGGGTCACTGGTAATCTATAAACCCAATTTGGTATGAATTCCACCAATAGTTTTTGCTGCTAAAGTGTTAACAAACAAAGAAACAAACCAAACCAAAAACAATACCCCTTGCCTCCCCTTCAGGTTCAGGATAATAATACCAACCTTTCTACAGATGTAGTCTCCAGGACTGAAAACCTGTGGTCGAAGCTTTAACACCAGTTCTACGAGAAGACCTGCCTCACAGTCTTGGAAAATTCGCACCTACAGTATGAACAAATGATAATGACCAGGGAGCTTATGTGTCAATAAAAAAGAAAAAGCAGGTAGAAATCGATGAGTTATAAAACATGGCAAAATTTCTTGTAAAACATCTCATTAAAGTCTGTCTCCACAACTAAGTCAATCTGAATAGTTTTTATTCTGTGTGTGGTGTCTTAAACGCTAGAGCAACAGGCCTGCTACTGTTGCTTTGTTGTTGGGTGAGATTGTATCTGGTTCAATATTTTACTTCTTTTTTTTTTTTTTTTTTGTTTTGTTTTGTTTTGTTTATTTTTGTTGGGGAGGTTCCTGGCTGAAAGAAATTATACACAAGTATCTAAAGATCAGTGATGCAAAGAGGTGGTGAAATCTCAAGATACCAGGGGGTTTCATCACATCCTTTGTTTTGTCATTAGCACAGGATGCACAAAAATGAGCAACATTGAAAGGACAGGAGATAATGTCATCCCATAATTTCCTGTGGCCATAATTGCTTTAAGCTTTTGATAGAAACTTTGCTAAATAAACCAAAATAAAGTAATTAAAGCATTGCCTGTATTTTGATCTTTGTCTCTTTCTTTTTTTTCACTGTTCTAAAAACACAATTCAGCTAACCTTCCAGTATTGGAGTCAGAATGATTTGCACACTTTGTGCTTCATGTTATAACAGGTTATATTATTTTTCGCAATTTATATTAGCTGAGGTTTCAGAAGTTGGTCATTTTTGCACAATTTTTAAAAATTCAGTCAAAGTGAGAAAAAAAAAAATTTTTTTTTACATTAAAATGTGGTTTGTTTACATTACAAAGTCAAAGTCTTTATGTTATTTTCTTATGAAATTTTTAAAAAGTAAAAACACCTTCTTACACCAACTTACCTTCTTCAGTGTATCCAAGTGAACATTAATGGCAATCTCTGCTCTCAGTTTGTTGGGCAGACTCCTCAGTACTTCCTGTTCATCTATTGTTTTCTGATTGGTCCAGAGGTAGTCAAACCAGCGAATGACTCGCTGCTCCAGCACTTTGCTCACATGTCGGAAGTGCATATAGTGTTTAAGTGTGTCTACGCGGCTCTGGAAGGCTGCTTTTGTGGCGTTCATGTTGGAGATCATGGATCCAACATTACCCACAATGGAGGCAAATATCAGAACACCAACCTGGAACAAAAGTATCAGTATTACTCAGCAGTGATAGATTAGAATGAATACTTTGGTGTTGAGTAATGAGGCTAAAAGAGTTGAGGTAAAAGTGTATGTACCAGAAAGTCAAATATCAGGAACAGATACTCTTCGTCTCTAACGGGGGGAGGTGTCTCACCGATGGTTGTCAGGGTCAGTGTCGACCAATAAAGGCAGTAAATGTAACTTCTGGACAGGGAGCCAAACTCTGGGTCTGATGCATTAGGGTAAACCCAAGAATCAGAGCCCAGTCCTAGGACTTTGGAGAAGCTGTAATATCCACAGGCATTCCAGTGAATGATCACCAGGATGTACAGCACCAGTTTGCAGATGCGGAAGGCATTGGGATACCCGGTGCGTGTTTCTGTACGTTCAAAGAACTCGAAAAGACGTGGCAGACGCAGCAGCCTGTTGAACCGCAGAAGAGGAGTGTAGCTGATCCCAACGGTCAGATACAGGAGGTCAGTTGGAAGAATGGAGCAGATGTCAAGTTTACATTGTAAAGTTCGTACATATGCTTCTCTCAGGCGGCGTACATCTTTCACCATTAAGCCCTGATCCAAGAAACCTTCACACACACATATTAAACATAAATGAACAAAAGGGGGGGGATCATACAATCATGATCAAGAAAATCTGCCTGAGCAAAATTGGATGAAGCTAAACAAACTGGTGAAATCCTTCCATCAGATAAGTCCTTCAGTGTTTAACATGGATCAGCTGCAGCAAGTTCTTTAACTGATATAGTGAGTAGCTTCTTATTTCCCAAATAACCATCAGTTTGATGGAGAACATAAAAACTGGACTGTTTTGCAATGGATAAATGTCATGAGGTCCAGATTAACCCTGTTCCAGAGTAATGGGTGCATCAGGGTGAGAAAAGAAAGGGATGAAATAATTATCCATCATCATTCCTACAGGACACGCTTGAGGTGACCCTGTTATGATATAGGGTTGTTCCATTGGTCAGGTCTAGGTTGAGCAGCATTATGTGTCCATACAGAGCTGGAATTAGATGTTGTGACACACATGAATACAGGGATAAATATTTGGATATGAGACTTTCATTTTTTCTTTGGCCAGACTGTGTATATTCCACAAGCAGATACATAAGCATGGACCCCACTGTTCCACAGATAACTGGAGAAACATCTCAATCAGAATAATAATGCTTCCTGTTGCCCTGACTTGGTAAGTCAAACCAACTTTACCAAACCCTGACTACCAACATTCAAAATGGCTGTTCATTAACAGTAATGAAAGCTGTAGCACTTTACTATTTACGGAAGCCGACAGCGGACTTCATATAATCTTTTTTTTAAACTCACCGTTATACCGAGATAACGGCATAATTATTCTGTGATCTCAAGAAAACAAAACTATTATTTCATGGTGTAGAGATTAACCTACAACCTCAGCTGGATCACTGTATCTCCGTCGGTAGAGACGAAACGGGGCCAGTGTTCTGCAGAGGTGGCGCGGACTGATTTTGAAATTATTCCTTATTAAAAGACTTAATGCAATCTCTGCCTGTGTCAAACCTGATCAAAATTTTTCCTTATTAGGTGATCGATCATTCCAGACATTCTTGACCAAAGTTGCGTTTACAAAGGAGAAATAGCCCGAAGTCAGCATTCACGTCTTGGTGCTATACCTGAATGATCCATCATCAATCTGTACAACATGAAATAATAGTTTTGTTTTCTCGAGATCGTGGAATAACTATGCCGTTATCTCGAGATAATGGTTGTTTTCTTGAGTTCACGGAATAATTATGCCGTTATCTCGGTATAACGGTGAATTTTAACAAAAGATTATATGAAGTCCGCTGTCGGCTTCCGTAACTAACGTAACGTAACCTCTGAGGCATAATTTGTTTTGCATTATTTGCATTATTGTATTGTTTGTCATTAAATCAGTCCTACTTACAGTAGTGTCCAACCTCTACCTGTGGACGTGCTTCTGTATTATTTGTCCACAGTGGGTAATCTGAGGTGAACTGGCATTGCTATTGGTTTTCCAACTCATAATGAATCCCTGATGTGATGTTATTGCCGGTTCAAATGTCAAATCAAGTTCATGTCATATGCCTTTTTTTTATCATGTAAATAAATGTTTAGTTGGAATGTGTAATCAACATCACTGCAGTTGGTCTAACTATCAAATAAGTAAACAAAGCGATGAAGAATTATTTTTTATATTTTTTTAGTACCGTACCAGTGTGGAGACGAACAGCTATGTCCAGGATATATACCCCATCACAGACATAGTCCAGTACCAGCCACACCGAAACATTCTTCATCTGGAGCTCATCAAAGCATGCCCTATAACCGACAGGAGGTGTTTCATAGTGCTGCAACAGGATGGACTGATACTAAATGACTGAACCATCAGCGTAAACCTACCTGACAACCAGTAGAGTAAAGTTATAAAAGACGGCTGCACCAATCACAATCAGCCAGTGGTAGTAAGCATCATCAGATGGGCATAAAACTACAATTTGGCACTTTCTCCTCCTAATAAAGAGAGGGGGAAAGTCATGTCAGCTGTTTTATTGAACAGGTCTTGATTAAAAAAAAAAAAAATTAAAATCCTACCTGCGCCTGCTCCGTTGGATTTCATGATCTACATCTGAGCCGGTGTGGGTGTGGCTGACCCTGCTGGGTGGGGCTTGCATGTCAGTGTTGGCAGGGCCTCTGAAACGTTCTAAGAAGGAATCTGGACGTTCTGTTTCTTCAGTCAAGCTCTTTTGTGCCCATTCTCTCAGAGTCATGACCATACTAACTATCCTAAAGACAAAAGCACAGTCACATGTTTCCAATCTCAGTTGACTTTTACACAGGGGTGTAGTGGGCGTGGTCTGCGGGGGCACGCCGTCCACCCACTTCTCCCGACGTGAGATACAAAAAAATAACAAATATAAAATATCCTACAACTTAAATGTCAAACCGGAACTATTGGTAATGGTGAAAACAACCTGCATTTCTCTGACAGTCAATGAAAACATCAAAGTTACAGTTACTCTGGTGGGGTTTTTTTTGGGTTTTTTTGTTTTCGAGGCAGCGTGTCTGCAGGTTATTGAAATGTTTGTCGATCATTGAAGTTCTAATGTGAGTTATACTTAATAACGTTGGCCTGTGATTTTGAACAGCCTTACAAGCGCAATATGACGACCCATAATTTTGGATTTTAGTAAAACATTAAATGTAACGTTAGTTCAACTGGTTTGATTTGATACTAAAGCCAATGTTTGAGTTTATCTGAAGGTTTAGTTCACACAAAACTCCATCTGCTCACATGTGTTGGAGCCTATGATTAATGGCGTTTATATTAATAGCATAATTCCGCATAATTTTTGATTAAAAAAACATCAAATATTACTATATTTTTACTGGGCTGGCGGCTTTATGTTTGTACTGAAAGTCAGTTGTTTTAAATAAACAAACAGTCTATAGAATATGACACCTGTGTGTATTAGAGCAAGTTCAGTATATGTTTTTGGTTTTTTTTGTGTGGGGGGGGGGTAATTCACATCCATGACGTCACAAATCACGTACACCCACTTAAAAAATCCCCACTACACCACTGCTTTTACAGGATAGCAATTCATAAGATATGTTTCTGTTAGTGAATGATAATGCTATACCTGGACAAAGCACCCCTTCCACGAAAGGAATTCTGGGAATTTATATCTCCAGTCTCTCTCCTGTCAATGGCCGCCATTCTTTGTAGTTCCGAAGAAGTATCATCACATATCGACTGCCCTCTATACACATAAAAAATAAATAAGAATTGTTCAAGGCCCACATTCAAAGTAAAAATAATAATAATAATAATGTCATATCCTGAAGAAGGCATTAATATTTAAACTCCAGTAGTTTTTTTGACCTGTTGGGAACAACATACACCATCAACACCTTTACAATGGTGTTAATAATGACAACCACCAGCACCAACACCACATCATGTCACACTTCATTATGTAATTTAATCTATCAGTAATATTAAGTGTGTGTAATGTACAAAATGAGGGTGGGTGATAATGGGAATTTTGGTATCGATTTGGTCCAATACCAACTAAATTAGTTATCCAAAAATTAATTGTTTAAATCACTTCTTAAAACACATTTTTATAGACTTACTTTTATGTGATGTTGTCACCTCTGAATATTGAATGTTTAATTTTATTTAGTTTTTACCTATTTATTAATACATGATATTTTATTGTGGTGTTCCTGTTTTAGTGTCTTTGTTTACATCTTGCTCCCTGCTGTTGTGGCCTTTTTACTATGTCTGTAAAGCACTTTGTAAACCCACTTTTTAAAGGTGCTATATAAATAAATAAAGTTATTAAATACAGACTAATATCGCTGATACTGATACCACTACTGATACCGATATTTTTTATTGAATTGTCATGATCATTGAATAATTTTGGGATTTTGCCTTTAGTTAATTAATTATGATTCTGATGAAACACAGAACAAAGATTTTAGGCAAATAAAGTTTTTTTTTATTTTTTTTTTATTAACTAACTACAATATAAAATTATTTAACCGTATAAAAATAATTCAATAATTCTCCCTTAAAATTGGTGGTGTTACCACAGGGGTAAATGACTTTATTGTACACATGACATGTGGCAGTTTCCCCGTCAGCTGTGGTGGATGAGCTCCACACAGTGCTTTTCTTTCTCTCCGCCATCACGGGCTGCTCACAGTCAGTGCTCTGAATCTCTGCTCTCTGACAGAGTGGGGGGAGGGGGGCCTGAGAGAGAAAAACAGAAGTGCACTGTTTGCACAGACCGACAGACTTGGAGAAAAACTCCGCTCACATGTTCTCTGTGAGGAAATTTGAGTATTTGCTGGATCCCATCATGCTAGTATCGTTCGTTACCAAAACTCACCATAGTATTGTTACTATCCATTGATACGCCCAGCCCTAGTGTAAATGCACTGATTAGGTATAGCAGGCGCATTAGCAAGTCTGCATTTCCACATGCTAGCTCACCTCAGCTACGTATGTAGCATAATTAATTTGCTATCATATCATTGAAAGACTAATTCAAACAACTGTTCTATATATTTTTTTAAACATACCTCATGTAGAGTTGTGATAAAGAGAGAAATTATTTGCAAAGAGCAAAACTCTTTTGTATCAGGCTGTAACAATGTGTATTTCTGCAATTAACACAGTAGCATGGTGTCTGTCTGTTTTTTGTTTTGTTTTTATAAGGGCAAACATAAGTGCAATTGTGCAAATATATACACATTTTAGTGATGCAAATATTGGGCTTCTTAACAGTCTTATTTATTGGAAACACCAAATTAATCATGTTTTCCCATAAATATTAAATAAATAAATATAATATAAATAATAATAATATAAACATAATATAAATATTAAATATAAAATAAGTACTGTGGCAGGAGTGTATGACATCCCGCTTGGCCTGGGTCAGACTTCTGTTTATTGAATAAAACATTTTTCTCCCCTAACAGAGAGCTGCACTGTAGTTAAAGTGAATGAATTACACTAGCAAAACAATCACATGCTCCACATGCTCCATTGTCCAGTCATGGGCAGTTTTGAATCTATTGTGCCAATATAACTACAGCCAAAATGCAAACTCCATACCTTCAAAGTAACAATTTAAAAAGCAACACACACCCTCATGATTGCACCCTTTATTTCTTATATACAGCCTATGTCATTAAATCATTTGCTGACTGTGCACTTGTGTCAACTATTCTGTCTGTCTTTGTAAAATAACTCATAGAAACATTTTTAGTTTTGGGAAAAGGAGGCTATCAGCTAGTGTTGAATCAATTTATTAGTCATTAACATAAGACATTAACGAACTTTAATTCTTTGATGATGTTAATTAACTTATTTGACTAAATAATAACTACTATTTAGCTTCAGATAGTTTAATGATGCAGCCTTCAGTTGTGGAGGTGCACATGTACCTGCTCAGAGTGCTTTCCGCTCTGTCACTCTCCTCCTCTGTCCAGGTTTTCACTGACAGCCTGTGTGAATCCTGCATCCCACCAGTCATACTACGTCCAAAGGCATGCACAAATTCTGGTTAACCTCGAGTCACTTTAAGTTTCTAACGCACAATCTTGGAGAAAACCATACATTACACTGATAGATAAAAAAAAAAAAATTATGATGTACACCAAATATAACCGACACAACTGCATAAGTTGCGATAATACATACATCAAAAGTAAAACAGAGGGGAATAAAATTGATTCTACTCACTCATATTATAAAGCACATGAAAACACAGAGATGCTCAGGCGGACTGACAACGACACAAACACACACACACACACACACAGAATGATGAAACCATTCAGAAAAGGAAGGTCATTCAGTACGAGGTCGTCCAGTACAGAGCATCCTCACAGATACCAAAGAGCATAGCAACAGGCTGGACAGTTGTTATGACAACACATCAGAAGAGGTAGAGATGGAAATGACAGACATAATATACCAGACCTGACAAATTTTACTTGAGGTTATCGATCCGTCAGTCCAAATCACTCGTTTTGGCTCACATCAATATCCATGTGTCGGTCCACATTCACAGGAGGCTTATGAAGAGACAGATGAGTAGATGGAGTGAACAAATGTAACAGATAAATGGAATGGTCACATGGTACTTGGCAAAAGCGTTGTTTAAATTGCAAATTGTAAGTGTGTGCGTGCGTGTTCCCTTTTTACCAGCCAGCTCATCTGAATTCAAGAGCCTTGTTTGAAGTGGCCTCTGAACCACAAGTGTGTTTTTATGCGTGGATATTCTACTGATTACTGAGAGGGAAGGTTTTTTTTTTTTTTTTCTCGCCCATATGCACACCTGCACCTGTCAATAGTGTAAGAGATATTTAGGTTTTCAACACTAAGAGTCAACATGTTGAATTTTGACGTGAGTAACAATGAAAATGCAACAGTTTGTTTGTTTAGTTGTTTAACTCAGACTCTGAAATTGCACCTTTACTGCAATTTTCCTTCTGATATGAATAATTTATCGACTTTGGGTTGAGTGCATTTCAAACAGGCATGTGTGATTAGTCTGCTGGAGCATAAAGACCTGATGCAGAGGAAACCAGCTGATACTGTCTGTGCTGTAATTTTATTGTTTTGATTTGGGTTAAACAGACTAAACGAAATAAAAGTACATCTGCAATTTCTGTAAATTAAAAATGTAGATCAAAGCTAGATATTTCATCGGTAAATAAAGAAAATAAAGTTAGAGTACAGCTACATTCCTAATTAGATTCCTTTTCTATTTGATTTCACAAACCAAACCAACCAATATGTATATTAATGTTCAACATATGTAAATAAATATAATATATAATATTTATCTTTATAATCTATGATGAATATACATTTTCTAGATGCATTTCTCAGGGTGTGAACACATGTCATTTGTCCAACACGTGTAATGCTCTAGACCAGGGGGGGTCAAACTCATTTTAGTTCAGTTCCGCATTCAGCCAAATTCATCTGAAGTAAAATAATAACATAATAATATGTAAATAATGTCAAATCCAACCTTTTATCTATATTTTAGTGAAAAAAGTAAAATTACGTTATGATAATGTTTCCATCTACAAACTCTGCTTTAAAACAATGTGAATAATATGGACAAACTGAAAAAATCAGTGTAATTTTAACA
>JAPSES010000002.1:18852133-18870028 GCA_029822895.1 Maxillicosta whitleyi
CTCCCTAAATTTGGGGGAGTGAGTGTGTGTGTGTGTGTGTGTGTGTGTGTGTGTGTGTGTGTGTGTGTGTGTGTGGGTGGGTGGGTATATATGTGTGTGTGTGTGTGTGTGTTTGAGTGAGTGTGTGTGTGTGTGTGTGTGTGTGTGGGTATATGTGTGTGTGTTTGAGTGAGTGTGTGTGTGAGTGAGTGTTTGTGTGTATGTATATGTGTGTGTGTGTGTGTGTGTGAGTGTGTGAGTATATGTGTGTGTATGTGTATGTGTGTGAGTGAGTGTATGTGTGTGTATGTATATGTGTGTGCGTGTGTGTGAGCGTATGTGAGTGTGTGTATGTGTATGTGTGTGTGTGTGTGATTGGGTCAGGGTGGGATGATGGACGTTATGGGACAAAGGCAGAGAAAAGGAGGAGGTAGAGACAAAGGGAAAGGGAGAGAGAATGGGAAAGAAAGCAGATGGGTGTTTTTTGGGAGCCTTTCCCCTCCCTCCTCGTCTACCTCTCTCTCTCTCTCTCTCTCTCTCTCTCTCTCTCTCTCTCTCCATGTGCCACACCCATGTCTAATAATATTAATGATATTCCAGGGTCCTCACCACATCTCCTCTCTAAACCTACCAGTGCACACATGAACGTCTTCTTTTTAACTTCATATCTTGTATCATTTCGACTCAAAAACCTCAAATCTCTCACCAAACTCTGACTCTGTGATAAATTACACCGTATGTTCCTATTAATTTCTCTTGTGGGGTCATTAAAGTCATTAGCTTTCTCACCTTTCCCCTCATTACACTGTTTTTTGAGGTTTTATGTTTTGGGTTGATATCTCCAGGAACACATTATTAATTAGAATTGTTTTTTTTTTTTTTGTTTTTTTTTTTTGTTAAATCTAAAGGTCAAGTTCACTGCAACCTCACGACACTTTTATGGCCTCAGGAATTCATTAATTAATTAAGACAAATCTAAAATAATGAAGTGATGATATTTTCTATCCAAGAGGTACAAGGTCAGCAAATATAAAAAAGAACATTATTATTTACTGTCATAACACGGGAACAGAAGGTGAGATGTGATTGTATTTCTCTACAAAACTACTATTACATAAGCTGTCACCATCTTTAATAAATGCACTTTAACATGAAGTGGGACTAATTAGTAATTAGTCCTATTTATACACATCAGTAATTACCTTTGACCAGTCTCAGTTACATTTAGATCACATTTTCATGAGAATTTGATAAGATGAGGTCAAAATATTTTATTCCAACTTCAAGTTCAATTCCAAATGTGCTTTAGTCATTTAAAAAAAAGGCTTTATTTAATGCTATTAACACACATTTTATATCATATTGAGTAATTTGTAGGCACAGTGAAGAAAGAATCATCCAACAATTATTTCATAACAAAGATAAAGATTATACTTTTTAATGCAGAATCATAATACATGATCTGAATCTTATAAAATACAAGGAAGTTGCAAAAAAAAAAAAGGTACATTTCGTATAGTTTTCTGTGTTTTTTGGATGCTTTTGTTTGTTTGTTTTTCATACAATTTAACATAATTTTACTTAAATTATTAAAATATTTTAACAATATTTAAATGAAGAATACAAATTCATCCACATCTTAGTGTCAGGAGTTTTATAATGAAAGACTGGATTTCTTATTTATTTATTTTTTTATAACTAAGCATAATTCTTAAACATCTATGTAGATTAGATTCTGAACCCAGATCCGTATCTGACTTTCAATAATTTTTCATCACTATTTCTTCAACAGCAGCAAAACAAGGTTAAACAAAGACGGCAACTGACTCTAAAGTATCAAACTCATTAGAGAAAGAAACATTAATGCTAAAAACCCACAGGCTGATGCAACAGTGTCTGCAAAATACACTTATAAAACAGATGTTAGCTGAGTAGGAAAGTGTTGACTGTCTCTGTTCAATCCCTCTGAGAAGGAAATCACAGGCCAAATTAACCCTTCATCGGGCAAGTGACTATTTTTGATGCATTACAAAACAGTGACAGTGAGGCAACTATCTCAGGTCCGATGTGGTTCTACAGGGTCTGTAAGGTCCACCTGTGTATGGACAGAGAGTGGACCTGCTCTGTTAGGTACCATGAAGTAATGGTACTAATATAATGATGAAGTAATGGTACTAATGTAGGGATTGATGAAGTAATGATACTAATGTAAGGAATAATGAAGTAATGGTACTAATGTAATGATGAAATAATGATACTAATGTAATGATGAAGTAATGTAATAAGTAATTAACCTTGATTTTCTACATAAGAATAACATTTTTTGGAAAATTTTCACAAAAGTAATGTAATCTTGTTATTTCCTCCACTAAGACACTAGGTTAAAATTTAGAATTTCAGAGTATTTCTTAGTAACCTATAAAGCGTCAAGATCCACTATGAGAAAAAAACCATAAACAATATCTAACATTGTACATGACATCATTTATAGGCAACATAACATATATATTTTGGTGTTTATTTACATATTACCACAAAATACAGTGAGGGGCAAATGTGTGAAGTAATGAAAATAGTAGTTCATTATTGAGCAACGTAACGCTAGTAGTGTTAATCCATTCCTGTAATGTTTGGTATCAACGTGATTGAAAGAACAATAGATCGACCACATAAACTGATGACTAACACACATCAGTTTTGTCTTTGTGTCATGATGGACTTTTCTGCCATGTGTCAGTGTTCATTTATAGACCCTCATGATATAAAACCGTCCCACTGTTGTAACAGTGAGTATAAATAGAACATGACGGTTAGGCTAATTCAGGGGGTAGTTGTAATGCTGTCTATTGCCACCCAAAGGTGCAACATGGTGATGTATGGAAGCAACACGTGGCTTCATGTACTGCGCCGGAGTGATGAGTGGGACAGTGAACTCACCATGAGTCAAGTTCACAGTCAAGTTGTGACACATACACTCTACGCTAAAACCAGGGAGGGAAGATGTGCTCATATCTATCTGTTGTGTTGACGTTTCAGCAGAGCAGTGTTAAAATACGCCATTACAAGTAGCAATACGTTCAGACATATGAGTAGCTATATGTACAGGTAGTTTTGTACAAAGTAGAAATACTGGTTTGGTCCCTGTGACTGAACTTTGTAAACACCATTCTATGACAAACATAGCACTTTTCCTATGGAATTATGAGATGTACACCTATTTTCAAACAAAAAACATTACTTTACTGGTGTGGTAAGGAAGCCTTTAGAATGTATCGAACTGCATCAAACCAGTAATTCACACATTAATGCTTTTTTTCCCATCAAAACCTGAGTGCTTCTATGAAACTGGACCCTAACAACAGGACAAAGGGGCTAAAAATTCAAACAAGATGTAGACTTATGAAGCAAGTTTGGAAGCACTTTCAAAAAAAAGTAATATATATTTTTGAAATAGACCCAAAGTTCTTAATATAATAATATTTACTGAGATAATTTTTCAGATAAAACCCATTTTTTGTATTGTTTTTATACAAATATCCGCGTGTAACATGGTAAAACAAGACACGAAAACGATGTGGTATTATTTTTTGAATATGTTTTTGTTGTCTCACGGGTACAATTTGAGTGTCAAACTAAATATGCAAGGCTGAGTGTTTCACAAGAATGACCAATGTTGCCACATCACTTGTGATTCATCTGTTTAAATTGGCAGGTTCTGCATGTAACACGAGTGGACACGATGGGTTACATACAAAACCTGGAATGAGACTGTCAATTCATGAAAACCTCGCATGTCTGGATTACAAAAAAACACCAGGATCATCACATTTAACATCTTTATTTATAGCGGTATATAAGACCATTTCAAGCCATGTTTTCCAAATCAAATGCGCTGGGTGACACCTGGGTAGCTTTTCATGTCCCAGTTTTGGTCTTATTTTGGCCCCGATATTTGATTAAAAATTCATTAATTTTCAGATGGCTCAGAGCAAAAGTATAATTTTTTTTTTTTTGCATTTATCTGAGGTCATCACTAGCTACATCCTGGGGGGAAATACGTCTAAATGTCTTTTATTAACGGGGCTAAAAAAGCTGGAAAAGTGCCAGATAGCATAATGAACCCAGTTTCATAGAACCCACCTCCTAAAACTTATATGTGTGAAACATAAGCTAATTAGTAAACCTGCAAATATGTAATCACAACATTTTGCATAGCCTTCATTAAATGTTTAAGTAACAGTAAAACCAATTACAGTGTAGTTTTAATGTGCTAATTGTCATGTTCTTTGCACATATGGATATTTAGGCTTGTCAAAATTCATGTGGTTACCAAATCTACCTTATTTGAAGCTGAGAAGAACCCTTTAATAATCAGTGTAGTTCTATATAAATGGAGGATGATTAAAGAGAAACCAGGAAGACCAGATTTGGATGATGTAAGGAAAATATAATGCATTTTCATGTTCATATTACAGACAAAAAAATGATTAGACCACCCTTGTTTTCGTCAATTTCTTGTTCATTTTAATGCCTGGTACAACTAAAAGTACATTTGTTTGGATAAATATAATAATAACAACCAAAATATCTCATAACAGTTTAATTTCAGAGCTGATATCTATGCATTTTCCATGTTTTCTTCAATTTCTTATTCATTTCTAATATGTGATATGACTAAGGTACATTTGTTTGGACAAATATAACAATAACAACAAAAATAGTTCATGATACTTTAATTTCAAAAGTGATATTTATCCTTTTTCCATGTTTTCTTGATAAAAACCAAAATCACTTCAGTTCTTACATCAATATCTATGTCATTGTACTGATAAAAACAATGCTTTTATTAATTCCATGTTTTCTTTTCTGTCTGTTTTGGTCACATGACACACACAGGCGTTAGAACTGGATTGCACTACGGTTGTTTTTGATTATTTTTAATGGTCTAATCATTTTTAACATGACATTTAATATAACAGGCGTTATGCTAATATGCTAATATCAACCCTAATTACAGACTAGTCTGGGCCCATTGAATTAAAAATGTTGTTTTTAATCCAAAGTGCACATTAATACTTTCCTTTTCTTTCTTTGTTTTTTTATTCATTGTTATCCAGACGGTGATAATGAAAATTGTGATCAGTTGCTTAGCACTGTTCATTTTTTTTTTTTCATTCTGTTGGAATAAATCTGACATTTCAGTCATTATATCAGCTTTCAGTTCCTTTCCCCTGCTATGTGAATCTGTAAATCCACATACGTCACATATTCAATGTGTTGTATGCCTTTTACTGTTCATTTTCTGCAGGAATTTAGCCATTTTAATGCCAGGGCTCGTCTCCCCACATGCAAATGTTCCACCACAACAAATTCCTCAAACACTTTTTTTCAAAGGCACTGTTGTTGCATCCTTGGCTTAGTGCTCTCTAAGACAATTGTGATTGGTCTCTCGGAATAGAAAGGAGCCAGAGAGTTTTTATCCATATTTGAGTATGATAATGAATGCAACCGGACTTTTCTCCAGCACTGACAAAGTGTTAAAGCCAAGTGTTGAAATAGTAGTTTCTGTGTGAGACACTTTTTTTTTTTCCCTCCTAATCCTTGATTTTTGGTGGCAGATTGGATGATTGTTGTGTTTGTTTAAATGAATGTGTGAGTGCATGAGCTTTTAACTCATGAACTGCTTTTTGTCAGATGTCAGTAGATAAAACGTTACAAAAGTATTGGTTTAGTCTTTGCCATTTTGTTGTATTTTAATAGTTTTTTGTGTTATTCATTGAGTCAAATGTTCATGTGAAAATGAACTAAAGTAGTCAGACAAATGTAGTTTACTAAAAAAAAAATAGGATATATTGTCTCTGAAATGCAGACAAGACAAAGTAAAATGGAAATACTCAAGTAAATGTATTTCAAAATTGGAAAAGAATGTTAGAAAATTATTAAACCACCCTTGTTTTCTTCAATTCCTTGTTCATTTCTAATATATGGTATGATATATGGTACATTTGTTTGGACAAATATAACAATAACAACAAAAATAGTTCATAATAGTTTCATTTCAGAGCTGATATTTATCCATTTTTCATGTTTTCTTGATAAAAACCAAAATCACTTCAGTTCTTATATTAATATCTATGTCATTGTACTGACAAAAACAGTGCATTTTTTTTCTTTTCTGTCTGTTTTAGTCACATGACACACACAGGAGTTAGCACTGGATTGCATAACCATTGTTTTTAATGACTTGATGGTCTAATCATTTCTTCTTTTTTTTTTTTTTTTTTTGTCACACTTGGAGTTGTTTTATTCCATAAATTCAATGTAAATATTTAAACAGCCGGCCTTTTACTTTGCATTTTTAGAATATTAAAATCAAAACCTCATAAAAATGTCATTAATTAGGAAAAAAAAAAAAAAAGTGCAGAAAATGCAGAGGGGGCAAAAATACAATGGTGATTGTAAAAAAAAAAAAAAAAAAAAAAAAAAAAATTTACAAAAAAAAACACAAAGAGGGAAATAAAAGAAGAGTGAGGGAGAAATAAAGAAAGAAAGATGCAGAGAAGGGAGGGAGGGATGTTGTGGGTGCAGCTCTCCAGTTGGTGTTGCTATGGCCCTGCCCTCCCTGCTCACTGAGCCATTTCCTGTTTTTGACCTGAAATCTTTATTTAGAGCCATCCCTCCTCGCTGCTCGGCATTCATGACTCAACTCGGAGTCCAGAGAGATGAACGCAGGACTAAAAAAGCAGATCTCCATTCACCGCAGATGCTACGTATGCATGTATGCGCGCACAGAGCTCACCCCGGCTAACCCTCCTGTTAGCCATACTCCAGCTGAGGCTTCATTCAGGTTAAACTGTTCACACGAGCCTCCGGTGCCAGCACGTTGATTCACCCTGTTGCCAAGAACAACAGACTACTTCGTTGTTTTTTGCTTTGTTTGCCCATCAGTTTCCATAAGCTCTGCCGAAAAAAAACCCAGTCAGTTAAGCCTTCTGCACATGTCACGCTATTAGTGTGACTTTCAGTGGAGAGTTTTAGTGCGTTATGATGGCCTAATTGCAGCAGATTTGTATTGTTTTTGTGTGTGTGTTCATGCACAACTGAGTGAGTTTTGCAGCAGGGGGTGGGGGCATAGGGGGCACAAACGGTCTAAGATGCCCACTTTGTGCCCCTGATGTTTTTGTCTATGAACGTGTGTGTGTGCATGTGTGTGTGTGTGTGTTTTTATTGAGTTGCACCGGCTTCACCCCGCCATCTGCCAGCCAAACAGCAACATCAGTCCAGCCTCCATCGCTTCAGTTATAAATCCCTCCACACAGTTCTGAACAGTAACAGATAGACCCACTGATGGAAGCGGTTCGAACCCGAGGTCGACCCACTGCGGATTTTTAAAGAGAGACATCACGCCCATATAGTGTGGATGCATCATCCTATAATCACACTGAAAGTCAAATCCGTGGATACTAAAATTCTAAATCATTAAAAAAAAAAAAAAAAAAAAAAAAAAGCAGTAGCGGCCTCAGGAGATAACCAAATTCTGGAAGTTTCCTCTGATTTCGGGATTTTTGTATCACTTTGAACCAAACGCATCGCAAAATAAGACCCAAAACATCCAACAGCATCTACTGATATAAAATATTTAATATCTTATGAGCCGTTAATTCTATCAATTACATGTAAATAAGTCTTTTCATGGTCAATCAGATATGACTCATTTGGATGTTCAGAGGCTCTGTAGTTACCATGGAAACACCATCATCTTCTACAACACAGGTGTCCAAATCCAGCCCTTCAGATGAATTTGTGAAAAGCAAAAATGACCCTAAGATATGAACAATCCTTTTAATTCAGGTTCCAAAATTCAGACCAATTCACTCTCAAATGGGTCGAACCAGTAAAATACTAACATAATAATATATAAATAATGACAACTTCAATTTTTTCTCTTTATAAATGTAAATATTTTCATGTATTTACACTAAAACAAAGTATAATTTCTCAAAAAAATGTGAATAACCTGAACAAATACAAACAACCAGAAATGTCTTAAGAAAACTAACTGCAATTTTAATAATATTCTGCCTGTTATTCAATGTTTTGTGTGTTTGTAGATCCACTTTATGGTATTATGTACATGTGTAAATGATAAACGGAGACAGAATATTGTTAAAATTACAGATTTTTTTTTTCAGTTTGTTCATGTTATTCACATTGTTTGAAAGGGCAGTTTGTAGATGTAAACTTTTTTATAATGTAAATATACTTTTTTTTGCTCTAAAACAAATAGAAGCATTTGGAATTTACATTATTTGTATATTATTATGTTATTATTTAATTGTTTCGGCCCTCGTCAGATCAAATTTAGCTGAATGTGGAACTGAACTAAAATCTATAACATTGTTTCACCAGTAAAACCCATGGAGTCAGATCGATGACCAATTCAACGCCATTTTATCGCGAGTTAATATACGTCACGATCTCTGGTTTACATATCCATAACAACTAACCCTAACTGCTAATCGCGTGGTATTTTTCAACATATATGGTAAAAGCTTATAATGCGTACAGATAAGACGCCAATTAAAAGTGACGTGTTATCTGTACGCAATTCATGATATCACGTTGTAAATGACAATGGATGGAGACACTTGGTTTATGTTCAGTTATTGATATATTTGCCGGAAATTTGTCTATTTTTCCAAAGTTTTCTCTGTTTTTGATCAAATAACCCTCAAATGTAATCTCATCATGATGATTAAATACAGGAAAAATACCTGGTTTTCACTGAAAAAAATGCAAAATACAGAAAATAATATTATGATATATGGTGATAAATTATTCAAGAAAGGTTAAATAGAGAAAGAAAATTATTTGGAAACTTTCCGGGTCTTTATGGGTTAATCATCTCGACTGTGGGGTCTAATTCGTCCTCTTGTGTTTTTATTTTATTTAACCAAGTCGATCACGTGAGACCCAGTTCTCTTTACAGTGACGACCTGAAGAGGCTGAATTATGGTTTCATATGAATTTTCATACTAGCATAACCCTCGAGCAGAATCTGACAGATGCTAATAATAGTAATAATAATTCTTTGTTAATTTCTAGTAGCACCGAGATAACATGTTACACAATATCATTTTAATATGGACTAAAAGTAAACACTTTAGTGCAGACGGACGCCAAAGTATGGTTATAAACAGACTGAAATCAACACTGTAGCCTAGCAACCAGTGCTAGCAACAAATACTGTAAAGATATTGATAAACAGACTGTTTGTAATGACTATTACTAGAGTAGAAAAGTTTTCAGAGTTTTCATTATCTAATTTTGTAATGATATAATATTTACCACCACTTTGAAAGGTAAATCATCTATTATTATTATTATTATTATTAATAACTATTTAAGACCATGTCCAGTTTTGTTTGTGTTTACCATCAAACACAAAAATCATCCATCAGTAAATCTACAAGTGAACATCAAACACACCATGAAAATCTACTGTTGAAGTGTTTTTTGGGGTTTTTTTTTTTTAGGTCTTATGTTCTCTTCTCCAACAGATCTATCTCTAAACTAGCACTGGGTAATCTGACGATTTTACATGGTCATAAATCTTACAGATTAGGGATCAACTGACTTTTTTAAGGGCCGATACAGATAACACAAAGATTGGCAGTAAAAATTAAAGTCTGTTCAAGCAAAACACATGTTCCAATGCCTTTAAGGTGACATAAAAATGAAACTAGCTTAGAGTTTACTGTGTAATTATGTTATCTGAACTGATGGGGTGATAAATAACACTATACAATCCCAAGGGAGTGGTAATATTATGGTGAAATTAAACCAGACATGGTGATGCAGGTGTCTTGATTATGTAAAAAAATTAATAAAATAAAAAGTGTATTCCATATATTTGGCTGTTTTATCCTGAAGAAAATCCATAATTTGACATAAATATTGATTTAAAAAATGGTTTTGTAGCTTTGAAAATTAGTTTATTGTTTTTCAGTGAATAAAATAGTTAGAATGTACAGGTAAAAATACATTTTGTTGTATGAAAACAATGTACCAATGATAGAAAGGAACGGACAGAACATTTTTCCACTTCAATTATTCCCCCTGTTTGTACTAAGTGTCAATGTTTTATTTTTTTTTTTATTTTTTATTTTTTGGTAAATTATTAGTAAAATGTCGGGACTTGAGATGTTATTATCAGATCTACTTATTTTAACTGCCAATTAGACTTCTTGTTTTAATAATTCAATAAATCTAGGTATTTTGTCATTATTATAATACAAAAATATCAATTTATACCAGAAATAGTGGTTTTCTGTAATGTCTATTACCTTCTTAGAAATATGTGGACTGTACTTGCCTTGGGTCATGATTATGACTAAATACTTTTACAGTCTTTTGTAGAAATTCCCATATATTATAAATGTTTACTAGTACAGTAAATACTTTCATCTGCCCTGTATTATCTTTATCTGCTTTATTTTACAGGTTAAACACAACCTCATGTGGTTCATGTGCAGTAACCTCACATTATACTAACAGAAAATGTGCGTGCGTATGTGCATGTGTGTGGAGGGATAGGGGCGGGGCTAAGTTCACGACGTCACTTCTCGGGGCAGCTGCTCGGTTTCAGCTTTTCGTGCTGCCTTCAAGTGCTCCTCGTAAACCTGTAAACTGTAACAAAATGGATCCTATCGTGAACCTAAAAACGCTGTTATTGATTAATAAATAAAAATAAAAGAGAGGGCAAAGCTATTCACGTTAACTTTAGCATTTAGCATACATCTGAGCTAAAGAAGATAAAAAATAGGTGTAGTTAATGCTGGATATTGGAGTATGCTTTCAGGTCACACAGAACCACTTGTAACTAGGCCTTTGCACTGGAGCATTAAAGACAGACAGGCTTAAAATATGGGGATGTTTACTTAGTGACAGTATAATTTACTTTTCCCCATGGGAAAAACTATTTTCAGGATGCACACACAAACACAGTATGTGGAAAAATAGTAGCAGTTTCCACAAAATAGAGTATTTTTGGCCAAACAAAAGGGTGATAACTTAAAAGGCCTTTCATATTAATATTAAAGTGACAACTCTGTTATTCCAGGATGGAAGTTTCCCTACTGGACTATACATGTTTCTATTTTTTGTACTATTCATTTGATTTCATTCATTTTCCAAGGGATGCTTGTATTATAAACAGCACTCGTGACTATACATTCTTCCATTTGCAAATGCAGAGTCTGAAACACTTACACTTAACATGATGCTCAAAGAATAAGATTAACCCACTGTGTTAGCTGTGTAAGGAAATGCGGTTTCTGCATTTCACCCTAATATACACACAGTACCTAGCATTTGCAATTTGCGACATGAATTTTATTAAAGTTATTGTGTATTATAAGACTGTGTATAGCAAAAACTGACATATATATGAGATTTTAAAAAATATCACCTCTACATAATTTAATCCAGAAACATCTTGAATCGGATTAGATTGAAACTTTATTGATCCCTTAGTCAGAGTCCTTCAGGAAACTAAGGTTCCAGCAACGGCACCACATTGTATGTACAGGATAGAGTTGGTTCACAAGTATAAGAAGAATGAGGAAATGAGAAAATATTAGGCTTACAGTAATAAATATAGAAAAAGGAAAAGGACAAGGACAAGTAGTAATAATAATAATAGTGGAAAATAGTATTATTACTACTATACTATACTACAACAAAAATTATTATTATTAATATAAAACTGTACGGTAATAACAAACAAACATTGCACACACAATAAAACAATAAGCAATATTGTCAATTAAAGGCATGTTTTGCAATATGCAGTAGTGATAACAACATAAAATCTGAATATATGAGAAGAGAATTGTTATAGAATGCAGTTCAGCAGTAAAACCGATCCGTTATTTATGTTTGTTTGCATGTACATGTAAGTGGCAACACGCTTAGAAGTTAACGAAAGAGAGATAAAGTCAATAAACATAACAACTGTCCATATTTTTAATGGAAAATTATAATGTGGTTACTCATACTCGGTAAACAGCCGCAGTAAATCGATTGAAGTTATTATCATATCGTTCATCAATAGTAATGAATCATGGTAACTGAGGCGGTACAGCTCACATGCGGCTCATCCGGTGGGAAAGAGTTCCGACGGTCCGTGAAGGCATCAGCGGCGTTCCTACGAGCGGAGGCGCTTTCCTCCTCCTATCAGCGCCATTGTGTGACAGAGTCTCCGGCAGCGAGGACGGCTTGTTTTTTCTGTAGCCGACACAGGACAGTTTAAATCTCCCCCCTCCATGTTTCTCTTCCGAACTCCGGCGGACCTGGATGTGGTAAGATGAGGATTTGATCTTTTAGAAAAACACCGAGAGAAAACCGGAGCAGGAGGGAGAGCGTCCGGGCTTAGAAATAACCTATTTCTAATGAATAATAGACACAGTGGAGGTGCTGTTGGAGGAGTCGCACGGGCAGTTGGTGTTGTAGTAGTAGTAGTAATAGTAGTTGTGGGGGTTTTCTGCTTCTGGGAAAGTTTTTCTGTTAAATTGTTAATATCCGGTCTGTATTTCTCCGTTTATTTCCTTCTCTTCGCCGTTTTTCTCAGTATCTCCCACTTTCCAGTTTCACACCACGGACTCAAGTCTGGTCTGATAAACTTTTTTTTTTTTTTTTTTTTTTTTTTTCTAACCCAAAATGCATCCACTGCTTAACTGAAACACACTCACTGTTGCAAATGCCACGATTAGATTACATTTTAATGGGTTAATATTTGAACTTCGGGGCAAGAAACACACAAAAATGTCAAGAAATTTGGCTTTTATTTATATTTAAATAAAAAGGCTCTAACTTAGATGTGACAGGATCGTATTAAAATGTTCATTTTTGGAGTTTAGTATGAGTATCCTTACCCAAAATGCATCCATTGCTTAGCTCAAATGCACTCAATTATTGGTTCATGTTGCTATTTTTAGCATTATATTGCATTAAATAAGTTAATAATTGAACTTGTGGCCATAAAATTGTGGAAAGTTTTAGCTTTATCTGCATTTATGTCACAAGTCTATTAGATAAAGGTAACAGGATAGTATTAAAGTGTTCGCTTATTTAGGATAATATAGGTACAAATACCCAAAATGCATCTCCTGGTTAACTGAAATACAGTCACTTATCGATCAGTGTTGTAATTTTCACCATTATATTACATTTTAGTAGGAACTTGTGTGAAGAAACACACAAAAATGTTATAAAATTCGATTTTTGCCTACATTTAAATAAAAATTCTGTAGGTTAGATGTCACAGGATCTCATTAAAATGTTCATTTTTGAGTACCCATACCCAAAATACATCCACTGCTTATCTCAAATGCATTCACTAATTGGTCCATGTTGCTATTTTCACCATTATATTACATTACACAAGTTAATAATTGAACATGTGGCTATAAAATACACAAAAACGTTACAAAATTAGAGTTTTACCTACACTTACATAACCAGTCTGTAAGTTAGATTTAACAGAATATTATTAAAGTGGTCATTTTTGAGGATAAATATAGTACAAATACCCAAAATACATCTACTGCTTAGCTGAAATGCGCTCACATTTTAACCCATGGTGGGTTTTTTTCACCACTGTATCACATTAAATAAGTTCATAAGTGATCTTGTATTAATAAAAAGCACAAAAATGTCATAAAATTAGAGCTTCGCATTTACATTTAGATATAAAAGACTAAGTTAACTGTAACAGGATAGTATTAGAGTGTTCGTTTTTGAGGATAATACGGGTGATAGGCTCTTAAATTGCACATATTTCTGTTGAATGCCACTTGCAGGCACAAATAACATGCTTGGATCTAATTGCCATTGGCTGCCTGTGTGGATTGTGTGGATGTGTGAAGCTGCTCCGGTCCACCTGTAAGGCTGTCGTTGTGTGCTGCAGTGTTTTTTTTTTTTTTTTTGCCGTGTAAATGGAAGAGCTGTGGTCTCCGGTGTTTGGGACCGTCTCAGTCAGTGGAGCTGTTGTGGTGAGTGGAGCGGAGGGGCCTCTGTTTCGTAACATGCACCACAGCACAGCACAGCAGTGAGCTCTCAGACTGACAGCAGGCTGGAGCTCCTCTTTACTTTGTTACCCCCTCTACGCTGTGGTCCAAACACATCAGAGAGGGTCCTGCTCTGGACCGGTTAACACTAAAACACGGTCTGATCCGTGTGTTTGAGCTGCAGTGAACCCCCCCAGCTGATGGCAAGGAGTCTGTAGACGCATGTCTGTGGATGCGTGGTTATACAACTGTCTATACTGTACTGAGATGAGGGTGGGTTGATAACCACAGTGGGAAGCGGGAAGCCTTGGTTTTTTTTTTTTTTTTACTGCGTGGGGAAACCCTCAGGAGCTAACGGAGGTCCCCAAACGCCACACGGGCAGTAAATAACAATCCAATAGCTAAAAATTCCATAAACTTCTCGACCTTTACGGCACGTGACGAGCTCTGATCTGATTCTACTTCCAAAACAAGACCTAAAACAAACAAGAGAAGCAGACCCTCAGCTTAAAGACGCCGTTTAATGTAGCTTAAGCCTTAAAGCTTTGCATTAAAATGTCAAAAAAACAGCCGCATCCGTGTGAAGTATTGACATGGCTTCTTCGTTTTATTATCCCGACGATTGGAATATAACATCAGCCGTGTGATAGCTTTTGCTAATGTGTCGCGTTTATTGTTATCCGTGTCCGTTCCAGGAGACCCCATCCATACTTTGCCTCGTTTGAAAACATTGTGTTTGACTCATATGTAGATTGTGATCAACAGAAGCGACGAAAACAACTGTCATCGTCAGCCTACGCTATTTCACGGCTTCCAACAAACTAGTTCCTCTGCTATTGTTTTGATTGAGAAACATCTAATGCCAGAGTTACGTACTGTCTACACTATGTTTCCTGATGTATTTGTAGGTTTATTTCGCTGTAGGTCAGGAAAAAAGTAGTTTTCTTTAATCAGAAAGATCATTTTTACATTCCTTTCGTTGCTTTAAGTCAACAGGAGCTCTGTATCAAACAAATATATCCACTCATGTCTGAAGAATACGCCCAATGCTTGTTTTTTTAACGGTGGCTTGTGTCACATTTCACCTTTTATCAAAGACAGGCGGCAGGTTCTGAGATTTGGATATTGCATTTGGCCATATTGCAATTTTAATAATATGTCAATTAAATGCACTAGCATGAGCCAAGAGGCCATTTTTCATCTGGACAGATGTCAGGAGCACCCTAAAAACAGAACAGAAGATTTTAATTACAGTTATTACTGTCGAAAATATGCAAATACAGAGGCTTCTACTACAAGACATGCAAAACAATCAAACGAGAAACATCGCCTTTAATATAGAAATCCACCGAATGAGACGTCGAGATGTTTTTTTTAGGCCTTAAAGGAGTGAGGTTTTGCATTTTTTTCCAATGGAATTATGCATTTTCAAACATTTCCTTGTGATCTACATAAACTCGCTCTGCTTTGGTCTGAATTCTTCATTAATTCAACTCCACAGGTCTATCTTTAACACTATTTCTGAGTAATGACAGCAGAAATGTCATTGTGAGCGCTGGCCCTTTAAATGCAAATGAGCCACTTCACGCCCCACCGGCTCTGGGTTGTTGCCCTCACTTCTCTGTCCCGTTAAACCACTTGTGTTTGTTAATACAACTGAACATTTTAGGTAATCGGCTCAAAGTTTGGACATATTTTCACTTTTTACTAAAGCTGATGATAAACAATTAAGTCGTGTACTCTGAGAAATATCCGTTGGAATTCTGGACCTTATATGTGTAAATGTTGTGATGTAACCAGTCATAAAACATAACAAATTAAGAAGGAATTAAAACAGGTTGTAGAAATCCACTTGATTTTTGCCAAAAATTAATATAAAGATAGTTTTTGTAGCACCTGGAGAGATAAAATTCTAACTTTATGAACTATTAGGGTCCGAAAATACATAAATAATTGAACCACAGACTAATAAAAGTAGGTTTAGATAAATATGAAACCTTTAAATGTTCTGTTTTTCCACATAGGACAATATTCCCACTGAAATATTCCGCTAATATTCTTGTGTACTTGCAGCTGTGCATACTCGTACTTGTTTTATCAAGTCAAAGTTTAGAAAAGAGGAAGTTGCTGTTGCCATTTTGCTTCTTTGCATCAAAATGCGATTGTCAAGAATATCCCCTGTGTATTATATCTGCATACCAGTGATTGTCTTCTGCCCCTCCTCCTTTAAGTAAGAACTGGTTAGTTAATGAATTAATTATCGCGCACATCTGAGCCTTTTGTTGTGTTTTTACATAATTGAAAATCGCAAAAATAAAATACGATACATATAAAAATCCTCCGGTGGTTGCACCTTCTGGTCAAAAACCTGTTGATATCCTAAATTTTCCTCATGTTTTAAAGTCTCTGCTCAAACCTAAAGGACGCACGTTCTGACAGTATTGTATACGTGCTCAAAGAATGCTCCTAAAGCATGAATAATACATGTTTTAACTGAAAAAAGCCTACATTCAGAATAAGGTCTAATTCAGAACATGCTGTTTACATGTTCCGTATCAGATTCAGAATATCGCCTTACGGAGAACAATAGTGGAATATTCCAGTGCGTGTCAACGTAGTCGGCATTAAGCACCGACCGAAACATAAAAAAAAAAAAAAAAAAGCAGGAGCAAAAACATTAAAAACCATGCACAGCGTTCATAAATCTGTCTGACACCATGAAAGCCTGTACTTGCATGCACATTTTATTGTGACGTATCCCCTCGGCTCGCTACACCTCATCCACATTGAGCCGGGAGACATTTTCGGACTCTTAAAAAAAAACAAAAAACGAGGAGTTTATAAGAATGTGGAAATGCACAGGAAGTGGATCTGCATGTTTTCAATCCTCATTTTTTTTTTTTTTTTTTTTTTAAGGCCGTCGCTTCAGCTACGCTATGATTGATGGATGTAGACGACTATTCTCTAATGCAAACCGTCCGAAGGTGAACACCTGAGTATGTAGTACCAGTAATAATGGGTTACTGTGTAGCGGTACGGCTTGTACTGCATTGATAAGGATTATACTTAAGTAATAAGGGTGCTGCCTGCAGTAGAAATGATGACAGCACTTGCAGCACTGGAGCTTGTGCTGCTGTGACAAGGTGGGCACTGTGAGTAATAAGGCCAATACTGCTGTGATACGGTGGATGCTGCAGTAATAAGGTGGATACTACACCCAGGCATATTGACGCTGTAGATTTGTGTAGTTCCTGAGGCGTTGTCACTGGAAGTATCAAGCTGTGTTTTATCCCCGAAGAGGCTCAGTGGGAAGAGAGGAGCGCTCAACGACATGTAGACACGTCTGCTGACCTAAATCTGCTCTCTTCTTCTGCTTTTTATTTATAGACTTAAGTGTGTGTGTGTGTGTGTGAGAAGGAAGTAATGTGTGTGTGTGTGTGCGTGCACTGATTATAAGAAATTTGAGACGTCCACAAATGTCCGGCGCAGAGCATCAGTGTGTCGTGGCCGATGTGTACCTGTAGGTAGTTAGTGACACTGCCGCGATCGGATGTTGGCCGAGAAGTGAGACCGATGGTGTCCGAAAAAGATCATATTTGAATGTTTTAATCACTACCTCAATCCGTGACTTGCATTTCAGCCTGTTTTCTTGTCACTTTTAAGGTAAGATAGGATAAGATAATCCTTTTTATTAGTCTCCCGCAGGAGAAATTCACAGTGTTTACAGCAGCAAATATAGGAAAACACACGAGAAATAAAATAAAAAAGCAAAATGTAAGTGTTATAACTGTTGAGTCAACAGAATAAAGTGACCTCAGTACTGAGTTATTATTGCACATTATGAACG